>JALDNG010000265.1:687500-1070000 GCA_024349245.1 Neodontobutis hainanensis
CCCAGGTTTAACTCCTCCAAATCAGTGCGGTATGCGTCATACTCGACCCTAATCAGAATTATTTCAAACAAGAATCAGCAATGTGTAATGTATTTGTACAGTCATTATGCCGTAATTATTGTTTCACAGCGCAAAATAATAAGGGATTTATTGGTGTTTAAGTTTGTAAGCTTGATTAGCTCTAGAGTTGAAGCAACACTGGACCATTTCTCATGAAACAATAGTCAGTATTTTACAGAAGTAGCAAGAGGTTACCCAGTAAGGGATCAGTTTGCAGTAGGAAACACACGCTCTGAACTGTTGCATACATTACCTGGCAACTTCATACTGTTTGATGTTAAGCATGGTGTCTTCAATGGTCTTGTCCACAAGTGTGTTCACACTAGAGATGAAGAAGTTGATGGCTGCCAGCAGTGCCTCTCCATTTTTGGACAGAAGCTTTTGGGTCTCAGCATTGTAACCAAACTCCTCCTGAAGACAGAAGATAAAGTGTCTACAATAAATGTAAAAATGTAACAGACATTGTTGCTAAATATTTAAAGTTAAAATTTTCAGTTCTTCTCATCAGGCCACGTTTGACATTTGAGTGCAGAGTATATTATGTAAACACATTTGTAACCTGTGTGTGGACTCACATGGAGTTCTGGCGATTTGAGGCTGAGGTCGGCGAAGGCGTCCCCCAGCTGCCTCTGCGTCTGCATGATCTGTGTGAGCTGACCGACCAGCGTCTGAGCCAGCCTGATCACATGCTGGTACTTCCTCTTGTTATCGCGCAGGAGTTCAATTTGACCCTCCAGCTCCAAGTCTACCGTCTTTGAGCCTCGACCCAGCTTCTCCGAGAGGATCTGCCTGGTGCACTACAGAGAAATGAGACGACAATAAGCATGATGCCTAACTTAAAGACAGAACTGCATAGTGGAAGACAGGCAATTACTTTGTAGTTGTTGATGCTCCATTTCCTGACCAGGTCCAGTTTTTCCAGGACTGGGTTCTTCAAGTCATCTGAAAGAACCAGCGCTCCACTTTGTGGATGTGCTTGCATTTGGCCTGGACATTAAAATGTAATTAACAGTGAGGGATTGAGCTTGTGATTAGATTTGGAGGCTGGTTTAAATATAATGTGATGATCGCTGTTAGAATTATTCATTGAAAAGAAAGACAATTAGTTGCAATGCATTACAATCAGAGAATAAATGATGGGTCTTTCATTAAGGCTTGGGGGACAGAGGAGAAGAAAGTATAGGGACTGACTTTTGGCAAGGACAAAGGCTGCAAGCTGCAAACTGTGTACACAAAACCATTTTTCCCAAGAGATGTTTTAGTGGATTTTCACATTTTCATGCAGGCTACTCAAAGATATGCTTGTATGCTTACACAAGTGCATGACAACACTTGATGCATCGGGGTGAAAGGTTGCAAAAAAATAATATGACCCCTAGGACTGCAGAAGTGTTGTAAGGTTCAAGTGGACAAATATGACAATCTGAGAGCACATTCATAAGTGATGTTTCAAATAAAGTTTCATGTAACTGATATGAAGTTGTTGTTCAACTTTGCCTAAATATATTGAAGGTTACAAAATAATCCTCTGTGCAGAAATCAAACTAAACCAGACGCAGTACTTCTTGTTGTGCATTCTGTGATACTGTATCTGGACTGTGCCCTGTGGAGGAGTGCATAAGTAACAGACATTGACGCAGTTGTACAGGGATGAGAATCTTTAGCCTCATTCTGCCATGATCGAAACTATTAGAATAAATTATCATCTTATAGGTAAAATTTGAAATATCAGTACTTTGTGACATTTCATTTAAATTTGTATACATTTTTCAATGTAGATTTAAATACAGACTTTTACAAAAGGATTCTGATTGTGTTGTAGTGAAGACTGATAAATGAGAGCCTGTACTACTGGTTGTGTTCTCTGATCTATTTTGTCAGAGAAAACCAATATGTCATCATTGAGTACACTTCCAAAGTATGCAATATGAAACTTGTCCAGATGAATATTTTTAATATGCATAACTTTCACTGCAAACCCCAAAACTCCACTGTAATAGGATTTGCAAAATAGACACATTTAAAAATGCTGTGATGGCATCTCTTTTTTGATTAAGTTGCTTGAGTAAACCAATACTGTAACCTTGGCATCCAGTTAATTCCACAATGTACAATTATATGGAGAAAGATCATTTTAATATTGTTTTTGTTTTTAAATTAAAATGCATTATTTAGGTGTTGCTTAAAGTGTTTCAAAACAATGCAAACACCTACAGTGAATCTAGGTGTGAAAAAGTCATTAGAGATTTAAAATTTGCACAAGATTGAATAGAAGACCATCCCTTAGAAGCAAAGCAAAGACCTGTAATAGGAAAGAACTGTGAGTTGTGCACAGGCAAAGATGGAAAACCCAGTCAGCCTTCAGCTGTGAGAACAACAGCTAAGGAAAAGTCTGAAGTGCAAGAAATTAAAGGAAAACAGCAAGGGGCTGATTACTGTTCATTTTAAATGGTGACTATTAGCACCATTTAGTCCCCACTGCGCAGCTGCAGGTACCTTGCTCAGCCTGACTACAGCTGGAGGAGCGAGCCAGGCGGCTAGCAACAGTCGAGCTGGGAGCTACAGGTGTCACCGGGGACGAGGGCAGACTGGCTGACCCTGGGGATATGCACAGTTAACATTCATTCATTTGTCACCATACCGTCTGCCTATATGAGGGGAGTTTCATTTGTCTTCATTTAACTGTGTTGCACTGAAAAGGTATCCCTCAGGTATCACAAAAGCGACCCCATGGCTTGTACTTTTAAGGACATTGTGTGACAAGAGGCTGATGATGACGGGGTATGAAGGGTGATAATGTGGAGATCAGAGGAAGATACTTCAATTCAATGAGAGTTTTTATCCATTCAAATTCAAATGTCTGTCTTTCTGGGAAAAACAGGGCAGTGAGTCAGTGGAAATACATAAAGAGAAGACACTAGGCACGTTAACACCAGGAATTTATTCGACAGTTCAAAATTCAGGTTACTGAACCAATTTGGTCACTGCTTACAATGTGGTTCCAGCAATGTGGTTACTAAAAAAGGTGAAACTAAAAATTTGAATTTGTTGATTGGACAATAGTGTGTGTCTCAAATGATTGGTCTACAAGATTCCTCGCTCCGTGATTAAAGTTAATTTCTGTGCCACATCTTAACCCCGGTGCCATATAGGGCTGTACAATATATCGCAAAATTTTATTGTTATTGCAATAATATTGTTAACAAATTCATCATCGTCGTCATTGCAATAGGATCGTTGTTGCAATGTTTGTATTGCAAAGACTGACTTGTATTGCAATAACATATTGTTTTTCTATGCGCCTCAAAATTATTATCCAAACAGAGACTTAAATCAGACTGTGGTGTGTCTAGTGGTGGACCTTTTGATATGTGCAGAGAGAACAGGCAACAATACTGTTATCATATTTTAAAAAGTTAATAATAATAATGTGCATGTTCTCCTTGTGCTTGGGTGGGTTTTCTCTGGCTTCCCTGGTTTCTCCCACCAAAATGAAAACATGCTGGGTGTCCCCTAGTGGTGGTTGTCGACAATGAATTTCCCCATGGGGATATTAATTTATTTCCCCATATAAAAAAATGTGTAGCTGATAACCTCTCTTTTGCGCCCTCTGACTGACTGGTTATAAAATGTAGAATTGAAGGTTGTGCTCTTAATAGTTGTTTGGGGAACACTCCACAAAATAATAAAAGAAGAGTGACTGTTTCACCTTTGTAGGGTCCCGATTCGATGATGCCCTCTGTTGTCGGAACGAAGATGCTAGGGGAAACGCAGGAGTCGGACAGGTTTAGAGCACCAGGGCTTCCAGAATACAAGTCCTGAAGACAAATTAAAAGAGGATGTTAGACAAATAGTGCCACATGTACTGTTTTTACTGTATTTAAAGTAATCCAAATTCAATGCAATCAAAGTTGGACTGTGTTTGAGCTTTAAATTCTTTAAGCATTGCTAATTTAGATAGGGTAATTAATATTTATAATCTAGTTCCATAAAATATATATATATATTTAATTTAGAAACATTTAATGCTCTGCTGGAACTTATTTAATACTTCTGTTCTTGTTTATTCTATAATGATAATAATAATGAAGAATCTTTTGTTTTTCTTTGGCGATAGGTGGCTGGGTGTTAGACCTATCCCAGTCCTCACCCTCTGGAAGACTGCCTCAGGGTTCTGATCCAGTTCTCCGTTGCTGGTGACTGGGATCTCAGCAGCAGAGCTTCTCTGTGCATCCTCAGCCATTGTGCTTTCCTGTGACAAAAGAAAACCAGAAACAAGCCCTTCAGTCTTTGATTTGTGTGAGGCCTGACATCTCCCAGTTAAGTGAACAGAGTGTGAGAGAGCTGCCATCTTGTGGACGCTGTTGAATGAATACACTTGTTTTACTGATTAGGAAAAGTAACAATGAAGAGGATTAACCAACTTCGAGGATAATTGTATGTAACTGCCACGTGATATATATTTAATGCAAACTTAAAAGTAAAATCCTGATACCACATTTTCTAGTGTCTAAAACTTGAAAACACTAAACAGATACGAGTTTAAGCATTAAGCCTATAGATCTGTGGTACCCAAAAATTGGGTCAGGGCTAAAAAGTGGGGTAGGGAATATTTGAATTGGGTCACCAAAAACTTTTAAATTAATTGGAATTTTCAAAAAACAAAGTCATATAAAATTGTGAAAATTCAGTTGTGAAAAAAGGACAATAAAATAACCACTAAGAGAACAAAATAAAATAGAAAGGCAAAAACTATGCTAAAAGAGTCTAATGAATTTTCAAAAAGCTATAGATTATATTAGTCATGATTTTTTTTAGCCGTTAAAGGGGAACAATTTTCAGTCTCTTGAATTTAACAGAACTTCATTTTCATTTTGTTCTAATTTTACCATCTTCATTTACAGAAAAGCTATTTCTAAACAGCGCTGTATAAAACAAATGGAAATAAAAACTCACACTGCTATAAGTTAGATACGAATACAAGAGGCTCTGATTCAGATGAGAATTGAGTAACAGGACAACCCTATTAAATAAAAGAATATTAAAACAATACAAATGTTTAATAATTGAATTATCATTATATAAAATAAACATACAACCCTTTGTCAAAGAAATGCTCAAAATACAGTGAAACCCACAAATACTATCAAACCTGTTCTATTTTGAACTGACACATTGTCTCCTTAGCTTACTGTAGCTGCATATCTGAGTGTTGCTTCACAGAGCCACAGGGTGGAGACAACAGTTATTTGGCTATAAAAAATACTACGTGGCTCCAATCCCTGGCAGAGAATATAGCTGTGTTACTTTAAGAACATTATTGTCACTTCACTGTGGACTTAAGAACTAGGACATTAACCACTATAAAAGTTTACAGGAACTCAAAGTGGCCTAGCGCTTTAAAGCCTATAAAGTTATAAACATGTCTACAATCATCTGGTTTTATTATCTGTGCAATAAAGTGCACACACATTTCATTTAAATTAATATAATGGTTTGCTAAAAGGTCAAGACTATGACTAGACTTAGAACAGACTCTAAATAATTGAAAAAGCTAAGAGGACACCAGGTAACAAGATCCTGATGTAGGCTGTAACTTTGTTTTGTTTTGTATAAGTACTTTACAACTGTAAGGGTTAAACTGATCAAATACAAGCTCAATGTAAAGATGAGCGTGTGCTCGCATGTTTTCATCTAGTGACGACAAAACATCTACCTGCAAAGCAAGAAAATGTCAGTTACAGGGAATGTTATGCCACTCACACAAACCTCCCATAAATAAGACTCAAAAACATACTTCCTATTGACAAACAGTATGCATAAGAACATAAGGACTCAACTGGAAGTATCATGTAACAGACGCATAAATACTTTAATGACACACAAAGCCTGCATTTGCCCTGCGCGTGCAGCTCAGACATCTAGGCTTCTCTAACCAGGAACTGCAGATAAGAGACTAGTGCCCGATAGTCCCTCAGTGTAAAAGTGTAAAAACTAGCTTGTGGAAACACACCTCAGATTACACAACAGGACAAATACAGATTGTTTAATAATGACAGTTGCTTTAACTTTTCAAGTGTGGTAGTAGGAGTTTTTGATAGGTACTAGATTTCTATTGTATCTGGGATGAGTGAGGTTTAGGGAAGCTCGAGGACCCCACCCTTGGAGTGCAAACGTGGCAGGAAGCCCGGTGGATGGTACATGCTGAAGCGGTATAATGAATAGCAGCTAATAGGATGGTAAACAGCATGTCGTAGTTTACCATTCCCAGGAGTTTAGTTTCCTAGAGACAGCTTATACAAAGACGTAGGAGGGCTAGCTAAAAACAGTGAGCTAATTAGCCAGTTATCTGAATCATCCAAAATTCACATACCAGCCTTACTATGGACTTGTAAATGAATTAAGGACAACAGGTTTGAAAAGATTTGGATATGATTAGTGTTTTGTTGGTGGAGGGACAATACAAGATGACAACTGGGAAAAGTAAACAGAAGCCTGAAGAGTCACATTCCAGCCCCACAATAAGAAACTGAGAATGTGCAGTCAGGAGTTTAAATTGGAGGGACCGGGCCATGTGACCGGCAGTGTGACGCTCAAAAGCAGCATGTGTCCATTAAAGCTAAATCCACCAAAAAAAAGAAAAAAAATCCTTCTAGGCTATTTACACATCAAAAGTTTGTAATTCTGCACATCTACATTTACACATTTTTTGTCTAACTAGCCAGTGATTTTTACACTCATTGTTGCTCCATAACAGCATATAGAGGGTGGGCCATGTTGTTTACTATAGCATCCATCCGGTTACACCTGCCTTACCTTACCTAACCTTTAACCTATTTAAATCAAATTAGGGTATGGGCAAAACCAGATTCAAAACAATCAGTTTCCATGTTGTTCATTTTGGCCTTTTAACACTAACAAGAATAATAAACTTTATCAAATTGAGTTAACGCTGAAGTCATGCAAACTTACCTCAGCTATACCACTTACCATTTTATTGCACACCATTGTAAATACCATATAAACACACAATTGTATATTTAAATATAAGCACAATGGCAATTGCTTAATAAAACATAAAAGAGAAAAGGGGTTCAAAAATCACAGAAGAGAAACTGCAAAGCTTTGATCTTATTCCAACACACTAGGCACATCACAGCGCCGAAAACATAATCACAAAGAAAGCCGCCAAAGCCACCAGTTAATAGCATACTAGCTAAGTCCTACAACAGCTACACAGATAAAAGCCAGAAAGACCATAAGTCCCTAAAGACTTTGAATGATTGATGGTTTGCAAAAAAGAACCCACCACCAATAGAAAGCCAAGACTAAAGCGTCATAAGACATAAGAACACTGAAAGACGGCTAGCGGCGAGGTTCAACATCACCTTTATTTCAGTCTTTGAATCTCCGCTCTCTTCTGCCATTTCCGGTGTATTTCTGTCATCTTCCCCACTGTCTGCACTGTCACTTGTGTTTGCAGCATTACTATTTCTGTCCATCACCACCCTCTCACTCTGATATTCCTTCTCCTCTTCCTCGCATCTGTCACTGCTCCCTGCACTCTCCTCCCCACTGTCAATATCAACGTCGTACAGCACTTCTGCTCTGATTTCTCTACTTTCCCCAGCGCTATCTACATTCTCCTGTGTTACGTCCACACTCTGACTCTCCACTGCACTGTGAGCCTCTTCACAATCCATTTGAGGCTCCACAGCTGAGGTCTTCCCAGACTCAGCCTCAAGACTAACTTCAGACATACCTGAAAACAAAAAGATGACAGGACATGAATAATTTCTACTGTATTCTACTCTAATGAATCCCAAGCACAACAGTCAGACCTTGTTTTGTGACATACATTAGATAGAGTTCAATTGTTTGCTTTCTGGCAGCTAAATCCTCAGTGAACCAGGAAATAGTACAACACAATGGCTTGCTGTTTGGAAGATATTTCAAACATCATACATGTATGTTTTCACTTTTTGACACCAAATTTACAAAAAACAAGAATTAATTTGAAAAATTCTTAGTCTTTTTTTAAGCTACTTTCTTTACTTCCACCACAATCTGAAGTTTTGTATATCCTTGTTGCAATGGAGATTAAAGGAACTCTATTGTGTGGCTTTCAGACAAACACATTTGCTCTATAACAGCATGTAGGAGATGGAACATGTTGTTTTATACAGCATCCATCTTGCTCCACATATAGCTCGAGTCTCTGTGTATCAATTTTACTTGCATACCCAAATTTTTTATAGTTACAATATTATAACCCGTGTGGTGTAATGTATCTCGTTTTTTTCGCTACACCAAAAAGGAAAGGTTACTTTGCAACTTCAGGTAAATGACCTGTTGCACCAACCTTCACAGCAACAATCACAAGACTACTTACTGCCTGTTAGTGACAAAAATATTTTTTTATGCTTTTACTACCACGTATTGCTACTTTACCACTAAAAAGTTGAATACATCTAGAGTATATTAAAATACACAATTGTCACTTTTGTTTTAATAAAAAGGTGCAGTAGTAGTTTGAGGAAGCTTGACTCAACGAGGCTAAAACAGCTAAAATGTTTGAAGTACAGAAATAAAAGAAAGGTTAGCGTAAGGCAAAATGTCATTGTAAATTATATGTTTATGTGCCAATTGTAATAAGTAATGGTGAGGATAAAACTTTAACGTTACCTGTCTTTGACCGTGGCTAACGCTTGAACGCTAGCTGTCAGCTGTTAGCCGTTGTGGAAACTGGAGTCTTCGCTGTGCAGCAGGGCTTGGCGTTTTCTCCAAAGGCAGCAGTTACTCTAGCTATTACAGCAAACGCTGCATAAAAAATAATAGGTTAGTAATGTCTCATCGGCGTCCTTTCACTCTTCACAGCCACACCGGACATTCTATTTGAACCCCGGAAAGACTGGTCGCTGTGAGGCCCTCGGCTGTCATCTGTGTGGAGCTACTTTGCATTTTCTGCCAAAGTTCTCCCCCTGCTGTTCAGATTTGCAAAAGTGCAGTCTTGTATTGAGATAAGGACCACAGTTAATGAGTCTAGATTTATAAATGAGAAAAGTGTTTTGCCACCCATGCAACGCAAAGTTAACAAGAAAAACTGTATATTTTACCTACGTAGCTAGTAACTGTAACGTGATATCTGCGAAAAAAACTCAATATCCCATAATTCGGTGGGAGGAAAACGTAGACCGACGTCATGACGCAAAACACGGCAGAGGCAGCCCACCCAGAGGCCATATTGGAATCTATGAAGTCGAGCTGCACTTTGGTGGACTGTGTGTCGTTTTGGGAGACTTCAAGTCGTTTTCCTGGACTTCTACCCGAGTTACCACGCCGGGCATTATACCTGAGACACTACCGAATCTGGAGGGCAGGTTGTCTCGCTTTGTTTGTGGGAAAAATGAGTCCAACCGATGCTAAACGGGGAGCTAAACGCAGGAAGAACAAGCGGGGCGGTGGCAGTAGCTGCAGTGCTGTCTGCAGCAGCAGTCCCAAGGCCCTGAACTGTGCGGGAACATCTACACCTGCCTCGGTTGTCAGCTTTTTAACCCCCGGCAGCACAAGTCACGGGAATATAGGCTCTATCACGGGCATCAATGGAGAGGTAAGAGTAACACCGAAGGTTTCCCGGTGGATGTCAGGAGGAGGCAAAAAGCTAGCAGCGTTATCAACGACACAAATCTGACTGGGCCCGAGACTGGTGCGGGAGCTAGCCGACAAAGCTCTGCGACGTAACTCAAAATTAATTCGTCTGATTAGTGCTGGGCATATACATTGCTTCTTATTTGTCCCCACGTCAGTTTGAAACCGCAATAGGAGCGTTTCTTTAAAATTTGACACTATTGTGTAGTTTTATACTAGCATAAACATTAGGCTACTGAAGTCATGGCCCTACGCTGAGTCGACTTTAGTTAGCTCAACTGAAGTGCAAATGCGACAAGAACTTTAGCACAACTACTTGGTCTATAAAGCTATTCAACCTAGAGATTGGACATTCAGTTAACGTGTGTAAATACTGCATGAAGGCGCATATAGACTAGTGTAGGGTTGCTGTTGTACACGTAAACATTACTGTTAGCAATTGCTAGCTGTAGGTTCACTACTTGGGTCCCTGTGGGCCTTGCTGTGTTGTCTCAAGCTGACCTTAAAGGCAATATTCAGGGCAATGTTTGTGCGATAACCTCTCGTGTAAAGCTCACAGGTGAAGGTAAAATCCACATTGACTAGGGATAAATTAACCTGTAACCACCTGTCATACTTTGCTGTATTATGTTTTCTTCTGTGGGCTGCTATTTAGCTGACACACACTTCAAACGTCCTTTCCAAGTAAACAAAGTTGTAAATAAGTGTAATATAAGAAGATAGCTTTTGATTTACATATGTGTTAATTTTGGCTATGTTCTCGGGGGCTATAAGAGTGGGACAATAGAGATTTTTTTTGGTGAGGAAAATATGCATTTAAACACATTGTTCCGTATCTTGCCTTTTTAACTTTAAATTTTGTTACACAGGTTTATATCACAATTGTACGTTTAAATTTATCTTTCACTTTGTCACTTTAGTTTAGCGCTTTAACAACTACAAGACTTTTTATCATAATGAAATGTATTGAATCATTTGTAGCCAAAATATTATGTTAAAAATAGGTAGAAATTATTGAATTGATTTGAAAAATACAATCTACAGAGATCTGTTTACTTATGCGTGCCATTTATATTTTTGTTATTCATTTCTTTGAATGGTCACATCTAAGCTGGTTGAATGTATTGATGGAGATTTGTGTCCCTCAGGTCAAAGTGAACAGCAGTGTCCCACCACAGTTCACAGAAGGACCAGTAAACGCTGACTTCTCCGGAGTCCTTCAGGTAAATGCTCCATCCGTGTTCTCCTAGAATACGTCCGAGTACTGTGTTCAAAGTCCAAAAGTCAAATATTAAAGCGGCACTTTGCAGGTCGGGCAGTTTCTTTGAGTTTTTCATTTGTATTTCCCCATAGAGCTCACCCTATTGCTTCGATGTAATGTTTAAAAACCCTATTGTAAAAACTGACTGGTGATGAGTGTCTCTCTGCTCTCCTCTCTTTCCCCTCGTTTGACCATAAGCAACGGTTTTCTCTGGGTTAGTTTCTTTTTTGCTGGGTCTGCCACGATAAACATCTGAGACTGACTGGGGCGAGTGTTTATGTGTGTAGTGTCATTAAGCAATTTGTTTCTTGTTAGACTTGAGACTCCCGAAATCGTAGGTATTGTGGGTCGCCGGCCATAAGTGGCGCCACAAGGGTTTGGGACAGACCCCAATCACTTCGAAATGAGCCATTGACCTATCACAAGTCCCTCTTCCCTCATTAATGTTCTGTCTCAGATAAACTCAGTGATTTGTAAAAATCAGTGTTGAGCACTAACATGGATTGTTTGCTACATTTTAATCAAGGGTTTACTCTAATAAATGAACAAATATAGCTGTAGCCAACATATTGTATGCCTGTTAAAGCAAAGCAACTCAACACAACATTTTACCACAAAATATATAGTCTTTCAATACGAAGTTTAAATATATACCTGATCTAAAAAATATCCTCCTCTTCGTAGACCGGGCTTTAGGCTCTCCAGATATTCAATTGTGTAGCTCAGAGTGATGGGGCACGTTATCATCTGTCGAAAAAAAACATCTTGTATGATAAACATATTTTTTTATACATTACATATACAAGATGCAGAGTAAATCTTGACTGTTCTATTGTGATTTTGCTGCAGTATAGTTCCAGACAAAGTCTTGAGTTGGTGCAAATTTTCAAAAAATGCATTGCTTTAAGACCAAATGTTATAGCATTTCTCAACCAATCAGTTGTAATCATATAAAATAAAGTGTACTTCAATGCCACCTCTAATAATTGTTGACTTTTTTTTAGTTCTTTTAGATTTAGTAAGAAGTAATCTCCTTAATAAACTTGTGTCACTATAGAAATTTTGACAAAAGTATAAACAAAAAATATTAAATTTTCTGGGCATCAGAAAATTAAACTTGCTCTTAATTTTCCTCTGCTCGACACAGACCCCGTTCACCTTCGGCCTGAACCAGCGGGCCCCCTACACGGCTGGAGACCGCTGCCTGTTGTGCCGCTGCGAGCGTAAAGACAGTGCAGTGCCTCCAGAGATGGGGACTCCCGGCCTGAACGGAATGGGACAGCCCAGCCAGACGCCGAGCGCCCTCCAGCTACCCTTGTGGGTGTGCTCCGACTGCAGACGGACGGTGGAGAAGGAGGACCGGCACGCTGCCATGGAGCAGTCTGTGGGGGTGAGTCGAGCAGCCATTAGTCACTACGTTTACATGCCCAGCTCAATTAAACTATACTAATTAGCTGGACGTCTAACTGGATTTATGTTTTTGTCTGAGTTAATTTTCTGCTGTTAATGTAATAATGTACTGTTATTAGATTTGGGCCAATAATGTAAGGACAATCATACTTTAGGCTACACATAAAGGGCTTCATTGTATTGCTTGGCTTTTTTGAGTACTTTTTTAGCATTGGGAAAATCTTGTGATTAAATACAGTACTACTTTCACTAGAGTCACATTTTTCCTGTTGGTCATATTTTCAGTGAAGTTTGAATTTATACTTTTTTTAAAATAAAAAATACACCAATTTTTCCACTCTTTTTCCAATGGTCTTTGTAAAAAATTGTCGGTGCTAAACTCAATCTGGGTCAGTAGTGTAAATGTTTTTCTTGGTACCCACCCAGCCTGCCTTCCTTTATTCCATCAACATGATCGTACCAAATGACTATATTATATTTAAAAGGGCAATTTAAGGTTTGGGTTATACATTCTTTAGCTCCCAGTCAAAGTTAGGAGAAGGCTAATGTTGGAAGCAGCAGAGGACGGAGAATGCAAGGAGCAGGGAGATCAGCTGGAACAGAAAATCTGTTGCGCTGAGCTCATCCAAAACTTGTCCACAGAGTGCCTTCTCCGTCTCATGTCAGGCTGACGGCAGGCAAAATGACTCACTGCACCTCCGGAGACAAAGAGCTATTATAAGATGGAATAAGACCAGCCAGTATATGTGCAATACATTGACATCTTTAATATCTGTCATTTATTTAACAAATTTTTTTTGGTATCTTATTTTTCAAAGGAATATCTATATAAATAATGTACAACTTTTAAAAATAATTATAGTTTTCTTTTTAATGCATCTGTTAAACTCCAACTACCTGTACCTACACATATTTGTAGGTACAGTGTTGTCAAAAGTCCCGGTACTTTGTCGGGGTTCAAAAAATTTTAACATCATGATGTCGAGCATCCGGTCCACCCGGTTCTCAACACGCTATCCAAAAGAGGTGGTTGGTCCTCGGCACAAATTTTATTTTACCACATTAAAATTGCCGCTGGTATTGAGCACAATGCAAGTATAATTTGCAGTAGAGTTGAGGCTGTAAGTAGTAATGTCTGCAGCGCTAACAAGTCGCTTGCTTTTAACACTTGTGCATCTTTTTGTTTCTTTCTGGCCGGCGCAGAGAGCAGCGTAAGTGAGCAGCTGAGCAGTTCAACTATGTCTTTGTGCTAGTTAACTTTGAGCTTAAATAAACCCATAAACACATTTTATCTTCTGTATAATTTAGTACCTTTCATTAACATGAATTTTTGTTTTTCTTTCTTTTTTTTAATACATCTCATATTTCTATTATTTTGGGGAAAACTTAAAACACAATTTTAAATAGGTAATAAATGTAAGGTATGTATCAGTTTTTATACATTTTATTTTTATCTAACTTAAAACGGTGTGTTCATTTAGTATGATTTTTTTTTTTTTTTGATTTGCATTGGTACCAAGAACTGTGGATTTTCACTGGTATTGGTACCAAATACTGAAATTTTGATACTGTGACAACACTATATTGTAGCATTGATATTAGCAACAAGTCTAAAGAGTTAGCTCCACTTGTTTGTTGTTAGTTTGCTCTGGGACGTTTAAGGGTCTGTTCACACTTGTATGCTTTATTTTGTGTGCACCAAAACAGACAACAATCTATTTAGTTTACTCCACCACAAAAAGCCTTCACGTTCTCAGCTGTCAAGGACTTTCTCTAGAAACGCACTAAAGGGTGTCCTGTCCAAATTTGCTCTTAAGAAAGCTATAGCAATGTAACGTTTTATTTTGCTAATTTCTGACCTTCTGTTTGAACTCGTTTACACGTCGGTGGTCTGCTTGGGGTTCACCTTTCAATCAAACCCTACCAGAGTTTAGTAGGACATGCTCTGAGACCTGTGTTTTGAAGGGATCTCGGAGAATAAACTTAAACTGCACCAAACGCAGCAAGTGTGAACATAGCCATGATGTTGACCTATGATTTAGTCACCTAATCCCAGTTGGAGTCAGATTCTCTTATGATGGACTCCATGTATCTCGTAAACAAAAGGACCCTCCCAGTTAACATAAGGCCAAGGATTAGGCCCAGGTTGGTTCAGTCTGGTATTCCTCAGTGGAGCACAGTTGAACTGACTACAATACAAGTGTGGGGTTAGATGCATTTAGGAGGCGTTTAAAGGTATTTTTATTATATAAGTGTGTGTGTGTTTTTATATATACATAAAACATAATCCAATGCAAGAATAAAAAATAACAAACTTGAGTATATAAATATCCCATATCAAAAATGCGCTTTGTGTTGTGCCCATGGTAAAAGAGGGTCTGTGTTTCCTCTCTGCTTCTGGTGTGTGGGTCCTGGTACTGACTGTAAAGACTTGGGTTTGGTTTCCTCATAAACATATTGTTCTTATGCATCCTGACATCATAAGGTTACTGGTCTTATTCATGTAAATACAGTACTGCTTCCAGACAGACATATACCTTTGGGAAAAATGTTACTTTGAAGCAGTTGTGGACAAGTTTAAAATTTAATTGTTAGTTAGTTTAGCAAGAGGATTTAAAACGGGGAGGCTCCTCGTAGGTGGTAGCCCGGGATTAACGGGTTGCGACATAAAATAAACGTTTCTGTGCCTTTTTGCACTGGTCAATTAAAGACTTATTACTTTACTTTTACTTACTACTTTACCTTTTTACAGTAACGTGTAGTTGGTTTCTAGCTAAAACATGTTGGCTTCTGCTACACTTTATTTATGTGGTGGTTAACTAATGCCTGACTTAAGCATTTTTAAAAACTTGGAAGGGAGAGCGAAAATGAGAGAATGCAATCTCCAAAACATTTGTCTCCAATGTGAAATGTACGGAGGATAATTTACCTTTTTTTTAAAAGCCAAAAATTTGAAGTACGTTGTATGATGTGCCAGAAAATTTTAATTCATCAGGAATTAAAAGGTGTAGTGTGTCTTTTGGGAAACCCGCAGATTTCATATCTACTTCTTGGACCCCTCATTTTAGAGCAAGTGAACAGCTATTTTAGCTATGGCATCTATAAACAAAAGCAGCAGAAATAGGTTTTACTTTAAAAAACGAGGAATGTAATATAGTTTAAAAATGCTTTAAACCGTCATCCTAGAATAGAAATATAAATGTGCTCAGTTTGAGTACATTTATTTTATTTCCAGATTATAGGTGTAGAGTTTCTTTAGCAGGACAATGTTGTGATATTTGAATGCTTCTTGTCATAGGAAAATGTGAGAAATGCAAGGCTCTGAACTTGCTGCCGGTCACACTGGGGATTCTTACTTTTATATTTATTTATTTATTTATATAACAGTTTGATTTCAGACTCTGAGTGGACAGGTTTTTTAAGGCAATATTGGCCCCATAGAAAATCATATTCTTGCAATACAAGCACTTGATATTGCAACATGTGGTGTATATACATACAGTGAGTAATTTGGGCCCCAGGTGTGAATGGGGTGAATAGAAGCATGATGTAAAGCCCTTTGGGTACCAAAAAAGCGTGTTATATAAATGCACACCATTTACCATTTCACCTTTTTAAAGCAGTGGAGTCTCATACAAAACTTTGATTTTACAAAGCATGCAGTCTTGGATGAGTGATGTATTGTTTGTTGTGACTTCCACAGTGCCAGGACTTCCTCTTGCACATGCCCGTGGGTAATGGAAACATGGCTCCGGATCCAGCCATGGGGGACCGACTGACCACTGCAGCGCCTACATTACCCATGCTCCCCGCCCCGGATCTAACCGCGCCGCTGCCCGCTGACACTGTCTGCAGCTGCGAAGCCTGCAACGAGAGACGGTCTGCACTCCTCCTTAGTCTAAACCCAGAATTTATCACTTTATATAGTTTATATTTGAATGCATTTTGTTGCTTTTGATACAGGGAGATATCCGCTGAGTCAGAAAGAGAAACCCAGCAGCTCCAAAACCACTGGTCAGAGGTCCGGTACCTGGTCCGGTGTATTTACCGCCAGACTGGGACGCCTCTCGCAGACGACCATGACCAGCCTCTGGAGAGAGACAGGGAAGGCATGAAGGAGCTGGTGGACAGGTAGGTCTCTGCATGGCCATTTTTAGTTCAGTCCGTTTCTCCTGTTGAGTCTCCACTAGAGGTCACCACTCATCTACAAATGAAGGAAAGTGGAGGTACTATTAATTAAAGCACTGTCAAAAAGGATTTAAAAGAAGAAGCTAAAGAAGTTTTTTTTTGTGCAAGCTCCATCATATTTACGTCCTTAATATGTACAGAACATTATGTTGAAGTAGGATGTTGGGTGGTGCCATGACATACTGATGAGCAAAGTAGAAAGAGAAAAGAACAGTTGGCATATAGAGGCTACTTGCTTTTCATATGCTGTACTAAATAATCAATTACTGCTATTATTTTATTAAGTAAAATTCTTTAATCCTGCTTTTCTTGTCTCATTTTTATATTTTGGATCTAATGTTTAGGATAACGCAAAGGCCCCGAGATGGTGGGCAATTATAGCACTTCTAATAAAAAAAATACTAAAAATGTGTGTATTTGACTAAGGCAGTATTAATATTAACATATCTAGATATGCTTTGGCAAGAAAAGATGAAAGATGCAGCTGAAGCAGTACTTATTTGAGTTTGAATTATTGCTCTGCTCTATTTTAATTTGAAGGAAGGTTTTGTGTTTGTGATTTTTTTTTTTAACAGTGTCATAATTGATCAACAAAGATTAGCTTTGGGCTATTTTACTCTGTATGGAAAGGTAAATATGCTATAAAAACCTGCAACGCTGCAGTAAATAATAGTATATTATATATAGTCCTCTACCTTTCTGTATAAAAAGACCCTGTAAGTAATTGTATAACCCTAAACATTCAAGTCTTTATTCTGGAGCCAGGTTATGATGAAGACTTCTGTACATCTGCCTAACAACTGTTATTGAAGTAGCATTCATAAGAGATTGTACTTAGATAACGAGAGATAACGGTACTGCATAATAGTTACTCTTGTGTTATTGATTTTTTTTTTAAGAAGCCGCAAAGGTTTGACTCAACTGAAACAGCGGCTTTTTAAAAGTTCACTACTCTTGTCCCTTTCTCACGTTGCACCACTCTTCAGCGTAGTTATCATCACGTCCTTTGACTGTTGTGATTTATTACAAAGTATAATATGTATTATAGCATTGACACTCATGTTTCTAAAATGTATGTTTCTGTCCATCAATGAATGCATCAAATGAAACCTGCTTTCTTTAGTCGACTGTTTCACATTCCAACTGCCAACTTTGTCAAATTGTTTTTTGAACACATTTTATTCCATTTTGTCTAAAATTAAATCTGTTAATTTCATTTTTTTTGTTTCCCTTTAATACATTTTTACACTCTAATAGAGGCTTTAAACATCTGTTTCTGCAGACTGTGTGAGAAGGACCCCTACCAGCTGTACCAGCGGCTGGAGCAGCAAGCTCGTGAGTACGTCTTGGAGATGAAGGTGCGGTTACTGAAGCACCTGTCGGCGGGTTCAGCGGGAAATGTGGCTGTGGCTCAGGGCCCGCCTCAGGCTCACCAGTTCATCTCCCTGCTGCTGGAGGAGTACAACGCCCTCTGTCAGGCGGCACGCACCATCAGCAGCTTCCTACTCACACTGGTCCGTTTACCTTTAAACTACTGTCAGATTCTGTGTCCTCTGTTTGTTTGACTAATTGTGGCTTGTATTCTCAGGAGAATGAGCACCTCCAGAAGTTCCAGGTGACATGGGAGCTGCACAACAAGCACCTTTTTGAGAATCTGGTGTTCTCAGAACCCATCTTGCACAGCAGTTTACCTGCACTGGTTTCACAGCTTCGGTAAGATTTAATAGATTTAGAACAGCATCTTTATTATAGGTTTTTTTTTTACAATTGGTTGTACCATAGCTTTTATTGAAATTCAGGCAGTTTTATTGAAAGCCATTAAAGACAAAATGTAAAGATCTGCAAAAATGTCCCATGTCTGTCACCTGTGAAAAAACGGCAGTCACTTTTTTTACTCACTAAAAGACAAAAGGACAGACATGAACGCTTGTTTTAGTGTTGAAGACTTAACATGTGTACTATTGCTGCTGTGCTTCGGTCTTTTGTTGTAAGAATACACAAATATGTGTAAATGGTAGGGCTGGACACAATTTTGATTTTTATCATGATGTTTTTTTTTTTTTTTATTATTTATTTTTACTACAGTATGCTCTACTGCTTCAGTAAAACACACCCAGCCTGTTTTGCAAGCTACTGGCAATAAACTATAAATTACAAAACATGAATTATATTGAATAATTTAAGTATTTGTGAATGAAAATGTGACTTTAAAAATCGATGTTTTGTTTTTTTTTTCATATCAGGTTTTTATTTTATTTTTATAGACACAGTGTTCTGTTTTGGACCTGGTTTAGACCTGGTTTAGACCTGGTTTAGACCTGGTTTAAAAGATGTCAGATAGAGCTGTGTCTCAGATTGAAAGGTAAATGTCTTTAAGCTTAGTTTGGTGTTGTTTGTTGAGTAATTTCTTCTAAAGCATCACTGTCAACAAAAGCGCACTGTGTGCGACTGACATCTTTAACACTGCGCTGTGGTGCTCTCAGAAACGTGGTATCATTTAATTTGTTCCATTGTTCAAACTCTGCATAAGACAGCTGAGACAGCGAGAAGAGAGAAACTGTAGCAGTCAAGGCTAGATCTTCAGTCAAATCATGTCTCAGCTGTGATTGGTTAAATCAGGTTGTCGCACATCGTAACATAATAAAATGTTGGGGGGGGGGTCTAAGCTAGACTAAATGTAGACACGAACCAGGACTTTTTTTTTTTTTTTTTTCAGACGCACCACACCAAAAGAAAATGTCCATCACATAGAATACCTTAACGTTATTGTCATTAGAGTCATTCTTTGCGATTGATAATTGATTGCAGTAATGTTACTTGATATCTAAGAATATATACAAATCTAACATTGTACTTCCTATTTTGTAGGCACGGCACAGCCTCTCACGATTCATACAACGAGGACATGTACAGGGACTTGTTGGAGCAGTACCAGCTGCTGCAGCAGGAGATGGCCACGGTGGGGGCTGAGTGGCAGCAGTGTGAGAAGAGGATAGATGATTATGTAGATGAGCAGGTAAACAATACACTTATTTTTTTTTTTTATGTAAACTAATGTCTTTTGTGGAAGGTAATGTTTAATTATGTGTATGTTATATTTTTCAGCTTCTTTTTAAGGTGGAGGGTCAAAGTCTTTCCAACCAAAGAGCAGAGCCACATAAATCCTTGGTTAGCAAAAACGTAAGCTTCTGAGATAACTTTACAAATTTATTTTTTGCTTTTTATTAACTCCAATAATCCTGTTACTATCATTTAGACTTTAAAGACCAAGCAGCGGATGTTAAAGGAGGACTGGGAGTTTTTCAAGCAGAGAAGATTTATTGAGGACCAGGTATGTAGAGCTAAATACATGACAAAATTTTCTTTTCTTTTCTTTTTTTTTTTTTTTGTGTAATTAATTTGAGTCTCGTTTCAGTTGCCTAATAAAAAGTCTAACTCCGGAGACAACAACTTCACAGATACAATGAGAATGCTCTCGTCACGTTTGAGTATCCCCGACTGTCCAAACTGCAACTACCGCAGGAGGTGAGTATTGAAATATGTCCCAAATTGTTAACCAGACTCTACCTGATATTTTTTTCTTCTAGTTGGGAAACATGGTTTAAACCCAAAACAGTATATTGTAGTGCAATTCGTATTGAAAAGGATGCCATTTATTTATTTATTATTTATTTACTGTTGGAAAATCACATGCTAGTTCCAGGAAGTTTAATAGCTGCCGATAACGTGTAAGCTAACGCTAAACTTCAGGTTGGTGTAATGTATAAGTATTTTGTGGACGAAAATTGGTCTGTTTTTATTCATTTTTTTTTTAAAGACAGCAAAAACATGGTATCTGCGGATCCTTATAAAGTCTTAAAAGGTATTAAATTTCATAATGTAAAAACAAGGCCTTAATTAGCATTAAAATGTTTTAAATCCATGTCTGGGTCTTAAAAATGAACCGATAACGTGAAGAACATTTTAGTTTGATTTTAAAATAATGTAACGTTATGTCTTTGTCATTCAGAACAAAATGGGCAGAACCAACTAACAAATTACACGTTTGCAGCGAGCTTGTTAGGTGCTTGGGCTGGACATTACCAGATGGATAATAGTTTTAGCTTTAACCATGGGAAAGGCAAATCTAATTAAAAAAATGGTTACATAACCATAATTTTGCGCTGTGGTTAAGACCAGTTAGTGGCAATGTGTTTGAGGTTCGTTGTATATTGTGCAAGAAAGTTTTACTACACGGTCAGGGTCAACATATACCTGTATGTCTTTGGTGTACACACATACACACGTTCGCACACACACGCACACATTCACACACACACACACATGTTCGCACACACACACACATGTTCGCACACACACGCACACACACACACACACACACACACACACAGAACTAAAGAGAACACAGATAGGTTTGAAAAAGATACAGTTTTGTGGCAGGTCTTATTGTTAAAGTTCCACATCCAAATACCACTTATTTCATTTATCTAGTTTGAAACATCACCATTTACAGTTGCAGTAGCCAAAAACTTTTCATTTCTCTGTGTAAGCTGTCATAGCCAGGTCTGGGTCGGGGACTTTCCCAGTATGTAGACTAACAGCCAATGGGGGCGTCCCTTATTCCAACAGGAGCAGTCCCCATGTATGTGCAAGCATGTGATTGGCCAAAGCATGCCGTCACGAGCTGAACATTCCCGTCTATTAAAATCTTTGAAAATAAAGCCTAGATGAGGTCTTAAGGTCTCATTCTTTTTAATGTCTTTCTCTTTCTATTACTATATGCTAATGAGGGGTTTGAGCAGTTTCCCCCCCAACTAAAACCAAGTTGTGCATAGAGGTTTGAATCTCAATAGAACCATATTCAGAAAGTTACGTATAGATCAACCACAGAATTAGCTTTTTTCTCCATTTGATACTAGTGTTGTCACAATACTGGAATTTCTAACTTCGATACAATACCTTCAAAAATATTGATATTTGATAAGGGAAAACAACTCACAAAGTCACAATATTATTTTTTTTTATTTTTGATTTAAAGATAAATATAACATGTCTAAATAGAATATGACAATGAGGTATATTTTACATTAACAAAAAATGCCTTGAGGTAGTGCACTTGTTTCAAGGCGTCTCAGATTGTCATACATTCAGAAACCAATTATCCAAAAGTAATTTAATTTAAAAGTATTTAAAATACAAAGCTCAGCTGGTATCAATACTTCAGGAAATGAGTATCGTATTGTTTGAAATATTTCAGTATAAACACTATTTAATACTAATTTGCAATTGTTTTGGCAATTTTATAAATCCGTGCCCTAAATAATCATTGTAACGGCAGACATAAAAAAATCTAGCATTTCATTACAGAGTTTAAAGCAGAAATGTCATAATAACGCTATTCTAATTTTCATTTGTGTTTCAGATGTACATGTGACGACTGCAGTCTCTCCCACATACTCACCTGTGGGATCATGGACTCCCCCATCGCCGAGGACCTCCACATTAAGCTGCCGCTGCAAGGCGAGCTAACCCGGGACTATCTGGCCGAGGTGCACCCTCCCAGCCTCTCCTCTGGCAGCTCTGCGTCCGGTTCCAACTCCAGCTCCCCCATCACCATTCAGCAGCACCCACGGCTCATTCTCCCCGAGGGAGATCCAAACACATTGTGAGTCACGTAAATCACGTTTTCTCCCACACCATTATTTTGTATAAAATATTTTCTGAATGATGCTTATTTCTTGTTTCATCTAGTCTTAGTGATGACGATGAAGTGCCTCCGTTGACCAGTAAGTTTGGGAACATCTACCCTTTGAGCGGTTATGAGGACAGCAGCGTAGTGAGGTCGTCTTTGAACGGGCTTCACACTGAGGTTAATGGGGAAGGTGAAAAGGCAGCACTGAAGACAGGGGTGAGCAACTATGTCAAAATAATACATCTCTTAGAAATTTCAGTGTTCTGTTTCCTTATGTTGTTGTAACTTCCATTTGTATTGTGTGAGGTAGTTAAGAAAATGTTGAATTGTAAAAATGTCTTCCATGTTCCGTTCACTCATTGGGGCTCTAGTCTCCTCACATCATCACCAGCAGCAGCAGTTCATCAGAGGGAGATGAAGAAGAGACGGATGGTGGGGAGCCTCCAGGGCAGCAGGGGGAGCTGTTGCTGATCAATACTCGCAGTCCCCCACCTTCTTACAACCATCAACAACAGGTATGACCTTGTCTTGTTGAACTGTTATTTGACGATGCAAAAATGTACATTTTCACACAATAGCACTGCGTCACGTAAAATCTAAAAAAAAAGTTAAACTATTTTAGCTGTCTTGCCAATATGGTGCTATAAAACTATTGTCAGCAAAATGGATACATATATTGCAGTAGGAAAGTGTTAAATTATATTTGTATTGTAATAATGGCTGAATAGCTACTAGCTTTGTAAAAATTCGTAATTTTGCTTAAAGTGAATACACTCACACTTATCACAGCTAAATATCTACTGTACTTTTTCCCTGCTTGTCATTACTTCACTATATTAGTAAGTGTAGGTTTTTAAAAAGTAATATTAGCTTGTTTTAAGTCATTGGCTCATTGGGGAATCAAAACCCCCTTCAATTTTTTTTTTTCTCTCAATGGGAAAGTATCTCATTTCCCATTTATGGTAATGTCAGTTTGATAACATGACATTTACATTGTCTATTGTTTTGTGGCCTATTTAGGATTTTTAATTTAAGAACAACAAAAAATGTGTTTAAACATAATAAATATGTCCACAGAGCGTCCTCTAGAACTGTGGTCCTCAAACATTGGGGCAGGACACAAAAGTAGGTTGCTGGAGAGCTTATTTAGGTCAGCCCAAAAAAAAAAAAAAATTCATAAAAGTTAATGTGCTTTTTATGTAAAAATAGCTGCTTTTGTGTATTTGTAATGTCCAGGAATAACATTAAACTAAGAATAATACAAAGAACCCCAGAAATTATAATAAAAATTACCAAAATAGCTTTAAAATTTGTTAAATGGACCTAGAAAGAAGTGGAAGTAAAAGATTAAATTACAATGACCAATGACAAAACTACCTGACCATGGAAATGAGTCTCAAAAAGGAGTCCCTTGAAGTTTGATAAAACCCTGCTCTAGAAAATTTTTTTGAGCTAATGGAGTCATCGTCTACATACTTTACAGAAGCTTTATTCAGACCAAATCTTTAATTTTTTTTAATTCACAGATGTCTAATTGTTTAAGGCACGTTTTTAACTTTGATTGGAGGTCACTCCTGGTAGATCATAAATTATGTTGTTCTTAATGTTAAGATCTAAAAAATGGTTTTCAGTTGAGCAGCACTCGTTCATTACTAACTTCTCCCAGTGAGATGATGGTACTTTTGTGTGGTTGACCTTCAGGTAGAACCAGTGCAGCACGTCTGTGAGTGCCACGTGTGTAACCAGGACCCCAGCTCATCCTCTCTGGGCCCCGCCTCCTGCCTGCCCCCCGGCCGCCTCCACGCAGCTCCTCCTCCTCCTCCCAACGTGGGACACCAGTTCTTCACAGACACCAAGACTCCCCCCACGCACCCCGCCCTCCACCTGTACCCCCACATACACGGACACCTGCCCCTTCACAACTTTCCCGGCCCCTGCTGCACCCCACACTGTACCCCAACAGCCCCCTCTCTCACACAACAAGGTGAGCCCCCTCTCTCTCTCTCTCTCTCTCCACAGTCAAAAATGAACAGGTTGTTCTTTTTTAAGTGAATAATTAGAATCACGTTCTGGGAAATGAATTAGTTTCCTTATCACAGGGGATTTTTGAAGTTCCTGGAACACCTCTGAACTTAATTGTATTCTACTTTCACTTCGTCTGTATGTAGTGTTAAGTATCTGCCACAAGAGGTCATGTAGAGGTTGATGTAGAGGAATAAAAAGCAATCTAAAAACCACAGGAGGGTTTGGGTATCAAATCAAATCATGGCTAAAAATGGGTAGGTTTTTGGAAGTAATTTAAGCATGTAGCTTATAACAAGTACTTATTGCTAGTAGCTTGTGAAAAGTGTGGTTCAAATCTTCACCCAAATCTTTTTGTCAAAAGGAAACGCAGTGGATCAATGGAATTCAAACTACATGTGAAATACTGACCCAACTGAATGTTTCTGAAATGGTCTAAACCTGTAGTTTCCTAAACTTTGGGTTATGACCCCAAAGTAAGTTCTGGAAAATATGACATGTTTCCATAAAAAAACTCATTCTGTAAATTCAACAATCCAAAAATAATATTTGTGAAAGTTATTGGTCATGGCCAGGGTGATGAGCATTAATCATTAAATGGATGATGCCCATATTCCAAGAATAATGAAAAGGGCACCAAAAGATGAAAAAAAACTATTATACTTTATCATTAAATAAGAATTCAATAGAACTAGAAAGGAAGAAAATTGAGATATAAATGAATAAATAAACGGTGACTAAATTGAAGCTAAAACAACGTTTGGAAAACACTGGTCAATATAATTCTATCGGTTAATATTGTTTGTAAAGTAACTTACTCGTTCTCTCGTCTCAAGCCCCTTCCTCCAAGCCCCACGTCTAGTCACTCAGCAGCCAAGCAGCCAGCCTTCAGCCCGTCGTTACCGGAGCATGTCTACCAGAACTGCTTCAGTGGGACGGGGGGCACCGGGGACTGGAACAGCTCACTGCAGTGTCTCTCTCTCAAGTTCGAAAACCTGTGGGACGCCGCTGTCATGAAGAGTTGGAACCCCTCTGTGCTGCTGCCCGAATCTCTGCCAGGTAAGACACATGGTAGGAAGTAAAGTTTCTCAACTTGAACAAAAAACATAATGTGGTTTATCGATACCCATCAGGTGACATGCTGGGACCCCCTCTGGCAGATGTACCCCTCACCCCAACCTCATCTAATGGCCTCCAAGGGGACTATTCCACTCTCCCAACTCCCACTCCTCCCTCGTCCTCTACTTCTTCATCCTCCTCGTCTTCGTCGTGCTCCTCTTCTGAAGCCAAAGAGCAGAAAAAGAGCAGCGCCAAGAAGAAGTGTCTCTATAATTTCCAGGATGCCTTCATGGAGACCAACCGAGTGGTGATGGCCACTTCCGCCTCCACATCCTCCGTGTCATGCACTGCCACCACTGTCCAGTCCAGTAATAAGCCTCTCCTTTCTCTTGCCAACAACTTCACCACACCCATTCTACACAATCATTTGGGTTAGGTTTAAACATGACAGGATTTTAGGAAAATAATGTGAACAGCTCTCTTAAGGTCCTTCCACAGAATTTCAATTGGGTTGGAACTAGGACACTACAAAAACCTTATTACGTTTCATTTTCAACTATTATATCTACTATTTTGTCTTGTTTGTACCCATAGATAAAAGTGGTTGCAGTTTGAGCACGGCCATCTATAAATACAATTCTAAGGCAGCACCAAGACTGATTAACAAACTAATGTCTAAAATTAAAAGCAATAAAAAAGCCATTATACTTATTTAACCAAATAAATATCTTAAATGCCAACTAGCCATTGTCCAGAGTGTACCACGCATAAGGCCCAAAGTTGCTGGGACAGGTTCCAGTCACCTGCAACCCATAACAAAAAAATGTATATCTGAAATAATACAATACCAATTAAAACACTTAAAATTATAACAATTTAAAATGGCTGAGAGACAATTGTGCCACATTTCTAAACTTAAAAGCAATAAAACAGCTGCGGGAATCGGCTATAATGAAACTGTTTCAACGTACTACTGCAATGCACTGTAGTGCCTATTGGGTAAACCTTTTTTATTTTTACAATATTTTCTTTGATATTGGTGTGAATTTCTCCTACCAAGATACCCTCTGTCAGCCTGGTGTACTTATGCTAAACCTGCGACACAGCAAGGTCTTGACATCAAGTAGAAAAAGCTTCTTGTTGGACATATGTACCCACCGCCAATGTGGCAAAAGAAATAAACGACAAGAAAATGTGCTATGTGAAATCGAAACCAAAAAGAACATGGTCAATTAGCATAAATGGACACAATAACTTCTACACATGTAATTCATTTTAATGGACTGAATTAGCAGCTGTCCCGTTTATACATTGTGAGCTTTTGTATACCATTCAAAGGTGGAGCCATTTAAAAAATAAAAAACAGTATGGCTTCCACTTTAAAGTTTCTTACGGTTTCAGGTTTCTTTTATTTAGGGGATAAATTTGTCTTAGAGCGGGGGGCTAGCTGCATACATATATACAGTGACAATGTATAAGTTACAAGTGAACTTGTACTTACACATGGCTGTCTATAAATCTGCCTGGATAAGAAAATTAGCAAAAGGCTTTTTAATTATTTTATTCATAAATGTTGTCATTGCTGTTTCTGTCACCTTACATTCTCCCTTTCTCTGAAAATGGAGGTAGTAACATGGTGACAGATGAGCAATTGCCATTGTCTGCTTTACTATGGGAGGTAATTGCATACTGAGTGTGGTGGTAAAAGTAAGAATACAGGTCTTATTAATACAAATAAGCCATGTGTTGTTATTTTAAAGGTAATTTTTCTCCCCTATTAAAAAACGTTATGCGACCTATATATATTATTATAAGCCACACTAATAACCCTCGGATCTTTGAAGCAAGCTCAGACTGCCTTCTAAAAACACATAAAAGGAGAGTGGAACATATTATTCCAAATATGCTGCAATTTAATTTTTATTTTAAAATTATCTCGATACAAAAATTACATGTGTACAAATATATTTTAATTAAGTTGTTTTAACTGTTGTATGTCCAGTTCTCATCTGTAACTTCGTTCTCCTTAGATGACGTATTTCACAACTTGGGTAAAGAGGACCACAGACAACCTCCATCATCCAGCCCCAGAAGCAGCTCCACAGGCCTCACCTCCCTCCCTCCGCTCTCAGGCCCCACCCTGCCCCCGACGCCCACCACACACCTCCCCACAATTGCCTCACAAGCCTTTCCAAAGATGGCAGCCACGGCTCCAGACTTCATTGAGGCCCACCCGGGGCTGTGTCTTCCTCCCAGTGAACCCCCAGTGTCCTCCACAGACTGTCCTGTCAGCGCTCCACCCAGCGTCTGCAGGTAACGCAAAAAAAGATTCCGTTGTAACAAAAAGTACATTACCAAAACACCGTGCAAAAAAGTGCTTATGACATTATCCAGACTGGGTGTGTTAAGTTTCATCATGTACTTATTTAATGGGTGGAATATGCTGAAAGTAGGTCAATAAAGTTAAAATAAATTGGCTGAATTTGGGCTTTTGACAAAGAAAAAATTGTTTTCCATTCTTGTGTAGCTGCAATCATCCAGGAAACCCCTAGGTCTCTATTTTTGGATGCATACAGGTTTACAATTTGCAGCCAGCAAGTAGATTTATGAGACTAAGCTTGGTTAAAGATGGCACATAGGTTATTAAAATAGGGAAGTCTCGGTTTTCTTCACTTTTACAGAGGAAATTCAAGGGAGTTACAGTGTGTCACTTGTGCCTTTACACAGAACTGTGTGAAACTCTCTTGAATAAAGTTACAATGTTACTTTTCAATTTCTCTTTTAGCATTTGTAATGATTCTCAATTGAGTTTGTTTAGTAGGGGTGTACTATATTAAGAAGAGGTACAATAATAATAATAATACAAGAATGATTTGGCTTTTCCTTGTGTCTTGTATGTGAGGGATAATTACAGTGCTAATGTTTAGAGCCATTTCCAACTAGTCTCTTTACTGCCGCCTGTAGGTACGGTAGTTTTATTTAAAAAGTACATTTCATACACCAGGGCAACTCGGTGTGCTTTACAACAAAAACATAAAAAAAATAAGTCAATTCGAAAAACACAACACTGCAGCACAGCAAAACAATATAGATGAATAATAACTATACAGGAGAAGATAAAAAATAGTTAAACTAAAGCTCAATAATAAATAAATAAAAACAAATGGGAGAATCTGGAACGCACAAGTGGCTCACCTGGTGGAGCTTGTGCCATGTACTTGGAAGACCCAGGTTCTGTTCCTGCTCAGGTCATTTGTCCCAATGTCATTTCCCTTTACTGTTACCCCGTTTCCTGTCTGTTTACAGTCCGGTCAAAGGGGCAAAAGAATAATCTTAAAAAAATTAACAGGATCATCAACCTATATCAATGCTTTATGTATTGAAAGTGTTTTTAAATAAGAAGGTATTCATTCTAGGTTTAAGTGGCAGCTAAAGTTAATCAAGATAAATTAAACTGTTACTGTATTTCCATTTGGTTATGCTAAGGAAGTTGAGGCTTTTTTTGGACTTGAGCACATGTTTGAGTCATTTTTATAATTGGAACAAGCTGTATTTGGAAAAAATACAGCTTGTTCCCCCCGGCATTAAGAATTGGTTCTCAATTGACCTACCTGGTTAAATAAACTATAAATAAAATATAGTATACCCCAACTGTGAAGGACACTATATGTATAAATCATAAAATTGTGAATGGTACCAAAGGAACCGACCAGAGTAAACACTTTCATTGGGGAGCCAAATCAATGGAATAGTTAATAAATGGAGATAGTCAACAGTTCCACATTTCAGTCAACAATTGCACATTTCACAAATGAATATCATATCTATATCACAAAGCGTGGTTGCACTGTACTATTTGTAATGAGCCATTACACAAAATGACAGAACATGCCACTTAAAAACTGTATCATGAGTCAGACAGTAATATTTTATACATACAGAAAGGGCCTTTCTGTGTGGGTGGTAATTGAATCCAGGACTTTCTTGCTGTGAGGCTGGAGTGCTAACTTCTTTGCCATTGTGTCACCAATATATTGATATATGGATATATTGTTAAATAAATTCAAAAGAAAAAACACACTATTTTCTCAGTGATCCGGACTGCGAGGGCCATCGCTGTGAGGGGAACTACGAGCACCAGCCGTACGACGGAGAGGAGAGCCAGGATGAGGACAGTTGCTCTGAACATAGCTCCTCTACCTCCACCTCCACCAACCAGAAAGAAGGAAAATACTGTGACTGCTGTTACTGCGAGTTCTTCGGCCACGGCGGGGTAAGATATCTTTACTATTCTCTGATACTCTGATCTTACTGTGTCTTTTTGCCTAACACTTTTCTGTTTAACGCCTAGCCCCCCGCTGCTCCCACCAGTAGAAACTATGCAGAGATGCGGGAGAAGCTGCGTTTGCGGCTGACCAAACGCAAAGAGGAGCAACCGAAGAGGGAGGAGCAGCAGCCAGTGATAGAGCGAGATGGGGGGGTGGAGGACCACAGGCGGGTGGAGGACCTACTGCAGTTCATCAACAGCGCCGACAGCAAACCTGTGTCCAGCTCTAAGGCAGCCAAACGAGCCAGGCACAAACAGAAAAAGGTAAGCCATTTTGTTTTGTAGGATATACAGTTAATATTAATTTATAGTAGCTCTGCTGGTCTGCCCGTTTCTGTTGCCCTCCCTTCTCCCATATTAATTTTTTCTTTTTTCTACAAACAATGATCAGTGTAAATGAATGCACAAAGAAAAACAGAAGAATGAAAAAACAAAAAATTCAACATAGAAAACAAGCCTTACCTCCCACCCTCCCATCCCTTTCACCACTAGAGCTACCCCCTTCACCACCACAGGGTAAGGGTTAAGGCCCCCACGCTTCCTTGAATACTCCAGGGCTATAAATTAAGGAGCACCTGATTCTTTGCTTTGGGGCAGGACATGGCTCTTTTTAACGTATAAAATATAAATAAATATATCTTTATCAATTGCCAAACTAACTTCTCTGTGAGTGGCAACTGAAAGTAGGTAAAGTGTCCCAAATGTGTGGTCATTTTGACAATAAAGAAACTCTGACCAAATGTAGTTTTTTGTGCTGCTGTGCTACCATCTCCACTGACAGCTCCTCTTGTGGTCATACGCATATACGTATATATACTGCATATAAATAAATATTATTTGATGTGTGTTTGTGCTCAGTTGGAGGAGAAGGCTCGTCTTGAGGCCGAGGCCCGTGAAAGAGAGGAACAGCAGTTGTTAGAGGAGCGTCAGCAGCGACAGCGGCAGGAAGAGGAGGAGGCAGCACTTCAAAAAGAACTGCTACGCCTTCAGGAGTTGCAGCACCAGCGCGCTGCCAAGAAAAAAAAGAAAGACAAAGCAAAGGAAAACACTGCTCCCCCGCAGAACAACCCCCAGCCCCTCAAACAGACCGCCCAAAATGTCTTAGACAACCTGCAAAACGGGAAGTCACAGCTGCTCCAGACACTCATCCGCTTACCCAACCAGAAAGACCACCCTCCCAAAACGACCACACAGCCCAGCCCCAAACGCACCTGCGACAAGGCGCTCTCCACTGAAAATGGCGTCCTCAGCTTGGCTCTGCAGAATGGCACATCTGCACAGCTCGAGGTGGACAGTAAGACAAAGGCCAAGCAGACAAAGGTGGCCCCCTGTGAGTCACCTGCTTTTAAGAAAGGCCCAGAGGTGGGGGCAAAACTCACCAACGGAGCCCCCCAAACCCCAGACACCAAAGCAACATGCCTCAGGCCCTCAGAGGTTCCCCTGCCCAACTCTGACTCCAAAAAGACAGAGGACAGGAGCAACAACAGAAGTGCCAGTGGGAAGAGACCGCAGCAGCCACACCCTCTGAACCAGATGAAGGAGGAGCAGAGGAGCCCACCTATATCCAGCCACTCCCCGTCCCCCCCTCCGGGCTTTCTGCCTGAGCAAAACCAGCAGAACGGCAAACCAGCCAGTGCAGAGTCTCCACAACCCAAGGCCAAGAACAAGAAGAACAAGAAGAAGAAAGGGGATAAGATGAATACATCTATTGGTGGGTGGGAGCACATCATGTTTAACAAATCACACAAGTATTCATTACTGCTGTGATATTTAGTTTACAGTCTTATAAAGAAGCACCAATTATGATCTGATATCGGTCCTTAATATAGACACTAGATAGCTAGATTGTGTATTTGATAATAGAGCTAATACATTGTGTCAGTGTACTTCATTATAATTCCACCCTTAAAACGGACACTACACTGTCATCACATTAAACTAAAAAACAAGTCTAAATTGTTCAGGTGTGGAAGTATTTCAGACTTTTACCAACACCGTTAAAGCCATGCGTCTACAGCAAAAAAAAAAAAAAAGCTTTGGGTCCTCTTTTGCTTCTTTGCAGCAACACAAGCAGCAAGCAATGGATACAAGGACATTGGACATCAGGGATTAGCAAAACAATGGCAAAGTCGCTGAAGTCTTTATCTCTGTGACAGCTGATACAGTTCAGGTTTAAGTCTTGTTCATGAGTAATCTAGTGTTTACATTTACATTTATTCATTTAGCTGACGCTTTTATCCAAAGCGACTTACATTGTTCTACGTGTGCAGACAGGTAGCCAGTGTTACAGCCACTGGAGCCAAGGTGGGTTAAGTGTCTTGCCTAAGGACACAACGACAGTATAAACTTTGGGGAGAGTGAGAATTGAACCGCCTACCTTCCGGTTGAAGGACGACCGCTTTACCCACTGAGCTACTGCCGCCCAGTGTAACATCCAGGCACATCCACATGCATGTTTATATATTAAGTTTATTAATCCCCATGGGAAAGGAAGGAGTCCTTGTGGTTTTCTGTCCTGCAGCTCACTGATCTCTGACAGCTGACGTCCACTGGCTGCTCTCTGCAGGGGATGGTCCATGTTGTTTAGTATAGCATCTGTCCTGTTGTGTGTCTGTTACTCCACTACCTCAACCAGAGTCTGCAAACTAAAACCTATAGATGCTTAGTTTTTCAATATACCTGGAATCTCTTTTTCAGACTCTGCCTCCACCCCAACAGACTGCAAAATAAAACATAAAACAAATTAGCCTAAAGCCCCATGTTGGTCTCTGTACTATAAAGGTTGGATTGGTATATCCCCAGTCAAACAATGTGGTAGTGGAACAAATGTCATCACTTGTTTCCACTAGCTTCATGTCATACATTATATGTTAAATAGAAACGTAATCATTTTAACTTTAATCCTGTCATCTTTTTGGATTTTACCCCATCAGCTATTTCCATTCAAACAGCTGCATGGAAAAAATATGTTGATCGTTTTCTTAAAAAAATATCTAAATGCTGCTGAGAGTAGTATGTAATGGCATTCAGCAGGTGCTTCCTCTTTTAGTACCACTGTCGGCTTCCCTTGTGAGTCTTAGAAAAACAAAAAATTGAGTGACAACTGATATTTTACAGTTTGTATGTGTGATGATATAGCTCTTGAAATGAAGGTCTTGATCTTACTATTAAGAGGATTTTTGTTTTTAGTTTAAGTTGTGGTAATATAAGTTGAGTTTGGTTTATTCTAATAAATGCATATGACTTGTTTCAGATGATGTATTCCTACCCAAGGACATAGATCTGGACAGCACTGAGATGGATGAGACGGAGAGAGAGGTGGAGTATTTCAAAAGGTAAATGGAGTTTGACTTGCGTGGCAGTTTAGATCATGCATTTTTAAGCATTCCCTCATCATCGGTCTGCAGTGACAGGGCCATAGTCTTCTAAAGCATAATTAACTATTTGTCTCTATAGGTTCTGCTTGGATTCTGCCCGACAGACCCGGCAGCGACTCTCTATCAACTGGTCTAACTTCAGTTTAAAGAAGGCTACCTTTGCTGCTCACTGAGTCTGGACAAAATCGGATACCTTTAAAACGAGCCTCGTGCACCTTTGCCCTCCGCCGTCACAGACTCTGGTTCTTCCCCTTGGACTCCTCTCCCGCTGTGCCCAAATCACACCCACGCTGCCTTGCTTTGTTCTTGTCGCCGTGCGGTTCACAAACACTCGCCCATCCCAAACTGACTGATCCACCCGCAGAATCAAAACAAAAATGAAAGAATCACTAAAAAGATGGATTTTTCCCTGCGTGCTTGTGTGCTTTTAGTCTGAGTTGGCCATTTCTCTTGACTTAATAAGCCATGGTCTAAAATTATTTCTTCTACCTGTAGTCAAAAGATGCTTATTATTATGTCATACCAAAAAATATAATGATGGAAACACAAAAAATTGATATGTAATGAATTAAAAGCTGTATTTGAGATATTGTGGCTTACTATCCCGTTGTCTACCCGTCCCTAGCACGGCATCTCATCCAGGTTTCACAAGGGAATGGGCTCGGTCCGCTGCTCCCCTCTCCCCATTCATCCAGTTTCACACAAAGGAGGAAGGCGTTAAAATACTTGACAATGTTCTATTTTTTTTTTTTTTTTCTGGTTTTAAAGTTCTGTTTAACAAACTGTTGAGTAAAAAATGTACCAGTTACACTTTTGTTTTCTTTTTTGACTTGTAGCCAGCTTGTATCTGAATACTTTGAGAATGAAATTGAAAAAGAACAATACTCACACTATCGGTCTGTTATAGAGTGTATATTGTATTAACACTGAAGCCTAAGTGGCTACTTTTAACATATTGTTAAGTAATATTAAATCTTGTCTTTCTTTTTTGAAAGATGGAATACAGTAGTATGGCAGGAGATGTGTCTTGTGTCAAACATTATTTCCTTACATGCTCTATAATTTCCATAGAGGCTATCTGCTTTAAATATCCCAAAGCATGATTCTTGAGCTTAAAAGTAACGCTATGCTAACTTCACTTCCAGTCTGTAATATTTTTCTATCACACCATGGAATGGTGAGTTACAGTGGCATTTAGCCCTGGTCATCCTGTTTGACTAAAGATGTCATTGCCACATGTTCTATTAGAAGGTCTTTCCATTGATGTGACAGATGTCCAAATAGTACACACTAAACACCACTTTGAAATGTAATTCAGAATTCTGAGGAAAAAATTTATCACTATTATCACTTTCTACGTCTAGATGGAGTAGTGTGCTAGCATGGTGGCACAGCATTCTGTTGAGTTTGGATAAAACACAGAATGTTTTTCTGTTTGTGTGACAAGTATTTTAACAATACACCATAAACAGTTAATAGTAATTGAAAGTTCTGTGGCATACTGGGTTAACACTTCGGGTATATACATTCTAGTACAATACTAGAACTTCCATTACAAGTAAGACATAATTTAGTTATTCACTATATGTCCCGTTTGAAAATATATGTGTGCATTTTAGTGCTGTTCTGGATCATCACTTTCTACCACTAGATGGAGTAGTGAGCTACTGCACCAGTCACCTTCCTGTTGGTGTGACAGGAGTAGTTTTTTTTATTACAAGAAAGACATCAATCCTCATTTAGAATTTATAAGTCCTGTTGTGTACTTTATAGTGCAGCTGGGAAAGTGCAAGCCGAGATCACCTGTCGTATCAATTTCTGGAGTGGTGAGCTACTGTCCTAGTATAATGTGTTGCTGTTATTCCAACAATACTAAGTAAATACCGCAGTGAAATGTATTTCGGAGTTCTGTGGCATAGTGGGTTGACACTAATAATATCCATTACAAGTAGGAAAATCATACATAATCATAATTATAATAATAATCATAGATCGTTGTCATGTTGGAACATCCAAGTACGTCTCATGCGCAGCTTCCGGGCTGATGAGTGCAAACCTTCCTTCAGTATTTTCTGATAACATGCTGCATTTATCTTTTTCATATGCCTTTGTAGCTCACACATCCTCAAAACATTAGCAATCCACCTCCATGTTTCACAGCAGGAATGGTGTCTCTTTCATCATAGGCCCTGTTGACTCCTCTCCAAATGTAACGTTTATGGTTGTGGCCAAAAAGTCTCATCACTCCAAATGACTTTGTTCCAGAAGTTTTGAGGCTTGTCTCTGTGCTGTTTGGTGTATTAAGCGAGATGCTTTGTAGCATTTGCGTAGTAATAGCTTTATTCTGGCAACTCCTTATTAAAGTGCCTCCTTATTGTGCATCTTGACAACACCACTTTTTTTCAAGGTCCTGTATTTCAGCTTAAATTAATTGTGGGTTTTTCTTTGCATCCCAAACAATTTTCCTGGCAGTTGTGGCTGAATTATTTGTTGGTCTACCTAACATTTTCATTTTCAACCTAATTAGAGTTTGAACACTGCTTACTGGCATTCTCAATTCCTTGGATATTTTTCCCGTTTTATAAAGTACAATTACCTTTTTCCATAGATCCTTCGACAATTATTTTGCTTTCCCTATGATTTAAAATACAGAATTGTCAGTGCAGCTATGGATTAAAGAAGCAAGGCTCTGTAAAGAGCTCAGATACTCACTCAGCTTCTATACACACACACTGATTACAAGCAAACAGATCACAAGTGAAGATCCTTACTTTTAGTAGCCATTCAAACCTGTTTCTGTCAACTTCTGTATGTTATCAGGCCAAAATTGTAAAATTTTGTTCAGGGTTCTTTTGGTAGTTTCTTTTGTCATAATGATTTAAATAGAGTAGACACATTTTTTTATTAGTATTAAATTTTAAATCAATTTTAAATAGTGCTTTTCCAGGGACGCAGAGACGCTTCACATGTCATTTATTCATTCGTACACAGTCACACTGGTGATGGTAAGCTTAAACTTTGGCCACAGCTGCCCTGGGGCAGACTGACAGAGACGTGGCAGCCATTCCGAACCTAAAGCCTCTCCGACCATTACCAAATATAGTCACTAAACATTCTTACGCATTCATACACCAGTGCCACAGACACTGGAGGCAAGGAGGGTTAAGTGTCTTGCCCAAGGACACAACGACAGTATGAACTGTGGGGAGAGTGGGAATCAAACCGCCTACCTTCCGGTTGAAGGACAACTGCTCTACTGCCGCCCAAGCAATTTTTGACAATTAATGGCTTCACCCAACCACTAACTATAAATGAAAGAAACGTTTTTGTGTTTTCATTCATATTTTCTCAATAATGGCCCAAAATAAATTCTTCCAGGGTATGTAAACTTATGGGCACAACAGTACTTCCTTGAAGAAAGCTAGTCTAGCAATGAAGACCCATTACAAGAATACATAATACATATTTTTTTGTTGATTCCTTATAAGTCCCATTTGAAGTTGTGTGGTTTGTAAATCAGGTTGTATCTGGCGCCAGTGACAAGACTATTTTAGACAGAGAGGCACTACAGTGCTGGTATAGAGTCATGTATATCCCAGCCTTTGGTTTCATGTCAGGTATGTCCAGACAAAGTATGTCAAATTGATATGTAACCACCACCGCTGCTGGGCTTCTTAAATTATTCAAATTTTTACACATGCACATGAAACTCGAGGGAAAGTTGATTGAGGCAGATATGAAATCAAGTACATTCCCTGTGGCTAAAGTAAGCACAATTTTAGGTCACACTTTGGCTTATCTAGATCGAGATGAGTTAATGCATACATTTTGCTCGGCTCTTGAGAAAATGTTCATCACCTTTGTTAATTTGCCCGTATTTTAAAGTTGTTCATCTTCTAATAAAGGGATCACTAATACAGCCTTGCAGAAAAGCAAAAAACATTTTCAATTACATTAAATAACTAGAAACATAACAAAATATAAATCTACTAGACTAATGTTCACATTTTTTTATTATGTGAAAGTAGCCTACCAATATATTATTCTATAATTTAGTATGTGCAGTAGTTTTAACGGTGTTCTTTGCCTCTTGCTAGCATTTCTAATTTTAGCAATGTTATATAGTTAGCCAGTATTAGCTTCAATATATGTGCATACATGAAATTCCATTAAATTATTACTGGCCTAAAATGTGTTACTAGCATATGGTAGAGCATATATTTATCCAAAAGGTTGTGAGTTCGAGTCCCGGTTGAGTCAGGGCTACTTTTGAAAAAGAGAAGAAGAAAAAGCACTGTCGAAGCTATGCGCAGTGAAAGCTAGCTAGGTTAAATCTCGTTTCATGTAGTGAGAGAGTAAATATTCTTTGTTTATCAAGTAACCATGTAGTAAACTTTATTATTTGTGTACTTTAGTAACAAAGTACTTTAGTTTTTTTGTTTTGTTTTTTTTTTGTTTCTGGACTTTTTTTGACTACTCAGGCCACCTTTGATATATGCTAATTCTACCTAAACGGAGCACCTTTGACCTCCTAATAAAACGTGGAGTTGTGGCTTTACTTTGGCAGCTGTGAAATGTCACTCAGTTTTGATGAATGAGACAAAAGCTCATGGTGTTGACAGCCCCCAGAGCAGATATGACTCGATACACTTCAGATATGAATGAGTGTCTGGCTGCTCGCAGTGTGCTCCCCCGGTTCAACATGAGACGTCCCGCTGTTAGGCAAGAAATGTTTGACACACAAACCTAGGCAGTGGGAATTGTGGAAAAACTATTATCCCTTAGATTTTTTACTTTATTTAGCCCACAAAAAGTGATCAGGTTCAACTGTATAGCCAACTACTAGGTGAGAAATATACATAAAAAAGAAAAGAAATCAGTTTGTAGTATGTGTTTCTATCCCAAGCTAACCAGGCTTAATACAACAACGTTAGCATACATATGGTTCCTGATTGCTAACAATTAAGACGATTACAGCAAGGGTACTTTACAATATTTGTCTGGATGTAGACTTCAATAAAATAAGTGCACACTTTGAATAACAAAATGTGGAGAAAACAAAATAGGCTGTAGAACTACAGATAGTGTTGTGTAATGGAACAGCACATAGACCACAGGTGACCAAAAACAAAAAAAACAGGACTTATAGCTTTCTAAAGTGTAAAGAGTGTGTTGGAGTAAGACAAAATAATAACCATATTTTGTGTAGTCATATAAATTACATAAATTAGCTGGTGTCTTTGTCTTATTGTTTTCTCCAGTTGACCGTGGGATGGGTGTGGGACAAACGCCAGTGGGATTATTAGAAGAGATGAGCGCTGTCTCACATTTGGGCAGCTCCTCACCGCCTGCAGGCCCGGGGATAACACAGGTACACTTCCTCAAAGGGATTCCCCTCTTTTTTTCCCCCCATTCTGCCAATTGTTATCTTCTTTTTTTTTTTCCTTTGTCCCAAACCTGGACATCCTCCATACTGCTAATACAAATCATTCAGCATTAATACCACAGCACAACAAACATCAGCACATTGAAGAGTTCTCGGGGAAGTAAACAGCACTCCAACTATTATGTTTTTTCGGGAATTTCCACTCAAAGACGGGGAAATTCCCATTATTTTAGGATACACAGGGGATTAAAGGCTGAAAGTATATTTTGTATTCACTTGGATAAGTGTTGGAATTAAGCTTTTAGCTGCATGTGCACTCGCTCTCTGAAACCGACAGGAACTGAGTGAGGGCAGTCACCTGACCGCACTTCTAATTTGAGCCTTTGGTACTTTGAGAAGTTCCCAGGTACAGTCAGGTGTGGGACATGTGACACAATTGTTCCACTCTCACACTTGACTCTGAATGTCTGTGTGGAACTGCACTCACTTCTAGAGGTGGCTTAAAGTGTAGGTGTGTGCAGGCGGGGGGAGAATCCCCAGCAGACTGCTCGTGGCCTTTTTATGGCCTGTGTGTGTCTGCGTGTGTGGTTAGACTAGAAAAGAAACCACAGTTGCCCTTTCAAGCCTTAAAATGGAAGCAGTCATACATTGGGCACAGCACTGGAGCGACTGCTGTGTTATGCAAATAGTACAAAGTGTTGGAAACTATTACAGGCCCTAATTGTGTCCAGTGAGCAAGATATCATATGATGGCTGATAACACTTGACCTATTAAATAGTGAGTGTGGAAAGAACAAACTATGATTAAAGATTACATTATAATAGCGACTGTATTTTTGACTACAGTAGAGATAGTCATGCAGAGCTACCACAGCTAGAGACAGGCGTTACACTTAACACACACATTGTTTTCACCATTATACTTAAGCGGGTTCTGTTTAAATCTGAATGGGGGCAAATCCAAGTAACTATATTCAAAATCCAGACTGAGGTACTCACATTATTACATTATTGATTTAATTATTTTTTATATTTATTTATATAGCGCTTTTCCACCTAGTAGGCATTCAAAGTGCGGTGTTACAGCGGACCACTGGATTGTTAGTCTAGTACAAGTAAACGCCTATATATAAGGAGTCCTTTCAGTGGCTCAACATGCCTGACCCCTGAAGAGAGACGAGCCTATGTTGTGCTGCAGAGCCTTGATATGTTAGGCTTTGTATTTTTGCTTTATGCTGTCAACTGTATTAAATTTGCCCTTAATATTAAGCTACATTAGCCAATAACGAGTGGATGTTCAGCTACTTGAACTGATGTACTAAAGCAGTTTGTGTTTGGAAGACAGTTAACTTTCTAATGTGTTTGGTAAAGCATTTTAGTGAGTTGTGCAGATTGACACACAGGAAACTCTGGTTTGGCTTCACTGTACTCAAGCTACCTACTTCCTGTTTTAAAAGGGGATGTCCAGCTTGCTGTGCCTACACCAAGCACATGACAACTGATTCACCAAACAGCACCGTGAAGACTGTCAGAGTGAACATCCATACTGATTAGAGGGGTGTGGTTCAGTGTCCCATGTAACCTGGTCTCGTCCCTTCTGAGCCCTGTCGTGTTTTCTTAAGCTACACAACAGCTGAGAATGTGGCTGTCACACTGCAGCGTGCCCATTCAGGCTGTACTGGGAAGGGGTTTTCCACACTGGACAAGTCTCTCTCACACACACACACACACACACACACACACACACACACACACACACACACACACACACACACACACACACACACACACACACACACACACACACGTTTAAGTTGTGCCAGCACTGTGGTTAATCTGTCATCTCAAAAACAAATTAAAGACAATACCATATCAATCATCTGGAGTGAATTGGCAACTAAGAAGTGTTTTATTACAAAAATAATGTCACAATAATCTGTCAGTTCAAATCTTTACATTTGCCCCTCAAAGGTTTGATCCAGTTCTTTGAAAAATCCCAAAATAATAACCATATATGGATTTCAAGGAAAAGGGTAAACTTATTTCACAATATCTGCCTTTGTATATCTGCAGAATAAATATTAATACAATAGTAATATATAAATCTGTTATGAAAAATATATACTTAACATATGCATGTTTTAGTCAATCTATACATAGCACCACATTATAGGTCAAATCAAAAAATATAAGCTTATGCATCTTACGTCACTTTACAATGGTTAAATGTCACAAAAAGTGCAACAGATTTGTAATAGGAAACAATGAGGTAAATGATTTTTGATATATTGCATTCACATCCACTTCCCCAGCACAGATAGGCTTCCACCAGAGGGGAATTTTGACGCTGAGCTTCACTCTATACACACATCTTAAGGCACTTGATTCAACTGGAGGCATCTGGAAAGTCCAAGCAATGGAACCCTGTTTCCGCCAATGTTAGGTTGACATTTTGACTTTTTGTGTATGTAAAATAATGACTTCGTAAGGCATCTGTTTTGCTGCCATCTTATTACTTAAAAAGCAGCACTGCCTCAAAACTATGAAACCAAAACCTACTGAGGCTATAATCACCATTTAATCCCAGGGTTAAGAGACACACAGTGACAGACAACCATTTACTCACACATTCATTAACTATGGACAATTTCAAGACCACTTTCAGACAAGTGGGTCTGGATATGATATGCTTTGTTGCGCATTTGATTTTTCACATTGCATTGGTCCAGAGGCAGTTTATTCCTCGTCATCTGTTCTGCCGCATGGAAATCAAACTGGAATCAAAAGGGACCAGACTAATCATTTCTATAGAATAGAAAACTTTTTTCAGAGGGTTCACCTATCCAGCAGGCTTCACACATAATAGGCCAAAAAGTAATCTAACAAACAAAAAACCTGTAACTCTTGTACGTTTCTTAAGACAACATATTATGGGAAGAAAGTTAGGCAGGTGTTTGTATTTTCTTATTTGAGTGTACTCCAGATATTTATACTTCACATTCCAACTCTGGGCTTTTGGTTTCACAACAGAAATGTACTTTCACGTGAAAAGACTGTGGGTTGTTTTAAATACTATAAAATACAGGATAATTTTCATTTTTGTAAGTCTTCCTTAAATACAAACGCAGGTATAGTTTATACTGTATTATTGGTTGTAAGTGTTTCCGTGTTTCTTCTCGGACTGTTTTGTTGTGTAGTGATGCTCTTCAGTGTTCTCAGGAAGCTTGAATGGCTTTTTCCAAGGGAGTCCAGTCCTGTTTATAGTTTGGCGCACTCTTCCCAGTGTTCATAGTACCTTGCCGCGTCTGCGTCCGTGTCGTTGAAGCGGGCCTGGCAGCGCGGGCAGCATAGCTCCGACTGGTCCAGACACTCGCTCCACGGGGGGCTCTGTGATGCAGCTGCGGCCGGGGCCTGCTGCTGTTGTCTTTCTGCACTGCTCCGTACTAAGTGCTCGGCAGAGTCTTTGTTTCGTCTGTGTGCAATTTGGTGTCCGATGTGAACCCGACACAAGGGAACCACGTCCCTGTTGTCTCGGACTGACCCCTGCTGAAGACAAGGACAAAGACATGTCAGCAACTGGAAATGTGATGATGTTGTGGCTCCTATTCTCTTCATATTCTCTATTCTCTTTATATATTCTATTTTGATTCCGCCTAATAAATTAATGTCAGCCTTATGCTTATTTTATTTGTAATATGTTGTCAAAGTCAACTTCATTATTGTCATCTTAAAAGCTGCCGATTTCTGTAGTGGTAGTAGTTATATTTTACTATGGGCTCCATTAAAAAGAATGAAGTCATTAGGAAATCACCTAAAATAATCAAACTATTGAAAAAAAGCACATTTCACAAACCTCTTTCATTCTGTAAATTTTAAAACCCATGCTTCTCTTTTTCCCCATAAAATGTAAGATAAGTACATGCTCCTCCATCTAGGATGAAATCTTTAAGAGAAAATTCTTGCAGGTCTTCGGAGGAGATCACAATTCTACAGTTTATAGTCAATTTGTGTCTCAATAATTAGCTCTATGTACATTTGAGCCAAATATAATGTTGTATTTATTTGACTTATTTTAGTTTAAAAGGTTACAAGGCAAGATCACATGCTTCATAAGCTATAATATGCCTATGTATTAACTATTGTTTTTTAACAATTAATCAATTTGAAAATAAAGGCTTTTTAAACACTATTCGGTCTCACCTGTTTGTGCAGCTGCTGTTTTAGCTTTCGGATCTGTTCCTTCATGTCCTGAATCTTGCCCTGTGCCCTCTCTCGGTCTGCTCGCTCCGATTTGAAGTCCTCTGTGTAGATCAGCACCTGAACGACATACAAAACCTTAGCGTTCTTGCTTATATGTCAACTTTAGTTTTACTTTTCACAGTGACCGACACCTACCTGCTGCTCCAGCATTTGAATCCGCTCCTGGTCGTACATCTTAATGTCCTGAACTTCTTTGCTCAGTCTTGTGCACTCAGTGATTTTGTCCTCCAATAAGCTGTTGAGTCGTCCTATCTCCTGTTGAAGCATGACCGTGCTCACCGAGCCCAGTCCTGGTGCCAGACCCTGTCCCGTGGTCTCCTTCAGTCGCTGACACAGACCTCTGATGTAGTCCTCACGGCTGGCGTCGTACTTTTGCCATTGAGAGTTGAGACTTTGTACCTGAAGTGGGAAACAAGTTGAAATGGCACAAGTTATTAATAACTCATTAACAAAAAAGGCAATACAACTGCCTTGAACTGTGTAGAAATTGTGGAAATGTTAACGATGTAATAAAGAGAGTCAATTCAAATATGACTAATGTTCACTCCTTCCCCTTTCTTTGTTAATATATAGCATTATCACTTTCTGAATATAGCTAGATAGTATATTTAAAATACATTACTCACTATTACAAACAGTAATGTCCCTATAACCAGCAGTGTGACAGAAAAGTGGGAGTACTTCTAAGTGCAGAAGTACTTTATAATAATGAACAAATGTTGATATATCTTCACATTTTTTTGTACCGAGTGTTACCCTGGCAGCTCGCCATAATCTATTTTGCCCCTGCCATAGTCTCAAAATAACCCAAACATTGGAAAAATGCGTTTTATAATGTTAAACTTTTTTACCAAAGTTTGTATGTTACAGTCTGTTATATCTTGTCCTGTGTTTAGTGCTCTGTGAATAGTTACATGACAATACACTTGAGGGTCTGTTTTGTGACACTTGCGGAGCATTGAGCACTATGCTAGTTCAAGGTTAATTAGCATTTATTCTTGTGTATTATTTAAATAGCTATAATCCTATCAAACGAAAAGTTGCTCTGCTCTGAGTAGAATGGGTACTAGTAAAAAGGTTTCGCTGCTGCATATTGGTATTGGTATGAACTGGCTCATTGTTTCTTACTATTTTATTATATGGTAATGATATTAAGTGAAATGTGCTGATTTAAGTGAAAATATCCTTACATATGCCACTCGCTGCTTTAGCTGATGGTTCTCCTGCTGAAGTTGTTGTAATTGGTCGCTCATGTCTGTTGTATCGGTCTTCTGTAGAAAAACAAGCCATAATGTAAACTCCATCCATAAGTCAGTTAACCATTTATTTGCTGTTTAGCTACACACCTCTTTGGCTTCTGTCTGCTGCCTGCCTTCTTCCTCCCCTGCTCCCTCGCTTTTCTTGTCCCGCTCCAGCCGGGCTAGCAGCTCCCTGCACACCGTGACAGTGGCTCCAAGCTGGCTGCGCAGCTGGTCGGCCTCCTCTGCCAATGACGTGCAGAGGACGGCCCTGGTGGCCTCCGAGCGCTCCCTCTCCTGAAGAGCCGAGTGCAGCCTCTGGATCTCCTGGTCCTTCTCGTGTCCCGGCTCAGACCTTATCCTCTCCAACTCCAATTCTTTCTCTTTCAGATCTGCAGTGAGCTTCTGGATCTCCTGGAAAAACAGTAACCTTATCAGTTGTGCTTTATAGTGACAGCAACAACATTTGGGATATGTTTGTTGCATTATTCCTCATTTTCCTCGTTAGATTTATGAACATCAAGTTCGTTTAGGTGTTAAAAAGTACTTGATGCTTTTATACAAACACAGTAAGTGAAATTGAATACATTAAGTTAATTTTATTTTTCTCAAAAAAGGGAACAATACTATTACTATATTGAAACGCACAGAATAAAAAAGCAGATGACGAGCAATTGGATAAAAAAAAAGATATAGATGGAAAATATGACTTCACTTTGACTTGTTATTTTGTTCATTTTTACCAAGCCAAGTTGACAAAATGGTTGAAGAACCACAATATAGTACAAGTCTTATAGTTTAGTTTTATTTATTTTTTTGTTATTAATCTTAGAGTAGAGTAAAAAAAAATACAAATGTGTAAAAGGCAAAATTAGCTTCCAGGCTTGAATTCAACGTGTATCCTTTGTTTTACTAAATTTTGATATTTTATATTGGCGTTTTTATTATTATTTTATTAATTTTTAGCTTTTTCTATGGGCCACCTTCTTGGGGGGCCCACGTTTCTACCACCGTGTTGCCCATAGTTACGCCACTGGGAGCTGTCAACTTTAAAGCAACATCTCCACGTACTTTACCAATTTAGCTAATTCTACCACATTCCTCTCATTTATGAGCCTTTTACCTCTGCCTGAAGGGACGCTTTGATCTCCGTCTCGTTCCTCTCCTGTTTCAGTTTGAAGATTTCTTTACAGAGGCTTTCCAGCAGCGACATGGACGGTCCTATGACCACCGACTCGCTGTCTCCCGCGGTCATGTATATCCTCTCGTACCGGGATAGCCTCGCTTTCAAGTCGGCTATGATATTATCCTTAACGTAAAGCTGTTTGTTGAGCAGCTCCATCTCTTGCCGCGTCTCGTGATACAAGGTGTTGAGCGTGTCGTAACTTCGCAGTTTACCTTTGAACAGCTCGTTATCCGCGTTAAAGCTAGCCTCGTCCATTGCACGTTTAGTCAAAAATTCACACCAGGAATTCGGAGTGTTTTTTTATTTATCAGTCCAACATTTGACGCCTAGCCTTGTGACTTTACCGCCGAGGTTGGAGGTCAGCAGTATGTGCAGTCAGTGTCGAATAATATCCCCCTAAAAGACAGCACTGGGGGATTTCCTAGGGAACTTCCCCACGGACTTTTTTCAGCTTCGTCAAAGTGCTTTCAAACATTCACCGACGGCAGCCATAATGAACTAAAACTTTTAAGCCTCTCTTTTTAAAAAAAAAAAAAATCTGCTGGTACAAACGCCAAACTATTGACACGAAACAGTAATTTAGAAACGAAGGCTATTACTTTGCTGCCAGCTCAAAAAGAAACCATGCTGCCTTCAAGAGCGACGTAAAAGCCACACACCGGAATCTAATTTGCGTTAATGGAATAAAACGTTTTGTTGAGCTATAAAATAAGGTTATAAAACGTAATTACGGGCACGGCAAAAAATATTTGTTTAGCATTACTTTGAAATGGTTGTTATTAGTATTGTTTTTAAACTTATTTATGAGTATGCACAGGTTTGCAAAAAGCCCCCCAAAAGATGGCTAGCAGTTTCCACTAATATTGAAACATACATATTACTTTGCTGCTACCTAAAAAAATCTACGCCTGAAGATGGGTGTTAATTTGCATTTGTGTGTTAAAAAGTTATAGATTATAAAATACAAAACTTATTTAAATACAAGGCTAAATAATTACTGTGACCATAGTGTAATTATCGGTATAATGTTAATTTAAACAACCAGGAGCAGTACAATCTGGTGGGCAAACGGGGCAATTAAAGGGTCCCTCAAAAGTTTTCTGCAAAATGATAAAATAATATTTTTTTAAACTGCTTTCATGGTATGTTCTTTGAACGAATAAGACCTTAAGAATTTAAACAAAATGTATTTTAAAACTCAATGTCCAACTTCAATTATGGTTATGTCCTTTATGCAGTCCATAATCTTTATTGTGAATGAATTTATTGTTAATATGATAAGTAAATAAAAGCCCAATCTAAGGTAAAGCCATTATTTTATTTTTAGGGTTTTTGTATTTTACCGATCAAAACAATTGAAATACCCACGTGGTAATTTTCAGTTGACAATGCACAGGCTTTTCATACTTTCCATACCCTGAACTGTACAAATTGCCCATTTTATACTCAGAATCCTTTGTCGGTTTACTTCCCTGTGGTGTGTGATTTTCCTGCTGTAGTGAAGGCAGCATACATGCTGCTTCTCTCCTACTCATGATGTCACTAAGATAGAGCTTGGATTGCGCACTTATGGCCACACCACTTATTACCAATCTCTGTCTGTCTAAATTAATTGTTGTTTCCAAAGTTGAGTATGATTCACACAGCCCCTAAGTGGCCCTCTGTTGGGCATTTCTGCTTTCTGAAATGTGGGGAAAGAATTGTGTTGTTACCGTAAAAAGTGAGCAACAGTTATGAGAACATGACCATGTCACTGTTAAGCTCATTTCTATATCTTTATTTCTATACTAGATTGTCTAGATTTTAGAAGCTGTCAGGGACATTCAGCAGTATTATGTCATGATGCTGGGGAGTCCCACAGGAAGATGGCCCGTGACAGATGACAAAAATGTCCCATCAGGGCTGTAGAGGTGAGTCATTGAGCTGTCACATGGGAGTCATGTGACGGTACGGGAACAGGTGAATCACACAGGTATTAAACAAACTAAATGGTGGTGAATGGCTGTAGTGTGTATAGTACAGTGTGTACTGAGTGTCAATAGTGTACTCTTCAGTTTGTGAAGTGCCATGTAATGAAAGCAACTTTTTTGTTTTGTTCAATTTGGCGGTGAAATAGAGATAACCAAATATTATGCTACTCTAAAACGATGGCTGTTATATAACATGAAAACTTGAGAAATTAGTATTTGACAGAAATCCCAGAGAGTAATAGTTTTTAGAAAAATGTAAACCATTTCCTTTACCTTTCATTTGGCAAACTCCGGTTTCCCCCATCAACATCAAAAAACATGCTAGGCGCCCCCTGGTGTAACTGCCAATTAGGAATTTCTCCATGGGATAATAAAAGTATAATAAAAGTCAATAAATAAATAACAATGGGTTACATCTCACTATGTCTGTTATCATGTCAAGACTTACTTCTTGCAAAACAAAAAGCTTGTTACAATCTTAACACCCATGAACTTGGCTGAAACACTTTACTGTAATTATACTTTATGATTTCAAGAAAGACTCTTTTAGAGTTTAAACAAAGCCACAATATGCTTTTTTGGTTTCAATTTCAAAATGAGATTTCCGGCTGATCTAGTTTTACAGCGGCCTCATTCTCACAGACACACCAGTGTGAGCCAGTGTTTCCCACAGTGATCAGGACTCGAGTAAGGAAGACCGGTTTGTACCTTGAATGCACCAAAGCAGAAAAAACAAGTATGGTTTGTTACGCTTTCTGAACACCAAACCACAAAGGGAAACGATTGGCTTATGGGCTTATTTTACAGTGTGGTTCACTTTAAAGCTTGGGTAGGTGATTTTTTTACAAGTATAAAATTTCAATAAAGGGAGTTCGACACACATTAAGACTGTTACTGTTAATGCCTTCTGGATTTAAGCTTAAGATTTAAGGCCCCATTACAATATTCAACTTTATTAATCCTCACAGTTCAGACTGTTGTTGTGTCCTTGGGCAAGACACTTAACCCACCTTGCCTCCAGTGGCTGTAACACTGGTAATTACTGTAGAACAATGTAATTCGCTTTGGATAAAAGCGTCAGCTAAATGAATAAATGTAAAATGTAAATGACTGAAAAACAGAATTAGACATTACTCCATAATAAAACATTTTCATTATATGTAGTAAGTACCTTTCTTAGTAAATATAGCCGGCTTTGGCCTTTCCTATAAAGAACATCTGTATTTCAGGACTAGTCCAGGTTGTTGTCCAGATGGACTCCCAGATATTTATGCGACAAGTGCATCGTAAGTGCAAAAGTAAAAAAAAGGCAACATCAGCGAGTGTCAACTTAAATGGCACTCAAAAAAAGAACAATTGGGTTTCAAAAAGAGCATTTGGTAAGTCTGACAGACAATTTTGAATAAAAATGTATCTGTTTGTCCTTTGAGGCCAGGAAGAATCTTGCTGCTGCTACCTTTATGTCTGTGCTTGATTATGGCGATGTCATTTACATGAATGCTTCAGCCAAAACTCAACATGCTCTGGGCAGTCTATCACGGTGCATTGCTGCAAATCATCACTGAGTTCTATAGTCTCGTGTTGTCTTTCAGAAGACTGAAACTTTGGTATGTCCTAATTTATACATATATTATTTATTTGTATATTTGCAGGAGTTCAAGGCGAAGGAGCACAAGCAGCTACAGCCTGCGCTCACAGGACTTGCTTTTACTCTTGGCGCCTTAAGTTCCCACTGAACTGGGAAAGAAAGCTTTTAAGTTTGCAGCACCGCATTCTTGGAATAAACTGCAGAAAGATTTAAAACTGACTTGGTTTCTTTAAACAATTTTTAAATAATTTTAAATAACATTGAAGCAGATTTTCTCAATTGTTGTTTTAGCAGATGTTTTTATTTTAAATTGTAACCATATTTTTATTTATTTATGAATGTATGGTTGGCGTGCTTGTTGAACTGTGTTATTATGTAATTTCTGATTATGCTTCTGTCTTGGCAGGACACTCTCAGAAAATAGATTTCTAATCTCAACAAGATTTTATTCTTGTTAAATAAAAGTTATAAAGAAAAAATACATATTTATCTACAAATACATGCAACTATTTATCTATTATTTATTTTTATAGTATATCCTTATACTATACTATAGCTACTTAGATCAAGGAATCACTAATACAAAATTCAACACATTCATTTATCATTAAAAAAGTTTGCTTGAAACATGTTTGTAGCTGTTTTGGGGAGTATAGTTAGTGACCACAAGATGGCGCAGTTTAACTATGAATACAGAATGGCTTTGCCACAAGGTTGGATTTCTTTATTGCCATTAGTCGCCCTCTTTGGGGAAGCTCCTTAAAATATAGGGTATAGTAAGCTATTTCCAATGTATATTTGCTTTACTGTACAGGTTTTCTCTGTATTTGCTTTACTTACATGACTCACTGCCTGGACCTAGTAGCTACTTGTTACTAATTGAAACTAAATCATCAGACACAGCAGTTTGAAGTCTATGTCAAGACTATAATCCGAGGCATTTCTCACACAGTTGGCAGTTTTTTATTAGCTTTATACAACAATAAAAGACAGTATATTCATATTTACACAGTAAATACTCTACATTACACACATGATTATTTGTGTTTTTTTTTAAACACCACTACCAACCTCGAAGTTATCAGCTATTTGATATTAATGTAAACCACTTCAAAAAAACATTGAAACCAAATGTAACATTGAAATATGAAAGTGTGGAGTAGAAAAATATTGTCATTGTAGAAAAGTATGCAGTGGCTCAAGTACAAAATGGTTACTAAGAAAATAGTTATTTAAACAGTCGGACAGGGAGAGAATATAGCCAGCTATCTCTCATTATAATTGGAGAAAACTCACTCAATAGACACCCAAGTATAAAGAGTATGTGAGAGCATAATGGGTCACAAACCAATAACCTATGATGACCTAAGATTACATAATGGGGTTTCTTCCGCTGAGGATTTGAGGGCGACACTCACAGAAACCTAAAGTAACTTTTTTTCACATAACTTTTTGTCAAACTTTTCTAATGTGGTGTGTATGGCCCATGAGATATTTTAATGTTCAACTAGAAGGACCGTGTTTACATTCAATACTTGCTATTTATTACTTTGTTAATCTTGGGTAGCCAAGTATTATTGGATGACTATTGAGAGACAACTGTTCAGGGGCTGGATTTATTTCTTGGTCACCATACCAAGAACAAGCTTTCAGACGTTCTCCAATTTCTTTTAGAAAAAAAAGTAGAGAAGCCCCACTTCCCTTTCAAGGTCAGTGTTGAGCAGTGTCCCTTGTTAGGGCAACTTTTTAATTGATCATTTTCAAAAGGTTTACAACTTTATTTATAGTTTAGATTTTAAGTTCTTTTTGATATTTTAGGAACCTTTTTTGTAAAGTGGTACTTATCTGCTTTTATCCATGACTGGATTTATCACATACACTTACACTTTATAAAAAGACACTATCGAGCATTACTTTATTTATCTTGCATCATTGGTGCAGAAAGTCTTTACTAATGTGCATTAACTACTGTTTACTGATGCCCAAGGTTGAAGGAGTCTTTTTGCTCAATAGTGTGCAGCTGATATAAAGTGTTCCCCATGTATGTGTGGTGTATATTTTAGCACTGCAGCTTGCGGATGCTGCGTGAGATCCTCTTGAACTCACGCTGTCCCTTCTGCCAGCGCTTGAGCGAGGTGATGACCAGGTGTCCGTCCATCTTCTGACCCATGACCAGGTAGGCAGCGTTGATGTCGTTCATCTCCTCACAGATGCACTGAAGGCCGTCCCGCAGCCACAGCACCGTCTTCCTCAGGTCCCGCTCCGTCACGCCGTTCATCTTATAGATGGTCCGGCTCTTGGTCTCGGGGACGATTTTGGTGTCACCGTTGAAATACGAGATCTCTTTCACTTTGATCTTTAGAGCTGCAATAAAAATAAAGACCATTCACAAATATGCAAGAAATTGTTGTTGTTGTTGTTGTTGTTGTTTATCTTATAGCAGCATGTTTTCTAAATGAAATTAATAAATAAAAGTGCAAATGTTATGCGTAAAAAGAAAAACCTGAACAATTCACAAACCTCTGTTCGTGAATTGCAAGCAGGTTCAGTAAAATATTAACCTCAAGGTCTAGCGTTAAAGAAATATGTAACTCACCAAAGTCATTCTTGCACAAGTTGTCCACTATCTCATTGTCGTTTTCATCCGTTTCCTTGCAAGCATCGCACACTCTTGGCACTACAGATCCAACATACAGCGATATTAAGACATTATTATGAAAATCAACACTATGTCACAAATCCTAAACATCACAAGGTAAATGGACATTACGTTGAATACATAGATTTGAAAGATGGTGTCCTTCCAGTTTTAGTGCATTTATTATGAGCATATTAACTTAAGGTAAGACAAACTTGTGTGTTGTTTTGGGACACACAAAAAGAAAGCTCCATTTATTTCATATCCAGTATTCTATCTTAGTGTCAGAAGACCTGCCAGAGATAATAACATTTCTCATGATAAAACTCTGCCACCCACTGTGCACTGCGGCATGATGAGCAAAAGTGGAAAAGATTTGGCACTTCATTTGACTAGAGGGGCTCATTTAATTAAACATTTGTACTAACTGTGTGAGATTATGTAACTTGAATCAAACTTTTAGACACTTATAATCCTCCTGGTCACCACCAAATACCGAATAAGTATGTTTCTTCAATTACTAGGTTACTAATAGTGCCCAGGAAAGATTTCAATGTTTAAAAATAATACATTTCTTCATAATTTCTCTATATATTCACATTTAGTGTAAGCCAGGAAAATGTACTAAAATTAAGAAGAGAATTAAAAAGGTATTAATGCCAAAAAAAGAAAAAAAAAAAGAAAACAATTAAAACAAGCAATAAAAGAACAAAGTCCTACCCTCTTTGGTGGCCGGCACTAACGGGTCAATGCTTGCTGGTGGGATGCACAAGTCGTTGTCGAGAGGAAAACGGTCACATTCCAGCATCTTGGGCCAAGGGAAGCCAAAAGCGGACATAACGGGGGCGCAGCCGTTACGGACGCCCTCACACAGAGACCTGCACGGCTGAATGGGCTCGTCCAGGTCGTCCAGGCACACGGGCGCAAACAGGGAGCACAGGAACTTCCGGGTGTCCGGGTGGCACTGCTTTTGCACCAGCGGGATCCACGAGGAAGCCTGCTGGAGCACCTCATTCATGGTCTCGTGGCCCAGCAGGTTTGGCAGACGCATCTCTGTGTACTCAATGTCGTGGCACAGCAGCAGGTTGGCAGGGATGGCCTTGCAGTGGTTCTTTTTGTAGAACAAGTCGTGTTGTCCAAAGCTGTACAGACCGTGGATAGCCTCCGTGTAAGGTAAGGTTAGCACGAGCATCACAGCGACACAAACGGGCAGCTCCATGTTTTCTGCTCTGGACTCAGCTCTGGCACTGACTGTGAGATACTGCAGCCACAGGTTTTTCTACAGACCACGTCTGGGAGGAGTCCAGAAACTCAGACCTCCACTCTGAGGATCCAGTGACTGTGGACAAATGTATCCTCTCACTCACACTGCACCTCATCAATCCTGCTGCTCCTCCAGGGCTCACACACTCTGGCTTTGGCTTCTAATTTTAGCCCATAGTAATTAACAACAGGCATTTAATTCCCTCAGTTTTCACAGCAACTGTCAAGAAAACAGTATTATATTATTTGTGTTTTAGAAAAGAGGACACCACATTCCAGACCAGACAGCATTATGACCGAAAGGCATAATGTGCTGTTAGTCTAACATAACGAATAAGGAGTTGGAAGTTCATTTGCTTTATGCTAGTGAATTTATTATAATATTAGCTATATAATAACTATTTACACATTGACTCAATGATTAGATTAGTTAAAGCTTAACGTTTAGCCACTAGATAGCACAGATCCCACTACAGACTGTCTGTTGTTTGTTTTTTTGAGATGAAACTATCCAAAACAGGCAACTTTGAAAGCAAATAACTTTTGCAACACAAGGAGAATTTTAGTGCATTTTGTACAAATAAATCTCTGTAAGGTCCAGTGCATCGGCCTATTTGTGCTCCCTGTGTTTGAGCTGTGTCTCTCAGGAGAGGTCTGCTCGTCCCAGTGGCAGGAATTATATATCATTTATAACAGAGTTTTCTGTCCAGCTGAGGGGACTGTGTCAGAGAAATAGGTATGATTTTAACTATTGTGTGTCTAAGAGCCATTAAATTAATACGAGAATGTACAAGAGTTGAGAATTAGCATTTGCTATAAACATCAGCTGCAATATTTATTTTGTAACTTTGTTTGATTGCATGGTTCCCTGCTATAAATAAATAAATATTTTTCTGTGAAAAAAAGTTATGCTACAAGTTAAAAGTTACAGAGTGCTTTTTTGCTACAACGTTGTTTATTAGTGTCTAATTCTTTACCCAAGCCAAGTTTAATGTTAGCTCTCTTTTTAGCCAAAGCTAAATGTTAATAAATTACAAGTCTACTTTAATGTGTTACCCAGTTTAGTTGATCAGTGAGTGTAGCTCAACTAAAACGTGTGTTTTCATAGTGTATGTGAGTCTGAAAAAGAAAAAAGGTCCTGCAGTTGGATAGAGACCAGAGACGTATATTGTCTTTCAGACTGTGGAGCACATTCAACATGTGAGCATGTGTATGATGAAAAACAACTTACCAGTGACAGGACTCACAAGCGGACCTGTTTTCCTCCCAAGTTATTAGGGTCCGATCTGGAGCTAATGGTTTGGTCAAGATCTGTTTTTCAGGCGTTCATGTTTAGTCGACCAAGATATCATTAGACTCTGCAATATTCAAAAGAAAGATTACCCACTTAAATAATTTATGGGTTATGGCACTATCATTCCAATAAAACATCCCATAATATAAATCAAGACCCGAAACCATCTTTATATCCAGCCTGTTAACAACTGGGACTAGTATTAAACTTTCCCCAACCGCATCTTTATGAAGACCAAAGCCTCAGGAGTTCATCCTGCGTGATGCCTTCACTTGCTCTCTCTGACCTGAGCTGTAAATACTTGGGGGGCATTTATCTACATGCACTGGAGCGTTCATTTTCCATCATTAGGCGTCTGCTGGGGAAATCCTCTAGGCAGGACCACGGCTGTAGACCCGGTGGTAAATATGGTTGCCCCACACACACACACACACACACACACAGCTGCTGTCTGCTCTATACAACATGCTTTTGGATGATCCATTCATTCATTTATCCAACTACATCAACAGACGTCTGTCTTTTAGTTTGAGAGCCCAATAGCGACACATATTGTACTGATTTTTGTTCATTGTTTTATTTTTTTTAATTTTTTCATCTAATACTACAATTGTTTAACCTTTGTTTAATCAGCCAGGCCTGGTTCAGATGCCGGAAAATAAACAAATCACCCATCATGTAAAAATGTAATTAAAATCTTTATTAAACAATTGAGTCACCAAACAAAAGTCACTCCCACTTGAAACTGAACTTTGGTAAATCAGCCAAAAGTCTTCTGTTCTAACACGTATTGCTTAAACCTCACTGTGACCTGGAGAAAATAAAAATGTTTTTGTCTGACCAAAAGTCTTTAGATCTCCATTAAATGTTTTAGTCTTAAAATCTCACTAATTCAAATTTGTACTTGTCAAACTAGCACACTTTTAGCACACTTAGCACACACAATTCTGATTTGTTGTTTTGACCGTCTGTTTACACGTTCTTTTAATTGTGACCCATATCCAATTCATGTGCCATACCTTCTGAAACATTGTGCCTGCTTAAAGGGGCGGTTCTGGCATTCTTGCACCACACACTGAAAAAAATTATTGATGCTAGTTCTGCAATATATAATATAATATATACTGCAAAAGTGTGCCAAACATTACTGTTAAGATTAGTGTATACTGTATTGTTGTTGCTGACTGCTCTCACCCTTGGACTAGGTCATGAGCCAGATCCATATGTACTTAAATGGTAAATGATAAATAGTGTGCATTTATATTGCACTTTTTTGTAGCCTACATAAAGCACTTTACATCATGCTTCCATTCACACACACTCACACCCTTTGGCCTATTGGCTCCTCCTTGGTGAAGTGGTTGCAGCATAAAAACATATGCCACACTATTTACAAACTCTTAGCTGTGGTGACCCCTGAAGGGAGCAGCCGAAAGTCCCCAAAAAATGATTGTTCTTTCTCACACGGGTGACAATAAATGCACAGGTGTTACAATAATTAGGATTCAATGCCGCATTTCATAAACTATTGGTCTCTTAGGCAGTGTTAAATTTGTCAGTCTTGTACTTAGCTCGTGTAGTCTTTGTTTCTAATTTCCTTAACATCGCGTTCTTTTAGCTCTGGGCAGAAAACTGTCTATGCTCCAACTTCAGTCCGACTAATGTGCTGTACGCATGCAAAATCATTTTTTAGGTGTGTCAGATTGACAATTCCAGTTGGAGAGATTTACATGTATTTTATTCACTGTGTCATGTAAACTAATTGAGTGAAGGGTCTGAGTTAAAGGTTTTACAGGCTACAGGCTCTCCCCCATTATCCCCTTTTCCTTCGAAGTGCGGTACTACTGTTTAAGTTCTACATACCCCAGTTAACCTGCAGCGTCACCCCTTTAGTGGAGCACTGGGTCAGCTGGTGGACTCTGTGTCAGGTCTTACACACTGACCTTTGTTCAGTGAGATGTGTCCTACTGTAAACACACACAAGCTGAATAGTGTGAGGAAGCAGCTCGCTCTGTGGCAAGCTGAGCCGCTCTGGGGGTAAACTGATCCTGGACAGCTTCCCATGACAACAGAGTCTAAATGAGCTTGTCAGAGTCATTGGTCCATCTGTATCCACTTGGTGTCTGTTGCATTCTTGTACCCATGACCTATTTCTTGCCATTTTCCATAAGGAAACACAGTTTAAAGTTTCAGTACAAGGCCTATTTCTAGTGGCTCTGCGTTAACTCCTCTCAAAGTGACTTGGACTGCCATATCTAACTACAACTTTGATTTCTGATGATGGGCCATGGTAAACTGAAACAAACAAGGGGTGGATTCTATAATCCATAAAAACACTTTTTTAACACTTAATTAATGATGAACTTTGTGCAATGAGGCCTGATCCTTTCTATGGTTGACTTTTCTTTTTGACAAAAAGTTAGCTAGTACTCTACAATAAAGTGTGTACTATATATACAGTGTCTATTATAAACAGCAATGTCATGCAGCTAAAGTTGAAGTGAACTGAAGGCATAGCCGTAGGCTGCGATAGACATATTAATGTCAAAAGTTCTGCTTGTGCTTGTGAGAAGTCGTCTTTCAACCCGAAGGTAGTTGGTTCAATTCCCGCTCTCCCCACAGTTTTGTGTTTTTCCATTCACCTCATTTTTTTTTACTCGATTGATAATTTTGTTTAATTGATATAACCAAAGGTCAAGGGGTTATTAATGTAGTACTGTCTGGTGCACTTTTATGGAACTGGAAACCTACCTGTACTGACCCATACTGTACTGCGCCAGTGGAAACAAGACGTATATTAATAATTCAAAGTATGTTAGATTACACCAGGCAAATTATTGTTAACCTGTTGCACTAGTTCTTAGGTAGAGTTGCCTTTTTGTTTGCTTTTATGTTTTAGCCATATGTTCCTATTACAGTATTACAGTATTCATCAGGTTGCAATACCAACAGGGAGCCACATGCCAGCTCCTCATATGGCACCGAGGGGCCACTAATGAGCTTGTTAAGTCTAATCACTACTTGTACATTGACGTTTGGGAAGGAATGCGTCCCATTAGAGAAAAATTAATCCCATTAGAAGAGCACAGCCATATAGATTATGGCTGTTCTCTGAAATTGCGGGTCCTATTGTACGGTTTGATTGGCCCTGTATGGGGTTTAGGGCAAACCAGTTGTGTATTAGACATGTGTGAACATACTGTTCTGTTTCCATATGACAATAAGACCATAATAATAATAATAATAATAGTAATATTAATGTAGTATTTTCTATCATTTTAAATGGCACATGAAGACCCTCATTAATATGTTTGTGATAAAAGGCTAAAAGCACTGACCACTAAAAGCTCCTACTACAAAGCCCAGCCTTACTTGAGGCAGTTTTATTTCCCAGGATGTCTATGCATCAGTGAGACAAGCAGCCATGCCCTTTGACCTCTTGCTACTGCTGGAGCTGGAAGAGCCACACTGTGAAGGGCTCCTGGGTACATTTTACTACACACACCAAAGTACAGGGAAGTGTTTTGTGAATGACCCGTACCTGATCTCCACCACATCTGGAGAGGGCTCCCTATGGACTTTATCCACTCCTCTTCATTTTACACATGTCTACAACAAAGCAATGTCTATGGACATCTTTACAAACCTCTCATTGAACAACCACTCAACAACTACTGTAGAGAAAAAAACCTTGACTGAAGGACAGACAGCCTCAGCAAAGAGCAGGTACTTTAGATGAACCACCTTCCAGTGAGAAGTTTGGAGGTCCTTTTATCCAGTGCAACACCTTGTAGTTTAAAATGATATCCGTAGTCAAACCAGCAGCAATAAACAGTACAATAAATACTTTAAGATGGATTGCTCTGAGTTTGTTAACTCACAAACATTTTGAGAATCTAAAACTGAAGAACTGTACCATATGTTTTATTTATTTATGATTGAGATGTGATTGATGTGAGAGCTTCAGAGAGCTGCCTGTTGCCTTAATGTGCAGATAACTGGCAGATATATACATATACATTTCCATGTACTTACAGGCTACGCTGTGTAACTGCTGCAGCGTGCCACTCATCCGTGACATAGTTTCTATATTGTGAGGTGAATTTGGATTCAGTCAAAACAGAGAAAATAACATAACATAACCTGCTCATGGTTATGACATGCTAATAGCTAACTGTTGTTGATTTGACTCTAATACTATTTTTGCATCAATCGTTCTAGTTTGTTAGCCAAACAATGTTAAATGAAGTAATTAATCAATGTGTTAACCTAAGTTTGGGAGGAACTTATGCACGTCAGTGTCATTCATTACTGTTTCTGTTCTCTCAACTTCACCCACACTCCCCTTTTTCTCTCTACCTTCTTTCGTTCAGCCGCTCTCCCATAACTAGACCTCTACTACAAACCTGTCAACTCTATATAGTTGTGGCGTGGTCCTTGCTAGTGAAACTAGGTTTAACAAGAAATGAAGGCTGGGCAATAAATTCAATTCATTCAATTAATAAATTTGTTTAATTTCAAAAATAGACATATGGCTAAATCGAATTGAACAGAAAAAGAGTTTCCTCTGACCCTGCGCTGCTCAGTGTGTTGGCGCTAATGCTCCTGCTAACACCAGAGCAGCTACAATAATGTTTAAGGACTGCTGACACTAAAGAAAAGAGTCCTATTACCTCTGTCATGCACTGCTTTAGCAAAGAAGCAGGGAATTAACTAAAAGATTTATTAAAATTGTGAATTGTCAAAATAGAAAAATAAACAATATGAAGCTTATAATTTTCCACAAACTATATTAATTTGTGAATTTTCTCCTGCTTAGTCCCATGAGGGGTCGCGGGTGACTTTGGCTTGAGGCGGGGTACACACTGGACAATGGCCAGTTGGTCGCAGGCACAAATTCTCAAATCAATATATTGCTAACCTAGAATGATTAAGTTTGTTTGTTATTTTGTTTGTTAGTTTGGGCCTGAGTGTTCAACTTAAACTATCGCGGTCCCTGGCAACAGTCATGGACCATTTGCCGTTGACAGTTTGTGTTGTGAAATATAATCTCTCATAGCTCCGTCGCAGGAATGTCTGCTGGAAGTGGTGGGGGTTAGTACGAAATAAGAAAAGGCAGCCCTCTCAGTTTTAGCGGTGGAGGCAGAGGGGTAGCCAGTGACCCGCAGTGACCCCAGAATACCAGACGCAGACTGAGGAGTAAATAAAGCTCTGACATTCATCCACAACAAGGACACATTCTGTTTGAGCAATAGGCACAGAGTGTCCTGTCCACCGTGACAGGCTCTGGGCAGTGTTCAGACAAACCCTCAACATCCCCCTGCTCATCGAGAGACCCCCGACTTCAAAACAGCCACTACCCGCCATGAAACAGGCCTCAAGTACCAGAATAATAGAATTATCTCTGAAAAAAGACCACTGAGAATCTGATTGTTCTGAGTCCAGATGTATGTCAAATTGATTTTCTTATGACTCAATTTCAGAACATGTTGGTATTTCTGAGACTGCAAATGTAATTTAGGATAATTGAATCAAGATACTGTTGGCCTGCCAAAAACTACACTCATCTAACTTGCATACTCTATATAAACATGATCAATTTAGGGAGATTTAAACACCATGCCCTCAAGGAATTGAAGTTCTGTTGAAATCTCAGCCTAAACTATCTTTAGCATATGCTAAACATGGCTATTTCTTTCTAGTATAGGAAGCGTGTTGAATGTTTGTGGCTATAATTAAAATGATGCAGTGTCCTACATCTTGTGACTTAAAATTAAAAGTTAATAAAAGGAAATGTTGAGTGCTGACTTTGCCCCCGGTAGAGTATAGTGTACTGTATTACCTGACTTATGAAGTAAACAGCATTAAAAGCTGAGGGGTGAATCTGTGGTTACAGTCAGAGGGAATCACCATGTCTTTCCTGCCCTCGGTCCACTCCAGGACATCATGACTGCAGCAGCTACCGGTGCAGACAGAGGCCCGAGGCGGACCACATTAAGCCTGCAGAGTCCCGCTGAGAGCAAGAGGAACACTCACAGTTATCCCAGACTACAACCGCACTTAAACTTGCCTCACATTAACTATACGATGATTCCCTTTTTACAGAGGGCTTTCCAACCTCAGACATTCAGAGACTACCTCCTCCTTTTATGTGTCTTGGACAAACTGTTAACTGTTATGTGTTATTTAAAAGTGTAAATAACAAAATAAAACTCTATGCTTGTAATTTTGGAAAAATTGGAAAATTGTAAAGATGTACTTTTTCACCTGGATTCTTTGCTGCAATACAGTGAGTGGCCACTAGTTGAATTGTACAAAAGACAGAGGTCCTACATACAAGACAAGGCACTTTATATGTATTTTTTTAATATAGCACCAATTATAACAAAAACAAATCCCAGCAATAACCCCTGGGCAAGCACAACGGCAACAGCGTAGGAGAACATACTTGTGTGGAAAATCTCTGCAGACCCAGATCCAAGGAAAGTGGCCGTCTGTTTAAAGCTGACTTGGAGATGATTATTCATGCTTTTAGTTCTCCTCATTTAGACTATTGTAATTCTCTTTTTTACTTTTTAAAAATCCTCCATAAATTGTCTCCAAATGGTGCAGAACGCTGCAGACAGGCTTTTAACAGGAACCAACCGAAGGGCACACATTACCCCGGTTTTATCCACTCACTATCTACAGATATTTGCTTAAAAGCTTATTTCTATCTAGTCCATGTTGTAGGGGACACAGATAAGGGGAGTACATGCAAACTCCACACAGGAAAGCCCTATGAGAATGCACAGAGAGATAAGAAGCAGACAGAGGCAGGATGTCAGGGCTCAGGAGATCATCCATGGGACGTCCAAACTCGGGGTCAGAGACACCTCTTCCTGCAGAAAGACCTCTCTTCAACTCCTACATGGAGAAGGACAGAGAGGGATAAAGGGTGAATAGCAATGAAGTAGTTTACAAATATTAACTACATCCAATTTTAATATTAATACCTGTAAAGTCAGATGGACTGAGAAAGGTGGCCGAGAAGACGTTGGACCCAGAGGCCATTCTGTGCTCCTCCAGAATGCACCTATGACCAGTCTGCCCCTGACTCTAAAGCCACATTTGTTTGTTTCATCCACAGGAAAGAAGAGGATGCTGGCCGCCTAGATTTTGTCCTGTTACTGTTCCTACAAGGCCCAGAGAAGACAAATTGAGCACTGCTGGAGATGTTTATTTTTGAGCACACATTCTTACTTGAAGGTTTTTATGTACTAAACTGAAGTCGAATCATAATCAGACCCTTTTTCTATTGGTTTTCTTCATCGACAACATGTCTCTGCAGGGCTACCATAGCTTTTCACAAGCTCGAAGATGGAAGATTGTGAGGTTTGGAATTGCAATCTGCACTTTTGTCACGAGAGGTCACCAAAAAAAGGCTCCAAAGATATTTATTTAAGTGCCATTCCTCCGCATGCTTCACAGAGTGACAAAAGAGAAGCCATGAAGAGTTTTCAGCAACAGTGAAAGCACTTTAGCACATGTCCATAAAGTTCACATAAAGTAAACATACTGGTGCTTATCTCTCACTGTGGAGCCTAATCAAGGTTCACTAAGCTCTTTCTGGCAGTGCTGGTGCAATGATGCCGTGGCACAAGTCCCTTGACTCCAAATCCCAGGCTCTGTGGCATGTTTCCAGCTCTGACGTACGTCCTATCAGGTCACACATGCACTCAGTTATTCTAATTCAATTCATGCTCGCTGTGTGGGTTTTACAGCTGCTGTTTCAACTAAACTGTACACAAGACATCCAACACAGTGTCCTTCAGAAAGAGCCGACATACAGTACCATAATTTAACAACCATTACTATATAATTCATGACAGAACCTTATTGTTACCCGGTAGGAGCGAGTATAAAGCCAAACTCAGAAAGCAAGAACATTAGTATTGACACAATACAAAAGCCATATTTTACTGAGTGGTACAATACAGGTGGTGCCAGTACGTTACAGTTTGGTTTGTGTAACCTCAGGCAGAATGGATAGATACAAAGTCCACACACGTTTTTAACGAGAGAAAGATTTTAAAAGTGGAGCTGTATGGAGGTGTATAGAAACGCACTAAGTTGAACTGCTTATTTTAGGGACTCCTATGCAATGTTTTCCATTAACAGAAGCCAAAAACAAAGATGCCGACCACTTGACATATAATTGAATGCTTTTGACTATGAAAAAATCTAAGTGTGCTGTACCATCCCATAACAAAATCATTTTTGACAATACTCAAAATGATTTAGAGTATTGTCCCATCAGTCGTCCAGGTCACCTTACACTGAAGAATTTTAAAAGATGGCATCTGGTTGATTACAAATGGTAATTTACAAAAAAGCCATTTAAAGTCTTAAAGAAAACACTCAAAAAATCCTTGTCCTTTAACTGATGACTGTGTAGGGGGAAAAAACTTAGTCAAAATCCTCTGCAGAACTAATCTCAGGGTAAGTGTCTGTCAGAATCAGCAGATATGGGACAGAGGTGAGACAAAAGAGACTCAAACTCCAGGCCAAGGACACCCACAGAGAGACCTCAGTTCCCCTAAATGGAGAAAAAGACTGTTCAGACATTTCATGTTCTGTCCCATGATGTAGTAATTAGTAGTCTGAGGTTGCTAATGTGCCAAAGTGTCAATGCTGTCATACAAACTTCTGCACACACAAAAAAGGAAACTCTAAAAAGGTGCCTCTTGCTAATTTTCTGCACTCTTAAGTACTGCACACGCCAAAAGAATTCCACATTTTGCTGCAGATCTGTTGCATCCCATCATCTTTGCTACTTTAAAGCACCTCCTATAGCAACCATACTGATCCCTGCATGTTTCGGTGCTACAAGAAACAGACCTACTTTACTTGAATATTCCAGTCAAATAAATCATTTAAATATGTGCAGTTTCTCCTCAAAGTGAAAGGACAAAATGAACTCCACATGGGACAGTCTGAAGTCCTACACTGGCACATGTAGGCCTGCCACTCTGTACTTCCCACATGTGCCAAGTCTGAAGTCCCAATGGTTTAACGCTGAGCTGCTCGGGCACTAATGGGCCCATCAAAAAGTTGACAAATAATGGCCATTTGACTCATCAGTGGTTCCGCTTAAGCATTTACACTCTGCTCACTGGGACTTCCTCGGGATTGGAAGTCATTTGATTTAATTGCAATAAATGTTGTATTTAATTACCCTTAACTAAGATATAACAACAAATAATTATTCTTAAAACTAAAAGAGGTAAAGCTGTCTAACCACATTTTTCCAGAAAATATGGGTGTTTTGTATTGAAGCAACATTCTAGGGATCTAAAGAGAAATATGTTTGTAGACAGCCTCGCACTACTGTTGGTAGATTGTAGAGTTTGTAAAGTTCTCACCTGTTACTTTTAAAAGTAGTATAACTTTGCATTATAAATTTTGGGTCCCAAGAAATTTGGAGCATTGTATTTTGTTTTTTTGACGTTTCAAAAAAACAACTAAAAAGTTGATCCCATTGTCCCCTTGTATGCAGGAATACCCCACAGAAGTAATGTTAAACCTGACTACTAGTAGCATTAAATAATAATAATAAATATCTATGCCAGTACACGAGAAGAGCACATAAATTCAGAATGACTTGAAGAGCATTTTCACTTTTTTCCTGTGTATTACTGTTTTTAAATGAAAGCACATTAGTGACATATATGACTAGTACTGACAGGATGCCTGTGTCAGATACTGCCTGTGATTTGCTAAGTTCCTCTTCCTGACACAAACTGCGGAGTGAGGGAACACCAGGTAAAATAGTAACTGTTAGGCTGGAAAAACTTGACCTGGGAGCAGTCTGACCTCCAGCCCTGTGCCCTGCTGGTATCTCCGGACAAAGATGGATGGAGTCTTTTTGGAGCAGACGGAGGTAACCTGTCAGTGGCACCTTGTCTGTATGTGGCATATGAGCATTTGAACCTGAGGCTGGGGGTCTGCAGTCCTGGGACAGCCTTGACATTCCTCTCCAGATGGTGCCCTCCTGCTGTGGGCTGTCACTCATTCATCACAGAAAGAGAGGACCACGAGGAGCACCTGCCCCTGGGTTTTTACCACTCACAGTAGAGGGGCTCCAAGAAACCTGGCTCCGGTAGACTCCCATTTACAATTGTAAAAATGTTGGCCTTATCTTTCTGTTATTATTTAAAGTTGCACTGTGTAACTTTTAACTAATAGCATCAGGTAAATCCATGCCACCGGAACGTGCAGACCTCTCCTGAGTGACTCAGTCAGCAGCTCAAACAGAGGGAACACCAATAGGCCAACACACCCAACCCTAGCAGAGTTGTATTTGTGCAAAATGTACTAAAGGGCCCATGTTTTTTTCTTTCAAACTTACAGTTTGCTCTACAGTCTGTAGAGGGATCTGTGCCATAGTGGCTAGTCACAGTGTCGCTTTAAACACTCAAATTTCTAAAGCTACTACAACTGTTGAATATTTTTTTTAGCCATATATCTTTCAAAATGTGGCTCCTTATTTTTTAAACCAAACAGTGATTGTACAAATTCGACACTTTATGTTCCACTAGTGGTTTATGAACAGGCCCGTCATGTTAGCTTGTTCGGACTAAGGATGTGATTGGCCACTTCTTAACAGAGGTAGGACCTAATGAAGTATTTGTACTTTGTTACTGTACTTAAGTAGATTTTTCAGGTATCTGTACTTTACTTGAGTATGTATTTATCTGGCAACTTTTTACTTTTAGAGAGATAGTTTCTTCACTCAGACAACTATGGTTACAATTAGGAATTATAGTATTAGACCGCCAGTGGTCTTGAAAACAACAAAAAGCGAATTTATTTAGTTGCGTGTATGACGTCATATCACTTCAATACTATCCCAGCTCCGTCCCGCCGAGTGTAGCCGGCCTTGTATATTTAGTTATTAGTAGCAACTAGCTACCTTAGCTAACTTAGAGACCATTAATCCACCTCCAACATAAGTAGCCCACTCTTTTTTACTGTCTATGCATTTCACCTTGTGCCTAAAATTACACAGAAGCCCTTCAGTCCCTGTGGCTTTCCTCCGAGGTCAGAGGTCGCTTGAGGGTGTTAGACAACTTTACATGTTCAGAGACATTTTTTAAAGGTGACATTCACACTCCGGCCTCTGCTCAAATCTATTGGGGCTCACATTACCGGCGGTTCAGAGGTTGAGATATTATTACTGTCAACAGAAGGCCGCACAAGCCACAGATGAGATGTTTTTATAGCTTTAAACAATCGGTACGCAGAATCAGATGAACGTTAACAGAATTTTGTCAATAAAAAACAAAAGTCAAAGTAAAGATGATGTTAAAACCTGCCGGTGTATAAAAGAAAAGTGCGCCTCCTGTTTTTACTACATCTGTTTTATATATTGGGGCCAAAAAACGTTGCTGATTTGATTGGAGCCAAATGTGATGCTTGGGGCTCCTTCATACATCCAGAGTGTTTAAGTGAGCAGTGCGGCCCCTTCTCTCCCTGTCGGTCTGGTTTAAGGGGCACCAAAGCCTGCTGCCTGTGTGAGTTCAGATCCTTTTCAGTGCCATGTGAAGTAACTTTAGTGGCTTTTGGAAACAACATTAAGAGGCGCCCTCAGCTAATGTTGACTCTCATATATTATTCAACCATTTTGGGTTAAAACTGAACCGTGACCAAACAAAGTTGCGACGTGAAATTAGGCATTTGTAGCAATAACCTTGATAATTATCAGCTGACTCAGTAGGGTTAGTCTCCAGGTCTGTTTTGAGTTTGTGGTGTCCTTTGGTCCGTTATTGACACAAGTCAGGAAAATTAGACTTCTTTTTATGACTAATGTAGCCCTAGCTAAAACAAACTTCGACTATCCTGCAGGGCCATACTATATATTACTATTTCTGTACACAGGGAAGTCTACATTTTTTGTCACAGCCAATGTTGGTATAGATTTTACTTTTCAAAACACTGAAAGACGCTTTACAATTAGTCAACAAAACAAACAGACGTCGTTAAGTGAAGGCGGTTGTACAGAGGTGGGGTTTCAGGGCTTTTGTAAAGATGGCGAGTGTGGATGAGTCTCTTATGTGTTTTGGGCAGTTCCAGAGGGTGGGAGCAGTGATGGAGAAGGCCCTGTCTCCCCACGTCTTGTGTACTTGTAAGAGTCCTTTTATATGTGTCATTGTTTGTTAGTTTTTAGTTGAAGCAGAGGGGCTACCTCAGACAGACTACAAACTCACTCTTACCGTGAGCTTAGCCTGTTTGTCTAAAGCCCAAAACAGCCAGTATGTCCAGACCGTATCATCTTTAGGATCTACTGCTAACGATTTCTATGGACTGGAGAAATCTTTTGATTTTGTAATTTTCTACAACTAAAAATAAAATGCCATGGAAAATGTCAATGAAACAACTAATAATAGAACGCTGCATATTACTACTATCCCTTTTCCCAAATGTGAGTTTCCATCTCTGTGTGCTATCCCCTGTCATGTACAGATTTATTTCCTTCAGGAGGAGGCTTGGCGAGGCTCTCTGGCATATATCGGCCTGCACACTTGTCAAACATCTGAGAGGGATCGAAAGGATGTCGAGCACATGGTTCTGATAAAGCAGAGGTAAGCTATGGTCACACTGCACTCTCTGTGGTTGATTCTATACGTACACTTTTGTAAATGGCTGCGGTGAAAAGGGTGTACATTATAAATAAATGCTAATATTGCTCTTTGTTCTATTGCGATGCTGTCTTAAATGTAATGTAAAGAGGGTAAACAGTAAAGAATTGGACAGTTTTCAGCCTTTAAATGAAGCCTAACTAATATTCTCTCTGTGACTATGTTTGTGTCATCTGTCGGCAGCGCAGTCTAGATGAACTCACAGATTAATGAAATGTATCTGCACGTGTTGATGTCTGGAGTCAAAGGGCCAGACGACTTATGAGAATTGATGTTTTTTCTCCCAACATGCTAAAAGATAGTAAACAGATCTTGTGGTGGCCTCCAGACTGAAACATTATGCATTAATGAACACTTTGTGCACAGATGTTCTCTCTCCACGAACGGACAAATTATGCAGCTCTCCAAAACAATTTAGTGGTTTAAAGAAGACCGTGTAAAGTTGATCAAGTATGAATGTTTTTATTGTGGGTACATTACATTCAGCTCATTTGTGCAGTGCAATTTTAAATGTGCACTTATCGAAGCACTCTTTACCTGGATATGGCTGTCACATCCTCAAAACTATACATGAACGTGTACAGTTTTTGATTTTGTGAAGTGGGGCTGCACATGGACATTGTGCCATCCTCGAAAAAACATTCATTACTTTTTTGACTGAATGGAACTAAATCTTTTCAGTTTATGATAAAGGGATAAAATAAATTGCAGTAACCATAGCAGGATATATTCAACAAACCAATATTGTTTATATTGTGCTCGTGGTGGACAGTGACTATAAACAACAGCAATAACCTTTCTACAACCACCTCATTATGATCTACAGTTGCCTCAAAAACTGAAAATAGACTTTTAAATCTCCATAAAACCCTATGAACGTTACAATACTTACCTGTAACTTACCCTAGAGTCTAGACCAAAAATAAAAATAAAAACAAATAAGGAGAAGCATACTTATTATTGAGCACACAACACTGAATGTATTTAAAGTATAATTAAAGTTGAGTGGTTCCTGCCAACACTAAAAGACGTGTAGGTGAATTGGTAACTCTGAACTGCCCCGAGTGAATGATCGTGAGTCAGTGTCTGTAGTAAGTGTTGGCCCTGTGACTATTCTCAAGGGTGTTATCCCGGCAAAGCCCTAAAGCTGTTGGGATAGGCGCCAGTAAATGTTTAAAATGTATTTATTATACCTATTTCCATTGGTTTATTCAAGGACAACAGCATGTCCCTAGAAGGCCACCATAGGTGTGAATTTGCAATGTTTAGAAAAAAACTTACAAACCCAATAATTGTTTTTTTCAATGAGGCAAACAAACTCAGTAGCCTACTGTAATGTCCAGAAGTTGGGTCTCATTTGAGACAGAAAAGTTACTTTCAGTTGAGATGTCTGGTTGACAGCAGCAGCAGTGCTCACAGAGGACGGGTCAGTTCCTATTTTATGTGATTTGTCTGACAGCATAAAGCACTAGCCTGACGTGTTAACTGTCCTATTTTACAAGTCCAAATACAGTAGAAGAAAAAATCATTTACAGTTTTTTTTTACTGTGCCAGCCAAAGACAAAACTCTAGTGATCCTGCAGCCTTCACACCAGAAGTTGCTACAAAGTTGGTAAATTGCTACAGTACAAAGAGTACTCTATCTCTGAGTCCTGGACTCAAACCCGAGTCGAGTCTTCGGGCTCATTTTTGTGACTCGACTCCAGGGTAAGCCTCAATGACTTAGACTTAGACTTGGACTTGGACTTGGACTTGGACTTGAGCACATAGGACTCACAAGTCACAGAACCTCTGTCTATTGCATGTGCTCAGAGCAGGACGAGTTTACATTTACATTTATTCATTTAGCTGACGCTTTTATTCAAAGTGACTTACATGTGAGACCCCACCAGTTGCTCTCACTTAACTCCCAGACCCTAAATAAATACACATAGACCTATATAGGCTACAGCCTTAATTGATATGCTACAATCAGAACTCCATTAAATGTGTTTAATGAAAAAGGCTTTTACAAAAATAAAATCCCAATCAATGTATCCATTTGGCTCCCACAGTTTTCAGATTTGTAGCTCACTTTGGTGACTTGGACTTGACTTTGGCCTTTCTTTAGTGACTCGGACTTGCAGTTCAACTAAAGATGACTCGACTTGAAATTTTTGGGATGACTCGGCCTTGGACTCGGACTTGAACACTGGTGACTTGACTACAACACTCCTACAGTGCCTTTAAAAATGCCCAACAGATGTATCTTCTTCTTACGTGTCTGCTGGATAACGTTTGTGAGTAATTTATACCATGTTTGATTTAAGACGAGTGTAGCCATTGGTGCTGTAGCTTTACTTCCGTCGCTTTCCCTCAAACAGGTGGACATTTAATGAAAAGCTTACAATAATGCTAATGTATGTTACTTATACTCATTTCTCATGCTAACGTTAGAGCCTATTCCGCTCATACCAAACATTACAAACCAAGATCAAGCTGTTACAATTATATTTAATTGACTTTTCATTTGGCCAAACATGATGTAAGGCACAGGAAAGACTGACCGTATACAAAGCAGAGATTTAAAATGTATTAAATCTGATGCTAGTCCATCTGTTAGTGCGTAGAGGTTTCATAACATTCACTTCTTGAAAGCACGTCCTACCGCCTCAAGCTCTCAAACACAAAGCAGAAAAAAAAAAAAAACGGGGGGGCTGTTTAGAAGCCAGTAAATATCTTAAGAGAATGCAAATAGATAGATGAAATTCAAACCATAATGTGCACACAGCTGTTTCTGTCTCAGTTCAACGTCAACATTCTTTCAGATGCTAATCTTTGCTTTTGTTCAAGGACAAAGAAACAGTTAGCAGTGAGTTTTGACAGGGCAGATTTGACAAGTGATGAAATAATACAGATGATTAGGTCTAAAGATAAAAGACTGAGAAGACTTTGAACATCATTGTTGGTTTCTTTGAACATGAATAGAATTATTATGTAAAACATTACCCAATAATAGCCGTAAAAGTTTTCTTGAATAACAGTGTTGTAAGAATAGATTATCAGTTTAATAATGGCTGAAAGTCACATTATAAAATGCTTCTTCACGCTTCTTTTGATGATGTTCTGGGGGGGCCTTGTGTCCCATTTATGTTAACTGTTGACACAGCCATTGTCTCTTGAAATATTGCATCCTGTAGTTTTGTAAAATGGCAGATCTGTCACTTGTACGACATCATTTTGATAAACTTACTCGCATTAAAAAAAAACATTATCAAAGGGTAATTGCATAAATAAAAACAACTCTTCTTTAGTGCATTTACTGCTACACATAATACATCCTTTTTATGTAAAACCCTGTCGGTAGTGTACGGTGTGCAGCACATCAAAATGACTGACTCCTGAATCAGAAATATGAATGTTCATGATACATTTTGAAAAACAATCATTTTAGGACAAAAAATAAATAAATAAACTGTACATTTTTTCTGTTATAAAATAAATTCATCTGATTTGAGTGTGGAACCTTTGGTGCATTTTTTATGTTTATTAAAAAAAATTACATTATATATTTTTTTAAAGTTAGTAAAGCAAGCCAACCCTGTGCTGTTTTTCTTCCTCGGGCTCAATGAGGGCAGGAAGATATGTTTTTGAAATTAGAAAGTGTTCATTTCAAGATAAGATCAAGATAATCTTTATTGTCACAAACATGCCATATGCTAATAATACTACACAATCAATCAGTCAAAAAATAATAAAAACAATTAAGCATCAATTCAATCTATTAAGTTACAATACAAATTTGTTAAAACAGCCACCCCAGGGTTAAAAGTGCAGTTCATTAAGCATCAATCCTTACTGATCTTTTTTTGTGATGGGCATGGTTTGCCACTGCTGCCTTTGAGAACAAGGGAACAGCCCCATGTGTGCTATGCACCCAGCGGCCTATAAATCTTCAGAGTTTTATTAAATGTCAGTGTTAGCTTGTTCCTCCTTCCTCAAGATGCTTCAAGTCTGACTGAAGCCCTATTGTAGAAAAAGGCACTTAGCAACTTTTTGTCTATTTATGGGGGACTGGAGCAGTGCTTTGGAACTCCAGAGCTTGTTTGGCCAGATCACATGATACGGTGAGAGATCTCCTCCATCTCCATGATCCTAAGGCCAAGGCCCGACTAAAACCACAAACAAACGTGAACGAAGGACTTGTCAAAACCTGGTGAGGTGCAGAAGAGCTGAGCTGAGTCAATAAATAATTAGACAGTGTTGGCCGACTGCATGTACAACACATTCGGCTCAGGGCTGTTTATTACCTTTACTGAAGTATCTGATATAGACTGTAGCTTCTCACCTCCTCCAAGAACAGCAGAGCAAGTGGAGCCACGCTAGGCCAAGGTATGTCTTTCTTTCACAAAAAACCTAAAGACGTAACATATTGTCTTTCTGGTAAAAATGTAACAAGCAGTACCATTGCTAAATGTTAAAACGCACCAAAACATGTCTAAAAAGCCAAGTTTAGCTAAGATTAAAAAAAGCTAAGATTAGTTTGTAGTGTGTGGGCAGAAACTTCTCCAGTCTGGTAGCAAAAATAAATTCTTAATGATTTGATGTAGCAAGCTTGAACCACTGAATAGCTGATACCTGGACATGTCCAAGACCAGAGTGTATTAAGATGTGACACTAGAAACCAGGGAACAGTTACAGAAAGTCCAACACATGATTTTGAAGGCCAGAGTCACTCTAATCAGCTAGAAAAATCTTTTTTGTAATGTCACCTTTGAGCCCTTTTGACAGAACTAAATTCATTTGAAACTTGGATTTGTTTAATATAGCATTTTTCCATCTAGGCTGTCGAGGCGCTTATATATCAAGTTCCCGTCCAATCCATTTTTATTATTAAAATGACATTAGAATTCCATAAAATATTATGTGCCTAGGGCCACTGTCCATTATCTTTTCAGTGACCATTGCACCCCCTGTAAAACAGACAGAGCTACAGAACAGAAACTTAATTATACTGTGTAATATACTGTGTTCTATACTGTTCAAGCACAAAATATCCTGCCGTTGTCTGTGCAGAAAAAAACGAGTTACAGATTTACATATCACATACCATATTGGAGAAATATTACATTTACAACACAACTAAAAAAACATTTATTATTACACTATACAATGACACAAAATGACATCTCACGTTAAAGTGCTGTTTTTACTAATGTGTCCACAGCCTACACGTGGAATTTTCATAAAGGTACAATTGGTCTTAATAAACATGTTGAAATAAACATTAAAGACTCTTCCACATATTTTGTCAGATGATTGTGGTTTGGACTGGATAAAGTCTGCCTGAAGCTTTAGGCAGGGAACTTTATTGGATTCAAGAATGATCTGACACTGAAATATAGTTCAATTTGTTTAAGTATTTTATTGGCAGAACATATTAAAGGAGGCTAAATAAGTTCTAATTTCAAAATCATGCTGTGTATATTTCAAGGATGAGATATGACCACAGTACAATATTGGCTTTTATTTGGTTATTAAATTATAACCCACCAGTGATTGAAAGGGAAGTAAAAAAAAGTGTTTCATTTTCTGCACATATAAACTTGTTTACAAAAACAAATTCAATAAATTGTTATAAGGATATAAAACAGTCTTAGCTGATTGGTCAATGTTCCCACTGCTAAAATATATTTATGTAAGGCCAGAATCCAGTGAAAAGGAGTTTTAAATGCAGAGCAGATCTTTTTTGGTCAGCGTTTGAAGTCCATATGTTTTATATGAATGAATTTTATTTAATCAGAACCAAACCGTAACCTGTGAGTGGCCTAAATTACCATGGAATAAAACTGTGGAAGGCTACATACTTTTAAGATATTAAGACTGTTGCCATAACCTCCTAAAGAGTTTCCCTGAATGGTCAGTTTTGTAGCCTTTGACTTCCTGGTTTTAAAGCCATGAAAGTCTATTGTGACCCAATAAGGATCAAAAGTTACACTAATTGTTCCAGGTGTGTTGTGGGTGTTTTCTAGTTTTTATGTTTTTTTCAAATCGCAGTGACTAAAGCCTTCTCTTCAAGCCATAAATGATATCAGGGTTTTCAAAACTGATACTAACACACAATGGGGTGCAACCAGACGATTTACACAATAACAAAATTCAAAAATGATCTGTATACACACATGGACTCAGCTGATGAAATAGGGGCTCTTTAAACCCTGCTGCTGCTAATGCTATATTCATTAGAAACAGGACACAATCACAGAAATATTTTTTAAAACAGACATAAGAAAGGGAAAGGAGCACTGCTGATAAACTCTGGCTCAGTACATTTCATAGCAAGTTGCTGATGTTCAAAAACATTTTTGTTTTACTCATGGTGCAATCTTGGATTTATCAAGGACATCATGATTTTCAATAATTGAAAGCTTTACAGTTTACAAAACACAGCAAGAATCGTCCTCAGATTAATTCCCCCTTAATTGTTTTTTGTGCTGATAATAATTAGCAAATAAGTTGTTAACACGATAGGTCACATTCGGCGTGTGTTGAAATCTCAAGTGCTAATAATGGACTTGATGGCATATCTGAACTAATATTATAAATATTTTCCTGCTTGTATTGGAACTTTCTGTAACACAGGTGTACTGTAGGTTGAAAAGAAATTTGCAGAATTGTCTCATACTGTCATACTGTCGGGAATATGAAGTATAGAGTGTTAGCATCATGAGTTTGGTAATACAAAGCTAGTTAAAAGCACTGCAAATTTGCCAACATTTAATAATTTTTTTATGTTTTTTATTTAAAAAAACTGGTGCTGCCTAATTCTTGCTGGTATTTAGCCTTTCAAGTCACGGCAAATTTACACAGAAACTGTCTCAAGCTTGTTGCTTTCTATTTTAGTCAGTCTCAGAACCGGCTTCGTCTCAGAAGAGTCTCAGACAATGTCCAACATCTATTTTTCATGTGGCTCTGCATCAATTTAGCAAGCTACACGGGGAATACACAGAAAGTAGGCACCAAGTTTCAAAATAAACCTCTGCTACGCTATCAAAATAAAAGCTCACTTAAACATACCAGTGATGTAAATATAGCACTAGTACTTCAGTCAATGCTCCGCCATGGACGGCGGGAAGTTAATTCTTGAGGTTGAGAAATTCAATATCCTTTACCAAACACAAATTTTACAAGAATAATGTAAAGAAAGAGTAGCCCTGGAGCATAATAGACATAAGCACGTCTCTGTTTTTCTTTGTCTATGCAGCAGTCATGCCCCCACTCTCTATCTTGTTCAGTTATTATTTACATGGAAGTTTAATTACTTCACTTCTATATAATGAAGTTGGCAAAAGAGAGGGAGATTCACACCTGCAGAGCAGCAGCAGCGACGCTGACGCCCCTGTTGTAAATTGTTGCTTTTAAAGCAGACGTGAGTAACACACAAAGCTCACGAGACGCTTTTGGTGTGAATTGGGGGGGGTTAGTTTTGTTGATTCACTGCCAACCAGAGGCAGCAAAATGTTTAAAACATAAATAAAACATAAATGAAACACATACCATTGTATATAATAAGATGATAACGTTATAGTTCATAAAGTATTTGAATCTGTCCATATCTATACTTGTATTTCAGCCTCCAAAAGGCTTGCAGTGGGGGGCCCTGAGTCAAGTCTGATACCTCCAACCCCGGTGTCCGAGACCACCGGCGAGGCATTGGGGGTCCTGAGTGTAAGAGAGGTCAGTGATGGGGAAAACGTGGGGGTCATTGCTGAGGGTGTAAGTCCTGTGTTCCTCGCTAAGGGGGAGTAGCAGTATCTGGGGTAAGATTGCTTCCTGGTCAGATCCGGCACTCGCCCTGACTTCCTTGGCGGTACTGTCCTAATGCCAGGCTGAGCCACTCCTGTTATAAGAGGGGGTGGGTGCATGAGACAGCTGGACTCGGTGGCTAAACTTTCACGACCGCCCTGGAGCTCTTCGTCTGGGAGCATTCCAATATCTGTGAAGACCGATGCTAAAGTGTGGTAGCGAGGCTCCCAGTCTAAAAGATAGTCCCAAGTGTAGCTTCCTTGCAGTTGTTCTTCTAGACCTACAAGTGACGAGAGAGAATCGGCCGCATCTGAAAAAGGGGCGTACCCTTTTGTCTCCATGTTTTCTTCCAGATCTCGTACCCTAAGTATCGCCGGAAGCAGACCTTCGCCTCCACCTTCCTCCTTAAAGTGATGTAGGCTTTCTGTGCTAGCCAAACCTGACATTAGACATTTCGTCGAACTTAGCAAGTGTTCTGGCCCGACTTCAATGGAATGATTGGAATTATTATCCCCAGGTAACGCAGAATCTGGATTCTCTGAAGTTTCTTGTAAGCATTCTTCTTTGCAGCAAGTGAATTCATTGATCCACTTAATTTCTTGGTCTTCTGCTGTCTCACCTTCTGCAGATCCACGTCCGCTTGAATCCGAGTGACTGTACTGGTTGGACAATTCTTTTCTTGTCACTTGAATACTGGGTCGTTTGACTTCATGAAGGCAGATAATGCTTTGTGACTGTTCACTTGAGCTGTAGAAAGACCCGGGACCTTGATTCAGACTTGAAGCGATGGCGGTTGCCTTCTTGACTGCGGAATCTTTGAGCTTGTATGAAAGAACCAAGCCAACAAAAATGAGAAGGATGAGGAGGAACAGCAACAGAGAAACGCTTAGACTGAGAATGTGTGCATCAAACGGGACTCCAGTCAGAGCCTCAGCTGAATTTGAGATGTTAACATAAATTGGGCATGTGGCAATTCTTGAGCCAAGTTTGGGACTACTTGCCGAAACAATTAACTCCACCATATCTTCATTTGCGTAGCTTCCTCTCCTACGATACACAGGATCCGATACATAGATAGAACCAGTTGTTTTGTTTATCGAGAAAAATTGTGACGGGTAAAGAAAGGAGTACTCCACTAGGCCGTCAATCCCTCTATCGTGGTCCATTGCCATGACAAAGCCGACTGTTTCTCCAGGCTTGGCATTTTCACCTAGCAGGAAGTAGTACTGCTTTTGGGTAAAGATGGGACTAAACTCGTCAACCCCTTTGATAGCCACTTGGACTCTCACCGTTGCAGCTTTGTTGCCTTTGTCACGGGCCTCAACAACAAAGCAATACTCACTTTCGCGCTCGTAATCAAAAGTTTGTCTGGTGTGAATGTCGCCAGTGTGGCTGTCAATTGTAAATGGCTCTTTGCGATCAGGGCTTCCACTGCCGTAGTCCATGAAGCAGGAAGTTAAAATGGAGTACGTCAGCTGGCCATAGGGACCCAAGTCATTGTCAACAGCATGAACTGAACAGGTATGTGTAAATGCTGGAAGGTTCTCTAGAACGGAACAGTTTACAGTTGGAAATGTGAAGTATGGAGTGTTGTCATTTTCATCTAACACAGTAATAAAGATGACAGCAAAAGCAACCTTGCGTTCATCAGATGCTTCGCTTCCATCGGACGCTCGGACGGTCATGGTATACTTTGAATCTTCCTCATAGTTGAGTGATTGGTTGACCACCAAAACTCCAGATTGGGGGTCAAGTTTAAGGTGGCCCTTTCTGTTGCCTGATACAATGTCGTAATGCACAAGACCGTTGGTTCCTAAGTCAGGATCTTGTGCGTTGACTTTGATCAAGCTAGTACCGATAAGACTGTTTTCACTGACTTGTGCATGGTATTCTGTGTTGGAAAACATGGGTGCGTTGTCATTGCAGTCGGTCACAGTGATCATAACAATAGCGGTGCTGTTCAGTGGTGGTTTTCCTCGATCCGACACACTCACAGTCAAAGAATAAGTCTCAGTGATCTCACGATCCAAAGGATTACACAGAACAAGTTTGGCCACATTCCTCATCTGATTTTCCACTTGGATCATTTTGACTTCAAGACAGAAGCGCTTCTCCTCATTCCCACCGACAATGGAGTAGTCCAGATGAGTATTCTTGGGGCTCCAGTCTTGGTCGTCAGCGGAGAGAGTCAGGAGGGTGGTGTCAGTTGGAGTGTCTTCGGGGACGGTGAGGGTATAAACCTCTTGGTGGAACACTGGTGCATGGTCATTAGTGTCAACGATCAGCACTTCGATGGAGGTGACACTAGAGCGCACAGGGTCACCTTGGTCTCGGGCCTCGACCAGGAGATGGACCACATTGCTGTTTGTGATGGTCTTCAGTGGCTTGTTAGTAAAAACAGAACCTGTGGCATAAAAGAATAAAAAATATAAATTATTAATGAGAACATTTCTGGTAAAAAGTATGATTTAAGAACGAAATATGAGACACATTCTTCAAAATCACCCCCTTGAGAGTGGCTACATTATATTTATTAATTCTGAGGTTTGCCTTGAGTTGACTGTAAAACAATACTATTGTTGATGAAACATGGAAAATGAATTACTGCACCAATGAAAAGGATTTGGCTTCATATTTGAGCCAATAAGTTTATTTTTCTACAACTGTCACTTTGTGTTGTAGGGACACAGCAGTCTCTGTCTGGAATAATAAACACTAGTGCCAAAATACTGCAAAATAGAGGCACATAAATCACTGATGAAGGTTTGGTTTCAGATCTGGATGTGTCTTAATATTTAAAATGGAAATAAGGTTCTTCTATTTGCTCAGACCTATCAACTCTCTGAGTTTGATATATACTGCCAAATTAAAAAAAAAAACATAGCTGTGTATATGCTGCTTCTAGTGGAATAACTCACTGTCACTCTGAATGCCAGACAACTGCTTTATATATAATAATTAGGACAAAAGAACACAGAAGAGTTGTGTACTACTATAAAACCTACAAACTAATGTAGTTTGTAGAAGACCTACTTTTGGCAATGCGATTACTTGATCTATACGATTTCTATAGCTGTTTGTCAGAGCTGCTACAGTGTATCTTTGTGACTGGTTATGGCATCCTTACCCTCATCTGGCAGGATGTAAAAGCCTTGTAAAGGAGATGAGAGCAGTCGATAGATGACCTCACCACTCGGCCCAGAGTCGTTGTCAGTGGCGGACACAGACACAACTAACGTGTCTGCAGAAACTAACTCGGACAGCTCCACCTAAAAAGAAAAAAGATTATTATCAGTTATTATCCATACAGGTATGTTTATTAAAGCATAAAGGCTAAACAGTAAGAACATGTCAAAGAGTATCCAGCGTTTAGATGGAGCATTTCAAAGTTTGGTCAATTTTGTTTGGCATTTGTAAAACTGGACTTCCTCAACTTTACTGGATCCTTTCTTAATTACTTTTATTCAGTATTTTAACCTCTTCAGTGTCGACAGCTATTTTGAATGTGCAGTAACATTCAAATTAAAAGCTGAAAGTTATGACTGCTATTTTATGTATGCCTATAGCAAATGAATACATTTTTGGGTAATTCTAAGTTCAATGCTTGTTACTTTCCTGTTTATCGTTTACCGCCCAACAACAACTCTTATACTGAAAAAAAACTAAAAACTCTGTAGCAATAATTTATCTTTAGTTCAACATATTGTACTACAAACTAACATTTCACACAGTTCAACATTGCATCTTCTATTTCAACCGCCACTAAAACCAGTCTTTAGATTCAGTCAATGGGAATTTTTTTTAAATATGGGCCAAGAGAAAACACTCTTCCATAACAAAATATATAACTAATCAGCACTACATGTGACATTCAATGAAATCTTTTAAATGTGTTTAATCAGTTTTTTGTTTTGTTTTATGTTTTATTATATTTTAACTTTCACTGATTTTATTTTTATCTTATATCAAGTGATGAAAAACAGAACTTAATTTCACAGAATATATATATATATATATATTTCCTACATACTGCTGACTTGCAGCCCTATCCAGTTGGAATGTGTTCTCTATATATTTGTACTGACAGATGGATCTGCAGTCTGTACCTGGTAGGAGAATTGAGTGAAGACAGGAGCATTGTCATTGACATCAAGCACTTGAACTGTGACCTCCCCTGTGGTTTGGTGCAGTGTGTCGAAAGCCCACACCATCAGCGTGTACTCGGTCTGTGTCTCGTAGTCCAAGGCTTGTGTCAAGGTAATCACTCCGGTGTAGCAGTCGATAGCAAAGGGACCACTCATGCTGTTGTTATCTGTGAAACTATAGGTGATGGTTGAACTGAGATCCACGTCATTTGCAGTCACCTGTGTCACCATGTAACCAGCTGGTAGATCTAGTGGCAAAGTAAAAGACATCAAGATATTGTGAGATAAAACTACAGGTTTTAAATACCAGTCCTTTTTTTATTATTTTAAATTTTTATAGCAGCATAGGTTTTTCTTACTCTCTGCTATAAGTACAGGCTCCATGGGGGGTATGGCAGGGCTGTTGTCATTGACGTCCACTACTTGGACCCTGACAGTGGTAGTGCTGCTGAGTGGAGGGTTCCCCCTGTCTGCTGCCTGTAGAACCAACCTACAGTAAAAAAAAAATACAATATAATATAGATCCTATTTTGCGATTTTGCGATATGCAAAAACACACTATCTGTTCTCATAAAACAAACTCACTTAAATGCTATTGAAAGTATGTATTATTTATGTTACAGATAATCCAGTTTATATGGAAATATTCAAAGTGGTTTCTAAATGGAGTCTCCGGCTCCTCTCTTGTTTACATGTTTATTATTTATTTTAGTCCAATGTCTTTTTTAAATGTTGTTAAGGTGGCCAATTTGATAAATTAATAAAAAATAAGTTTTTGTCCTAGAAATTAAGTTAACTAAATAATGCATTAGCTTTAACATTAACTTAGCATTAACTACCACAAAAGACTTAAAGGTGTAAAAACACAGTATTAAGAACTGGGTTATTTAAACTTTTGATCAGGGTCATTTGAGTAGTTTCTGTTGTCATGATTTAAAAAGAGTAAACACAATTGTTTGACAATAAATAGCTTATCCAACCATTACCTATGATTTAAAAAAAGTTTTTGTGTTATTATTCATTCTCTGAAAATAGGTCAGAAAAATCACAAACTCTGCCAGGGTATGTAAACTTATGAGCATGTATAAATACAGATAAATGTTTGTGATATTCATACACAGGTTTTTCAAAATACAAACGTGTTACTGTGATGGCAAAATCACAGAGATAAATCTTAATTTATCAATTTAATTATTTCTCAAAAGCTTTTGTATGTCAATAACCAATTAATTATTTAAACAGTTGTAACTTTATGACTCAAATAGTCTGCAATCAAGTATTTGAGTTCCAAATATGCATTCACACAACATGTGTGGTCGAACCTTGTGGGTTTGCTCCAGTGTTTTGCCCAAGGACATATCAGAAGTATGTTTAGGACTAGTGTGGATCAAAGCCCCAGCTTCTGTAGTACCTCCTGAGCTACTGCCTCTGAGCAATTAGTGGAAGTGGTAGTTACATAATGGAGCTAGTCACATGAACGTACTTATATGAACTGGTGATCTCTCGGTCCAGCATCACATTAGTAGCAAGAATTCCTCTCACTGAGTCAAGGATGAAAGCATTGTTGCGGTTTCCAGATATAATGGAGTACTCTATCTGTCCATTCATCCCACTGTCAGCATCTGAGGCTAACATCTGCAGAAAGGAAAGTCACATCAATATACAGCAGTATTTAAGATGCTACATTTGACATCTTGGATCATTTACCTGCATAATGTAAGTGTTGTGGACTTGTCCCTCCCATACAGCTGTCCTGTAGTTGCTGTATTCAAACACTGGTGCATTGTCATTGATGTCCAGCAGACTGACAGACACTTTGCAGTGAGCTGTCTGCAGCCCACTGTCAGCCAGCACCACTAGCTGGATCTGAGGATTCAGCTCAAAGTCCAGTGAGTTATCTTTCTGTACTCGGATCTCACCTGTGCCACAGGATATGCATAGTTACAATAACCTCATATGGTTTAAATAGGAGCTGTTCATTATCACAAGTACGAGCATTATGCTGCAAGCTATTTATAGTAAGATAGAGATTAATACATATTCATTCCATAACTTATCTCTGGGCTCCTGGTTCATTTAAAAACAAGTTAATACATAAAATATGCAATGTTCCTCACCTGTTTGACGACTGATGGAGAAAATTTTATTTTCATTGCCACTGAATATAGTGTATGTGATCCTTTGTCTGCTGTTGGTTTGATCATTGGCTTCGACTTTTGTAATCCAAGTACCTGGACAAACAGGGTATCTTAATGAGGTCATCAATGATCTATGGCTATTCAGATTGGCACAGAAATGTTAATTCCTGGAGGAATATTGTATAATATTATGTGAATGTGTCTCCACATTCAAAACTAGATGTAGTAACACCCACCTGCTCGGCTGTTCTCTCTGACAGTAGCATTGTACACTTTCTCTGTGAACTGTAGCCATTCATGTTCCCCCTGGAGGTGGATGAAGACCAGGCAGGTGGAGGTCAGCGGGGGTCTACCTTGGTCTGACACCACCACCTGCAGCTTTCTGCCTGAAAACCCCGCCCTCACTCTCCTCCTCAGTGAAATCTCCCCCGTCTCACTGTTAATGTCGAACAGGTTTTCCTCGTCTGATAACATAAAGCGCACTGTCCCGTTCTCGCCCTGGTCTCTGTCTATGGCCCTCACCGTGGTTATCACCTGGTTGGGGAGAGTCCTCATGGATACCCAGGCATTACTGGGGTTGTAGTTACAGACTGGAGCATTGTCGTTAACGTCTTCTACTTGTATTGTGACTGACGCTACAGAGCTGAGTGGGCCTTGGGTGCAGCCGTCCGTAGCCACCGCTCGGATGCTGTACTGGCTTCGACTCTCTCTGTCCAGAGGCCTCGTAGTGTGGACCACTCCTGAGGAAGGGTCCACTGAGAATGCCCCCTGACTGCTGTCCTCTGTCAGTGAATATGTGACCTCGCCATTGGAGCCCAGATCAGGATCGAAGGCGCTCAATCGGATGACCTCAACTCCGGCTGGTAAGCCCTCGCTGATGGAGGCATGGTAGGTCTTGCGGCTGAATGTTGGTGTGTTATCATTTTGGTCCAGCAGCACCAGGTGGAGCTGGGTGGATGAGCTCAGAGGGTTTGGGCCGTAATCGTGTGCCTGAATGGTTAGTGTATAGTTCTGTGTCTCCTCTCGGTCCAGGACTTGAGTGGTGCTGATGACTCCAGTGAAACTATTGACAGTGAAGCGGCCTCTGTAGTCTTCACCTGAAACCAAGTAGAAGAGACAGATAATCAGCTTAGGTGTTAGTATAATGGCACTGTCACACACTGACATAGCCAATTATGAAATTACATTACAATTCTCGATACAAGATAACAGTCTAAAAGTCTTATTGTGCAGCATGCCATGTTGCAACAGGTCATGGCTCTGTTCTACAAAGGCACTTGAACCAACCACAGATGGCTCTTCTGTGCCCAGTAAGTCAGTCATTTACACTGGGTTTTTGTGCTTTTTTTACACACTCCACTGTTAATCTCCAGAATCATTGTAACTTTCTCCCATTGTTGACTTTTAATGCACGTCCCCCCATCACAAATGAGCAGCAAAAAGTCAAATGTACTCTCATAGACAAATGCTTGGCATAACATTTACATTTAGCAGACACTTTCATTCAAAGCGACTTACATGAAGCTTCCATTCATCAGTGTTACAGCTGGAACAACACTAGAGGTAAGGGGGGGTTAAGTGTCTTGCCCAAGGACACAACAGTATGAACAGTGGGGAGAGCGGGAATCGAACCGCCTACCTTCCGGGTGAAGGACGACCGCTCTACCACTGGGCCACTGCGCCCTATAAAAACCTGCCAACCCACAAAAAAGTAGTGGACTCAAGAGGGTTGATTGTAAAGATTCATAAAACTAGCACTTACCCTGTTCAGCTGCAGATTCTAAACTATAAATATTTTTTACTTTCCCCGACGCAGATTCATTTTCAACACATACTTGTTCACACACATTGCCCTTGTTCAACCGTGCACAATGCCTGATTTTCATTCATTCCTCTCAATGGCACAACACAGATATCACAGGATGCACCACACTGATTTACTGCTTCCCATTTGCATTTACTTTGTTGTCAACCATGTTTAAAACTTTCTTTGAAAGTGCTCTGATATTGTTTACTTTGTCAAATGACCCTCCAACAATCCTAGTGGAAATATGTAATATGCAATATACAAGGTGATATCATATCTCGGTCCTTAGTCAGTTCCAGCTGCTTACATTGTGAAAAGGGATATACTCGGAACAATTACCAGTTAATCCAGGCAACACTTACACTGTATACAAATACAAAAACAGACATCCACTCACTATGGGCAACGTATAGTCACCAAAACACATACACTATAGACCAGGGGTCCCCAACAGCAAGACTCTGGGCCAAATCCAGATCCTAAGAGGATTTGATCCATAATAACATGCACCTTGTGGAAAATATATTTGAACCTAACATATGTTAATTTGGGCGATTAGAAAATGTGTAAAACTGTTTTTGGAGTTGAGTGACAAATAAGTCAACCAGAGTGTGTTTCTGTGGGAATCCTAAATGCTGTTACAGAACTAAGCTTTTTAATTAAAATGTTACCCCATACTGTGAACACACAAGAAATAAATCTTTGAATCTTTTGAACAGTAATATTTTAGTTTTTAGCAACAACTAATGCTAAAAATAAATGGTTAGTGTATTTTTCCTTTTGTATGTTGTCCTCAGAGTAAAGACAAGGAAGAGATAAATCATGATTGCATCATTTCTTTAACAAATAAGTTGATTGTATTTAAAAGGTTTGCACACATTTATAAAGGACTATTTATTGCATAATATGCATGATTTCAGGATTATGTTAATAAACAGACCAGGACCAAGCCTCTTTTGTAACATTTTCCTTTCTTCTGTGAGCTGTATCTGGTGAAAGCTAAAGACTCAGAAACATCCCTCCCATGTAAACAAAAGAAAAAATACAGAGGACAGTGGATTACCTACATTTATCTCCACAGTGTTCAAGAGGCTGTAGGTGTGGAATAAACAAAATGAAATTTAAAAACTCATTTGAGGGCCGCTGCTGTAGACGGTGTTTCTTGCCTTGTATGGAATAGTGAATGGTTCCATTCTCCCCATGGTCCGGGTCAGAGGCCTGGACTGTGTGGACTACCCCTGGGGGCAGGTTTTCGGGCAGACTGATCTGGAAGGACGACTGCATAAACTCTGGAGGGTTGTCATTATCGTCCAGCACAGTACACAGCACTGTGGCAGTACCGGAAAGAGGCCGAGTGCTGCTGTCACGAGCCTGGACTGAAGATACAAAAGACAGAAATACATAAACAGAAACAAATGAGCAAAATACACTGCCTGGAAGCCTGCTCTTTTTGTCCAACATTCAGCCAAAGGAAATAGTTAAGCTCTTATCCAGGCATATTCCGCTGTCCAACTCTCCCATTATTATATTATTTGGTTATTAGATTTAATTGTTGCTCGTAATAGAGAGCGTGCAAATATTTTGATTCCACAGCTGAAAGCAGTTTATCACCAAGCGCTGCCGAGTAGTTGGAAGTAATTGCTGCGTGCCCATGAGAGAGAAAGCAAACGTCAAGGATCTGACAGAGGTTAGATCCACTGAAACGCAGCTTGGTCAGAGTCTACCATTTCCTTTGCATAAATCAACCGCTGCCCTAGTACACAAGGCAGACCCGCTTCTTTATGACTTTTGCAGTGAAGCATGACAAGAGAGAAAACGGAGCCAGGGAGCAGGGACCTAGGAAATGTCTGTGTTTGATCCAGACTTCTCCGTGTTATTTTAAAGATGTAATAAATGTTTATATTGATTCCATATTTTCATAACATTGTAAAGGGCTTTAAGAACAAGGCCATAGAATATTAAAAATATGTTCAAGGTTAAGATTAAAAAGTATGCGTGTGCAGTGGCAAACTAAAGTCACTCGTTTCCAAAATGTATTTTAATATTAGCAAAGAAGCGACGATTACCATTAGCAAATGAAGGAAAAAAATGCTAAGAAGATCTTTATATTTTTTTTTACTTTAGCTGATATGCATTTGTATAATGTCTGTGTCCGTAATAGCGATGACAATATTACATTAATGTATTTTGTGGCTTTAGTAAGTTTAACAGTCTTTGATGAGTCTTTCAACATGCTATCTATAACTGTAGCTCCACCGTGTGGTGTTAAATGGTGTTCTGTACCTGTCCAACATTACATAGTTGTGATTAGCTCATGTAGCTTGTAGCAGAGTTTGATTTCTAAGAAGATTAATAAAAAGTCAAAATCTGAATTCAGCGGTCAGTACCAACACTACTAATTCACAGGGGTTAAGTTTGTGTATTTTGTACAAATATGACTCTGCTAAGGTCCAGTGTATTGGCCTATTTTCTTTATTAAATGCAATGTGTGGTAGAGCATCACTCACTAATTTCTCGCAATATGTCGTCATCCTGGGACAGGAAAGTTATATTGAAAAGTTTCTGTCCAGCTGAGGTCAACTCAGCTTTTTTAAAACCATTTTTAAAACCATTTATATTTTTAAAACCATTTTAATGGTTCTTAGAACCATTAAAATGATTTTGAGAATATATATTTTTAGGCTAAATGTTTTGCAGGGTGGCTTTAACATAATAAGTATCTTAAGTAACTAAATGATTAAAATGTCTTGATGGATTGCCAAAGACAGCTGTATCTTGCATTAAAGAAATACCAACATAGGCTGACTTGTATCACTGTACCACCAGATGGAGTGGTACATAATAATTCTATTAGAGTGCCTTGACATTGGTGTGACAGGACAGGTATTGTCTGACAAAGTAGAAAAGCCACAGTGGACTGTAATTCTGAGTTCTGAGGGTTCAAGCAGGAAGACTGCTTATTTTTCTTTATTCTCAACACCCATTCGTATTTTTAGCCACATTCTCAAATGTTTATCTCTCAGTCTCAAACAATCACGGTTTAGCCGTCATGACAACTTTTTACAGAGAGGATATTTGCAATTAATTTAATATATGTAAATAAGTCTAAATCAAAAAAACTGGAGAGTCGAAAGAAATTGTGAATTTGAATTGGCACTTAATAAAGTCGGACAGTTGTCCAATTTATGGTATAATATAATTGTGTGTCATTTGCACAAAGCGATTGAATTGTTGTACCTCGGAGTGTAAAATGTTGCTGCTCCTCTCGGTCCATGTAGGACGTGGTGGTGATTAGGCCGGTGTAGGGGTTGATGCTGAACAACTCATATCCAGGTCCAGGCAGCAGACTGTACCACACCACAGCATTCTCCTCTGCAAAAAGAACGCAAAAACTACATAAGCCTTTGCAAAACTCATTCCTTCAGTAAATATGACGTGATTTTTTACCATTAGATTTCATAGAAAGGTTAGTGTGTCAAAAATACTCTTGATGGTGATGATAACTTGAGTAGATTGAAGACTGAGCTATTGTTGGTCTGGCTTAAATAAAAAAGAGGTCCCTTTGCCACACAGCTTATTAGAATGTCCTGTCGTTGGTGTGACATAAGCATTCTCGCTTGTAAACACCAAATTGCATTGTAATCCAGAGTTTTGAACTGTCTCCTGGTGTTGATAAATATATCTACGTATATATGTATATTTTTTAATGCTAAAGGTATTAATAATATCCCGAAAATCAAAAATCATGGTGAATGGTGAATAATTCTTTCTTCGTCTTCATGTTTAAAGCTGCTTCTATTATCAGTTTTCTAAATCAAAAACAGAATGGTAAACTCAGACACGGTGTCTACCCTTTTATCTAAGCCGTCTACTGCCAACATCCTTCCACAATGGCAGGGGATTTCCCATTTCACAACATCTGCTATAAAACAATACCCAGTTCAGAGTTCAAACGATTACTTTGATAAAATCCTGTTGGAACTGCAACTACAGAGAATTAGCCCTACAGTGGCATTCATTCTACATGAACATCTGGCCGGATGTGCATCATGTAGTGAAAACTTTGAAGATTTTAGAAATGGGGTGAGGGGCATTTATTTATGAAAGGTCAAAAATACACACTTGACTTGTGCCATTTCAGTAGGAGACATGCTGCTTTACAGCAGTACAAGATTGTACATGTTCTTGTTAATGAGCTGAATCATACGTCATTTGCTTGAGTTTATTTATGGTTGACGTTATGTCTGTGAAGGTTCTCAGTCATCCAGGTCATCATGAAGAAAAGGTTAAAGCATCTGGACTCAGTTTTCAACGACTCTCAGGTGTTGTTGTTCTAGAGTAAAACTGTCCAACCAAACAGACAGGAACCAGAGACAAAATGGAAGAGTGTAGTGTCTGTTTTATCTGAAAAAAGGATTTTCTACAAACACAACATTCCGGTTCACTTTGAACCAGGGAACACTCTGCATTAGAAACTAGTTCATCCTAAAGATAAGATCCCTTCACAAACAGAGTAATGTAGTTTATGCAGTTCAGTGAAGAGTTCAGTGACAGTTATGTCGGTGAAACTAAACAACAGCTTCACAAACACATGTATCAGCACTGAAGAGCCAATCCTGGAGGACCTGAGTCTGCAGTCCACCTCCACCTCAAAGACAAAGGACAGTCTCTTGAGGACAGCAATGTCCGAATTTTGTCCAGGGAGGCCAGATGGTTTGAGAGAGGTGAAGGAAGCCATTTTTGTAAAAATGGAAAAGCCTTCTCTGAACAAAGATGGAGGCCTATCAGCTCTCTTACCAGTTGAACTCAAAATTTATAAAATCTCTTGGAATAAGAAACAAAACATGTTCACCTTGAAAACCTAGTCCAGATGCTTTATGTTATTTTAATTAATCGTTATTTGACCATAACCAAATTGTTACTTTTATATTTTACATTTATGTTTTACTTAAAGTGGCACTGTGTAACTTTAGCCAGTAGAGGGCACAGATTCCTCTCTGTGCAACTGTACTGTAAGCAGCGCAATATCAAATTATGAGTGTAGTATTTAGAAATACCATTCTTGGTGGTAAGCAATAGATGTTTATGTAAAAGTCAGTTTGTCTGTGAAGGTTCTCAGTCATCCAGGTCATCTTGAAGAAAAAGTTAAAGTTAATTCCAAGAGACTGTTTCAATTCTGACATACTGTATGGTTACAAAAAGCATCTCAAGGAAAAATTACGTGTTGCAATTTTACACCTCATGCTTTTTACAGCCTGTGAGCATCTACGTTAGCTCTATACAGACATGCTGTGGTTTATGAACAAAGCCAGTAGGAATGGGTCCAATAATTAGCTCAATTTAAAAAAGTTTAAATAAAATTAATGTTGATAGACCAAAGGCTTTAAGCAGGATTGGGTGTTCAAAAAAACATGACTGACTTCAAGCAGTGCTAACTTTGTCCTCTCTGGGCACCTGTAAATTCAATGCTTTAAATGTCTATTTTTCCAAGATACACAAATGGAAAAGGTGTTTTGATGTGATTGTACACTACGCTTTCCTGACAGTTTTAATGTAGTGATTTTTGTCTGATCTATGCTGTACCATTTTTTATTTCACATTTAGTACTTCTGGTTGAGCAGAAGTATGTTTACTACCTCTTTTATAAAAACATTTTTATAAAAACAACTTGAAGTGATATTGACAGGTTTGTAATGCTAATGCTTCTGACCTAGTTATTAAACAAACTAAACATGCAAAATGCTGATCTGAGAATACGGTACGCTTGATGTAATAAAAACTTGACCTATAAAACTCAAAATTGTCCCATTGAGACCCCCAGAACAGACGCCTTCCTTCAAACCACCCTCAAATCTACGAATGGCTGCTGTACCTAGTGAAATCCAGGCCAAGGTTAGCTACAGAGGATAGCAGTCATCCTTGTTGATATTGCAGATCTCTTCTGATGAAAACTCCAACATATGGAAACTGGAAAGTTGCTAAACAATGGTCATCTTTGGGGAGAATGGGGGAGGGGTGAATGGTAATTAAATAAGACTGTTGGGAGTGCGGGCTGAGCTCCGAGACGGACCAATTCTAGGAAGCACACAAAAACATGCGGGCTATTGGCACAGATGGCTTGGATTATGGAAATCATTGCGAGACAGAGCCTTGCTGATCTCCCACCGGACTCATGTGCTTGCTGTTCTTGGACAATTCTCACCCCCAAGAATGTTAGTTCACATAGAAAGGGAGTCCGGGGCCACTAACTCCATGTGGCGGCCGTGTTTGAGAGGCCTCGCACTGTCAACACGGCCGTCCCCAAACAGGATTTAAGAGGCCCGACACGCAACATGTTCAAATAAACACGGCTCACAATCTGATTTGCACGTACGATTAGAGGTCAGATAAAATAAGAGTTGGTGGGATGTACAGTGAAGGCAGCATGTGAAGTGGGACAACGTGGTGGGATGAGGGCAGGGGTGGTTTCAATTTAACTGCTAATGGGGTGAAACTAAACACACGGCGGGCATGATTCTGTGCACGGCTCGAGTTGAACCTAGACATAAAAAGACCGGGCTGTTGCTCAGCTTTGTTTTGTCATGTGGTGCAGCCATTTATGACAGGAAAAGCAGCACACATCAACAGCCCATGCAATATATGTTATGGCTCGATATAATATTTGCATTTCTTTTTTTGGATCATAATGTCTGATAATCACTACATTTACATCGGCAGCTTAGTGCGACAAGGCTCATGGCTCAATTACGCTGTCTAACTGGTCTTCTGTTTTTGTCTGAGTGTGTTTTCATGCTTGAAACCCAAACTAGGTCCTGGACCAAAGTTAAGGTAGATTGTATTGGATTATGGTTGTTTTCACATGGCACTTTGTAACAAATGGTCTTTTTCCACATCCTGGTTCAGGTCATCATCAGTTACGTGTCCTCCTGTACATGATAGTAACAGCCTTTGACAGCTCTGGGCTGAATGAAAATGAATCAGCTACTGCTAAAGTTTAGTTTGATTTGACAAGGCCATTTACACAAAAACACATTTTGCCCAAACTGCAGTGATTCTGTTGTATATTAGCCTCTTGTTTACATGAGGCCAGTGTGAAAATGCTAACTTCTGAATCCATCTGAGAAGTGTTCAATTTGATGCAGCTGTAAACTGAAGCAGGAAGTGGAATTAATACAAATAGTATGAAAATAATACAACTAAACCACCTTAAATGGTTTTCTACAGACCTCCCAATTTATATTTTTTTCAAGATAGAGAAATGCACAGTGTTGATTTAATGTCCTTATGAATGTAAAAAATAAATTAAAATTAACTATTGCCACCGTCCCCTCATGTGGGGTCACCTGCAATGTTTGACTTTGTCTATTTAAGTCCAAATTTGTAAGTATAATATTATATGTGCACCGTGTTACAACAGTGCGGCTAGATAGTCGAGAGATGTGGCTTTAAAGTATGAAGATTTTGTCTTTCTAACAGTCTCTGAGAAATTAAAGGAAATGCAAAAAGTGTTGGTTGCAACCATCTCCGCTCTCTCCTACAATACAAATTTCATTAATTGTTAAAAAACAACAATCTAATAACAGGAAAAAAATAAAAAATACATCAAATAACTCAAGCTTTGACTGTAATTACAAAATTTACTTCTAAATTCAATGATTGCAAGTACCTTTCTGTATAAAGAAAAGGTTAAAGCAAAAGCATCTGGACTCAGTTTTTAAAGTGAAGATGTTTTGTCTCTAATTCCAAGAGACTTTATCAATTCTGAGATCAACCGGTAATCTTACCAGTTGATCTCCACAGACATTTACATTTACATTTACATTTAGTCATTTAGCAGACGCTTTTATCCAAAGCGACTTACAAGAAGTTTCCATTCACCATTGTTACAGACATACCTTTCTGTATAGAACTATTTTAGGTAGTTTATATTCACAAATTCAAACTTCCTGGGTCAATAAATCATAAACATGGCGTTACTAAAACACAAAAAGCACCCAATGTCACTCACAGCTAACAGACAAAACACTCCAATTTTAATCTACATTTGAATCTTTTGGTGTGGTCTTTGGCTCCATCTAGTGGTACAGTGACACAAATGTGTTAATTAATGTGACTAACTAGATGCAACCTTCAATCTTTTTTTCTCACTTTTAGGTAAACATTTTATAACCCTGGCAAGAAAATGGGAAGATTTAAGAAAGGAAACAAAGGTAGGAATGAAGGGTGTCAATATCAAAAACAGATACTTCCTACAACTCAAATATAGCCTGAGCTTTCTGCAGCTCTGTTTAGCAATACAGAGGCTGGTGGGAGGCTTTGTGCCATTACTACGCAAATGCCACAAAGCCTCCCACTTACAATACACCAAAGAGCACCGAGACAAGCCTCAAAACTTCTGGAACAAAGTCATTTGGAGTGATGAGACTTTTTGGCCACAACCATAAACGTTACATTTGGAGTCAACAGGGCCTATGACGAAAGAGACACCAGTGCTACTGTGAAAGATGGAGGTGGATCACAGATGTTCTGGGGATGTGTGAGCTACAAAGGTAATTTTATATGGCACAAGGGAGCAAATCAAATCAATGTGTTTTAGGTTAGATTTAATGACTACAATGGAGTCTGGTAAATGTAGGAGATGTACACTGGAGTACATGTTATTAAAATCCTTTTTTCTTTAATTTATTTATAAAATATTGCATCTTGTGAAAAACATGATGCTCTGTATTGGTGTGTATTATTGATTTTGTAATGAATTGTTATTCCCAAAATAATCTTTGTTTATGTTTACTAGTATCTTCATGTACCTTAAGAACACATTTATGTCGTCAATCTATTGCGAGGAGCCAATAAGATTGCTGACTCTTAAAAGGCTGCCCACAGATTTGGTGATAGAATTTCCCAAAATACCACTGAAGTTTCCCATTTCACAGGAAAATATGAGAAATATTGTAAAGAAAATTGCAGAAGAAATGCTCAACAGTTCAGGTATCATTCAAAAGAAACTAATTAACATTTAACACATGTTACAAACCCTCAATCCAGACTTTACGGATGACTTACCTATTCTTATCTATTTTAATAGATTTTCTTGGATAAATAAAGGTTAAATAAAAAAATAACAACCACATTAAGAAGAACAATAAATAAGCATTTTTTTTATATTTCAAAGATTTAGAAGGCACACTTAAATATACAATAAATGCATATAAATTAAAATTACAATAAAGATAAAACCCATTTTAAATTTATCAATGGACGAGGAGCATTTAATATGGAGTGTAAAGATGTTGCAGAGTTTAGGGGCAATGACTGAGAATGCACAATCTCCTTTCGTTTTGAGGTGAGATGGAGGAATTGTAAATAAGTGCTGGGTGGAAGACAAAAGGGAGTAGGGTGTTAAAAGACCAGTAGGGTGTTAACAGATCAGTGATATATTGTGGGGCAGAGCCATTATTTGCTTTAAAAACAAAGAATAATATCTTAAAATCAATCCTGAATTTGATTGGGGGCCAATGAAGTTGTGCTAAAACAGCAGCAGTGCGTTCTCTCTTTTTGGAGCCTGTTAAAAACCTGGCTGCTGAATTTTAGACTAACTGAGTTTATTAAAAATACTGTGTGTAAATCAAATATACAGTGAGTCCAGTCTGGTTGTAATAAAAGCATGAAATTAAATTTTAATTAAATTTTATTAAATTAAAATTGGTTTTAGTTTAGCAATGAATCAAAGAAAGAAACTGTCCTTCACAACATTATTGATTTGTTTCTAAAAATTTAAGGTAGAATCAATAAAAACACCAAGATTTTTGTTGTTTGTTCTTTCAGGCTTTCAGCATGGGGCCCAAATAAAATTACTTGTGTCTTGTTTTCATTTAATTATAAGGAATTATGAGACATTTGGTATTTGAGAGAAGCTATTGTGAGAAGAAACTGGTATCTAGAGCAGGGTGCCATCAGCAAACAGGTGGTAATGGACATTAAACTAAAATAGAGCTCAGAGGGAGCATGTACAGAGAACAGCAAAGGTTCCAAAAACGATCCCTTATACAGATATACTATCTTCCCTTTGCACCTAGTGGTGGTATCTGGTATTTTGTTTAATTGGTGGTGTCTTGTAACACATTTGTACGGAGCCCCTCTGGTCACACTATGTCAAAAAAATATATATATATGTAACTAAGTCGTGGCCACGAGATAAGTAAATATGAATGAATATAAAAGGAGAATGCACAATGGAGCAGCTTTTCTCCCGAAAGCATACACGCTAACTCTGCCACCCATAAGGCGCATACATACAGCCAGATGGAGGTACCGTGACCTAAGCCTAGAACGCCCTCTGCTGACGTTTTATCGTAGGCTACACAGACATGCTTTTCCAAAATGTCAAACACTTCAATAATTAATGAACCAGTCTGTACACTACTGTAGACTATCTTAAAATCATAATCAGAAATACTTTATTGATCTTTATTGATATTGATAACCTTTGTTATTTAAATGGACCCTGTACTGTAGTGCAATGTAATACTTCACATTCTGTGCAATATTATCTGTTTTAATATTCAGTGTAATATAGTTTGCTGCAGTTCTGCTTCTATTTATTTACTAGTACTGTTCATCACAATCAATTCAATTCTGTTAATACAGTAATGTAAATCTTGTAGGCTGCATATCCATGGTCCTTTATAACTCTTCTTCATATTTTATAGCATATATTTATACTTTTTACATGTATATAGGCTACTTGTTTATTTACCAACTTATTTTATTATTTATATTTCTTTAAATGTCTTGATGTGCACATCAACTGTGACACAACAATTGTCCCCTGGGTTATCGATATCAATAAAGATCAATAAAGTATTTCTGATTATGATTTTAAGATAGTCTACAGTAGTGTGCAGACTGGTTCATTAATTATTGAAGTGTTTCACATTTTGGAAAAGCATGTCTGTGTAGCCTACGATAAAACGTCAGCAGAGGGCGTTGTAGGCTTAGGTCACGGTACCTCCATCTGGCTGTATGTATGAGCCTTATGGGTGGCAGAGTTAGCGTGTATGCTTTCGGGAGAAAAGCTGCTCCATTGTGCATTCTCCTTTTATATTCATTCATATTTACTTATCTCGTGGCCACGACTTAGTTACATATATATTTTTTTTGACATAGTGTGACCAGAGGGGCTCCGTACATTTGGGCTGGGCTTGTGTAATAATAATATAATAATAATAAAAATTCAAATTTATATAAACAATTCATAAAGGCAAACACACTGCTGTTCTTATTTATTTGTAAATGTATACTGTATTATGTATCGCTAGTTAGTCTTGTAACAATTTCACAGGAAACTGACAATAATATATATACAGTATATATTGTATATATTTTCTTAGGCTAACTTTGATTTGCTCCAGGGGCAGAGTGAGTATTACCTGAGTCCTGGTCAGTGGCAGAGACCCGGACCACGGCCTCTCCTGGGTCTCTGTTTTCAGCCACAGTGGCATTGTACACACTGTGTTCAAACAGCGGCGCTTGGTCGTTAATGTCTCCCACCTCTACGGTCAGGGTCTGAGTGGATGAGAGCGGCGGCCGGCCGTGGTCCACTGCTCGGATGGTCAGATGGTGCACTCTCTGTGTTTCATAGTCCAGTGGAACGGCCAGAAACAACAGGCCTGAAGAAGAAGTAGTGTTAATATCACTGATAGAAGGGAAAACAGCAGTATTTCTATGCTCAGCACCATTATGTATTCAAAGTTATTAGCTATATTGAGCTATTGGTGTAAATATGGCGGCAGTAGCTCAGTGGGTAGAGCAGTCGTCCTTCAACCGGAAGGTAGGTGGTTCGATTCCCACAGTTCATACTGCCATTGTGTCCTTGGGCAAGACTCTTAACCCACCTTGCCTCCAGTGGCTGTAACACTGGTAATTACTGTAGAACAATGTAAGTCGCTTTGGATAAAAGCGTCTGCTAAATGAATAAATGTAAATATTAGTTGTTGATATTATTAATATTCTAAGATTATGCATTGGTAAATTTAACGAGAGAAGTCCCACTGAGATTACAATTCCATAAAGCATTTCAACATTAAAGCTCATTTATTGCTTATTCCAAAATTAATATGCTGACCTATACATTGATAATAATAATTGTTATTCTTTATAAATTATTTAATTATGTATTATAAAAGAAAAGTAATGCTACATGGTAACACAAAAAAATTGACACAATAATATGTGACGCTGTGACATATTGTTCTGTCATGAAGTAGAACAATACCAAAAAACAATAACGTGTTCAATCAAAACCCATAATGGCCCCACAAGTTTATTGTGGCGTAAGTGATTACCATATCAGGATACGGTTCAAGGAAGTAAGCTGCGCTATATTAAAAAAACATACAATGTGCGGGAACTTTGTAAAATATAATGTACCTGCAATATTTGTATATATATATATATATAATATATATTCATGAAAAGAGCTAAAGATTAAAGGACTACATGTAGGACAGAATTAGAACTTAACCAGGTCTAAACAAGGTCAAAAACAAAAGTCAACTGCTGACTTAAAAATGCTATTAGTGCTATGTAAACAACACATTTGCCAAGCTACAGAGAGAATGGTATAATACAATTTAGAATATTTAATGAAAACACTAAAGATTTTACTAGTAATTTTTAGTCAGTAGTTCTATCCTGTTTTTTACCTGTTCTATCGTCCAGTGTAAAGAACCCGTTTTTATTTCCTGCCATGATGATGTAGGAGACAACTCCGTTATCCCATTGGTCTCCATCTATGGCCACAAAATGATGCAGCAGACTCCCCACGTCGGCGTCCTCCATCACCTGCACTGCATCTGCGGACACAAACACCGGCCGGTTGTCGTTGACGTCCAGCAGATAGACCTGAGCCGTCACCGAGCTGTGTTTGCGTTCTTCCTTCCTCTCGGCCTGGTCAGTGGCTGTCACAGTGAGGGCAAAGCTGGGGCTGGTCTCACGGTCTAGAGGCGCCGCAACGGTCAGACTTCCTGTGTGAGGGTCAATGTGGAAGGGAAAGCGAGTTGAAGCTAGTTTGTGGTTGTATTTAAGTGAGTATTGTAGAGCGCTGTTTGGGAGCGTTCCATCGGCGTCCCGGGCATGGAAAGCAAAAGCGAGCGATCCGACTGAGGCGTCCTCTCTCAGACCAAATGTCACAAGTTTATCGGGAAACCAAGGCGAGTGGTCGTTTACATCCTCCACAGTGACGCTCACCAGCACAGACCTGTTCAGTCCAAGGTTGTACTCCGTGTCCTCAGCTCGGACCAGGAGCGAGTACTGCATGGAGGACTCGTAATCCAGAGGCTGGCTGATGTATATGTCTCCAGACGAGCTGTCGATGCCGAAGTGGACGTTTCCATCTCCCTCAGCGATCACATAGATGAACCTGCCTTTATCTGAGAGACCAGCAGAGCCAATGACTGTCCCCACATCAGTGTCTTCTCTGACCGTGAAGCGTCTCAGGATTTGGGGAGAGGAGCGGACGGAGGGGGCCTCTGCTCCATGAACCTACAGAAATATGCCATCAAAACTGAATATTGAGTTAAGTATTACATAGTATTATTTTATACTTCATATTTTATACTATATATATTCATATGGTGTAGGTCTACAGTGCATGTTTTTCTTCTATGTTTTCACCAGTTACTAGAAAACTTTAGGCATGTCATGAATGATAAGGGGACCTAGCTTTGTGGCTTCATGCATGGTTTACTTTGAATTATCACCTGAGAGATGACTGTACATATCGAGGTTTTGCATAAATCCATTAATTATAAGGGTCAATGAAAATGCAGCACGATCATTGAGAAAATAAAAGGGATGTCCCAATACAACTCCCATTTAGATTGGGTCTACTGAGATAAAGATATGTTTTTAAGTTAGTAGCATAGTTTTGGCCTTACAAGCCTTTAAGATACAGATGCACAATAAAGATACAGATGGACCAAAGCTGGATTTGAATCTGTGTTGTTTTTATTATGTTAATAGTTTATTATATATATTTTGAACTTTAGATAAGGTTAAACATCAATAGGTTTGACTAAATGAAATCATAAGCACTGAGACAGTACCTGTACATGGATGACTGCAGACTCCTCCAGAGGAAGAGCTCCACTGTCTCTAGCTGTGACTCTCAGAGTGTAGTGTTGCCGTGTGTTGTGGCTGAAAAACTCAGTTGTCCTGATGTCTCCGCTTCTATCGTCCATCTCAAAATGAGGAGGAGTCTCATCATCTTCATCATCTGACAGAAAGGGATGGCACATAACAATAAATCGTGTTACAGTGTGCAAAAAAAAAACACAAATATGAGGAGTTACAACTCACCAGTAATCATCATGAAAGTAACTGTTCCATTTTCTCCTGCGTCTAAGTCTTTGGCAAAAAGAGTTGTTATCGGTGAGCCTGTCGGTACGCCTGCCCAGATCTGGAAGATTAAGAAAGACATGGACAAGTTATTCAAAAAATGAATCCAGTCTTACGGTTTGCAGTGACTTGAAGGATTTAAATGACCAAGTACCAAGCTAGTGTTGTAGTAACTGAGACTGGTTTTAAGTTTTAAAACGTATTCGTAATTTTTAGTCAGTTTTGTCTCGGTCTCATAGTTAGAGGTTTAAGTATTTTAAATCACAACCAACCCAAATTGCAGCTGATTTGTTTGTCCATATCTTCCAAACTGAAGTAAAAATAACTGTATTTTTACTTCATTTTAAATATATCATATATATAATATATATAATATATTATTCTTGTATCACACACACTGGTCTAAAAGTCTAAATGGTGTTGTCTTGGAAAGTTGTACGTTTCTTTATAGAGTATGACAGTCTAACATTAGACATTAAATATCGTCATACAGATTTTAATGGACAAAAGAGTGAATAGTCAAATATACCTTTTAGACATGTAAGAATAGATTGCTGTAAAAATTAATTTATGCATTCAATTGTGAAATACATCAGCAATAATGTAATGTGCCCAAAATATATTTATGCCTGTGCTTGGTAGTAATAAAGCCTAACACCCTACACTGGGATCATGGAAACTCCGTTCAGATCTATTGTCACTTCAAACCAAGCGCCCTATGGGCTGAAGTGGAAGTAGGGACTACGGAGTCATTAAGGAAGGCCCTTTGTGCCAGCTAAGGCCACACCTGGCTTTAGTAAACCCATACAATACAAAAGGCCTATAGCATTAATAATGTCTATGCGCTCCGTTGTGGTACACACAACAGTAATGCAAAAGCATTTGAAAAACATAGCTTGACCTGAACACTCAAGTCCTTGCTGGCCGGCAGGTGGATAAACTGTGGAGCGTTGTCGTTAATGTCAGTGACCAGGATGTGGACCGTGGCCGTGGCATTGAATCGAGGATGGCCCTGATCCGTCACCATCACATTCAAACTGTGCTGGCTGTGCTGCTCGCGGTCCAGCGCCACCCAGTGGATGATTTCTCCTGGACGTGTGAAGAAGCAAAACATCATTTGAGAGTATTCAATGAAATATGTGTAAATACTTAACAGTAAACAACAGCTAACAGTAAAACTTCACCAGTAGTAGCATGATTATTATTATTATTAAAGTAATTCTATTTTCTATTTAGAATTAGTCTCTTAGTCTTTTTTATCAGCACCAAGGCTACACAATATGGAAATATCACATTAATATTGCAACTAGAGATGGGATGGTATGAGATTCTGACGGCATGATAAACTTGAGAAAAAAAATCAAGGTATAAAGGTATTGATTAAAGCTTGAGATGCTATTATTTTTCAGGTAAATTGGGCTTAGATAAATGTTTTCTATTTAATCATACAGTATTAGAATAAAAAAATAAATAACTGCAGTGTCTTTAGCAGGGCTTTAGCTGCTGTTATTTAAGTTTCACGTTACATCTGCACAACCGCAGCAGCACTTAACTCTTTTTTTTTACTTGCCTGTACAGGCTTTTTAATGCTGAATTTATTTTCATTAACAATTGCTCTGTTCTAATTATTTAGTAAACAGCCCAGACACAGTTCTACTGAAGATTTGAAAGGATTTATCAGCAGAGTGTTGTTCCTGTCTGAGACGTGACGGGGCATGTGACTCTGCGGAGGTGCGTAACAGAAAGGATGCCACGTGTTCCTCCTGCTACAGTTAAACCTTGTATGTGGGTTTAATCAGACAGCACAGTAGTAGAACTCAAACACGTACAGTGAAGGAAAAAGACAGCTTCTGCAGCACAGAGCAGAACAGTTGGACCTCACAGAGCTGCAGAGACTGCTTTTATGGTTATAGTCTCCTCTAGACTCTCCAAAAACTCTTTAACTGATCCCACAGTCCAAGCTCTGCCTTTGACCAAAACAAACGTGTAGCCTCCACACACCTGCTGCTCCAATGGAAGCCTGCATTAGCGTGCACCAATTATGTAATTAATCATAATTTAGGTTTACTGTAAAACTGGTTATTGACCCATCCCTAATTGCAACATAGGTTATATGCAATTAAAAGGTCCTAATCTTTTCAATTCTGAAACAAAAACTAATAATAATGGCATTATTAGTTTAAGTTACCAGTTTTGGTGTTGATTCTGAAAAACTTCCCGTCCGACAGCAGGATGTAGGACAGCTGAGCGTTCTTTCCTGAATCCTTATCAGTGGCTCTGACCACTCCCACAAGGCCTTGTGGCGACGCCCCCTCTGCCACGGTGAAGTAGTACACCTCCCTGCTGAACACCGGAGCATTATCATTTACGTCCAGCACTAACACACTCACGGTGGCTGTAGCTGTAACGTTCCCCAGCGACTCATAGGTCGCCGTTGCTAACACGTGAAAACGATATGACGACTCTGCTTCATAGTCGAGATTTTGGCCCAAGTACAACCATCCTGTCCTGGGATGGATCCGAAATGGGGCTGGAGGGAAGCCAGTTTCAGTCTCAATGGAGTAACTGATTCCAGAGTTGGAAGTGTGGGACTCTCTGCTCCGGTGCGCCCTCACCTGGATAACTCTGGAATCTTTCCTGTAGCTTTCTCCGATTTCAACTTGGTAAATCAAAGTCTCAAACGCCAAACTGTTTTCTGCTATACTTCGGTCTATGTTGACTATGAGGCTTAAAGTCGACCCGAGTGATGGCTCTCCTTCATCTTCAGCCACTATTTCCAGTTTGTACATTTGTAATGAATCTAGTTGTAAACTCTTATTCAAAGTGACTGTTCCAAGGTACGTGTTAATAACAAAAGTACCATTTCTGTTGTTTTTGAGATTATACTTCACTCTCCCGTTTGCGCCACTGTCGTAGTCATGAGCATGTGCGATGAACAAGACCGTCCCTGGGGTTGTAGTCTGGGACAGTCTTATGGTATCGCTGAGTTTGGGAAACACGGGAGCGTTGTCGTTGACGTCGGCAATGGTGATGTTGACCTGAGTGATGCTGTAAACAGGAGAGGTGTCTGTGTAGCACTGCAGAGCCAGCAGGACGTACGGCTGTGTCTCATGGTCCAGGCATTTGAGGTTGGTGATCAAGCCGGACTTGGGGTGCACCGAGAACCAGCCCCGAGGGTCTCCAGAAGAGATGCGGTAAGATACAGACTCCCAGGAGCCTGTGAACAAAGGTAGTGTTGAATAAGAAGGTTAGGACTGTTGAAAATGAACTCTAAATTAAACCCTTGCTCCATTTTCATCAGATAAATTTGGTAAAAATATGTATATCTCTATGTTTTTAACAGTTCATAATATCTTTGAAAAATAGCCTTTAAATGATTTCTAGATCCCAGAGACTGTTCCATGACGTCTAGTCCCTGCAACAGCATAAACAGGACAAACTGAGCACTGCTGGAGGCCGTAGCATATCCATGCTGATTTTTAAACGCACAACACTTGATAAAGGCTTTTGAATCTTTGGAATATACGTAAAAAAAAAACTGCTTCTATGTTTTCCTATTTGTTTATTAACAAGAGCATGTCTGTGCAGGGCCACTGTAGGGTTGGAAATTGCCATTTTGCCAAATAATAATGACAAAAGAATTGTCTTAATCCAAAAGACAATACAAATGGTGGAGGTGCTATTATAAATAACTACAGCTGCAGCATCTTCGAAAATAAAAAGCAAAATTATAAAAAGAAAAAAAAGATTCCAAGGGATCATGAGCTGCAGCATTGTCATATACAAAAAAAATATTATCAAAGGTTAATAATTTAACAATTTAACATTGTCAAAATAGCTATATCCAAATGTAATTTTAGGGAAAGGACTTTAACCTATTTCCACTGCTGTTGATGTTTTTCTGAGTAACATATGCAACCACGGCCCACTGAACACTAATCCTGCCTCTTGAGCTGCAGGTGGATGGAGGATTTCAAGTGTTCACAAATATGGAACCACATTTGAAATAAATGATTTATAATTGTTTACAAATGGGAAAAGTGACATGTATTACTTGAAGGCATTGTTTATATTAGCATACAGTAGTACAGAGTAATTGCTTTTATCTGAGAGTGTAATAGTTTAATTACAGTACAATTACTGAGCTGATTCAGGGATCACAAGGAAAGCAGCTTATTCAAGAGTGTGCAGAAGGTACATGTAAGTCAGATAAGCCTCATGACTCCAGTGGGAATCATTCTACTAGGATGTTATGCAGAAGTGACAATGTCTGCAGGTTGAAGATACTACTATTGCAATGCTTTTGAGTTTGTGTCCTAATTTAAAGCAATATCTTTTGACTTTGTCCTGGGTCCGTTATGGTTTCAAAGGCGCAGTGAGGTTTCTTTAACCAAGAAACTAGAGAGAAGGTTGTAGATCATTTCCAGATTATATAAAAGGATGCATTTGACCATTTGGGTTTTGAGTGGAAGAATTCAGCTTCTAAGTAATATAGGAAATCCATGTGTGCCGTTCCTTTTCAAACTAATCACACTATAGGCATTAATCCACGACAACACAAACGGTCTCTAATGCCACAGAACAGTTGGGGGGTGGGCTGTTGTCAAACAGTCCCAATTCTGTTCAAACACTAATCTGATAATTAAGGAGACAACCTTAAATGACTGTCTGGTTTAGTCGGTTGTTTGTTAGATACAAGTGGACAATGTGGGGATTATCCTTAAAAACTGAGATGAAAACACATTCAGAGAGTTGACTCCACTTTTTATTTTTTATTGTTTGTGTTTCTGTGTTTTATTATTATTTTATTTAAATTGTTGCACTTTGTAACGCCCTTTGGGATTTAAATCTGTGAAAGGTGCTATATAAATAAAGTTGACTTACTCATTTAATAGAGTAATAAAGATCTAGTTTTAGTATTTACCTTAGATTTCAATACAATCATATAATCCTTGTCCTACTTATTCTGCCCCAACTGTCTTCAATCAAACTCTCAAGGTGCCGGAGAGGATTAAAGATTAAACTGCAGTTTATGGATTTACTGCCTGACATTTTGTTTGAAGGAAGCTGATGGAGTAACACTCTTTGCACTATTGTTTTTGTCATAATGAATCATCAAGAAAAATACAACCAAGCATTGCTAAGTCTGAGTGCGTTACTGAAAAACCTGCTACAAGATATGTAAAGCACTCATTAGCTTTGTTTCTATGAAAGTTTAAAAACTTAATCAAATTTGTTACTTAACTAGGAACAGATTTAAGTTAATCAAGTTAGTATCAAGTGTACTTCAGATTTTACCTCTCTTTCACTAAAATTAAACTCCTTTCTTATGCCTAAGAAAGTGGAGCGTACGTCAGATATGCCCAAAAATACTTTAAGCACATTTTTGGTTTAAATGCGAGTTTGAGTTGTTTCTGTACATAATATTATATATTTAGACTCTTAAATTAAAGTTATTAGCAGAGTTTGTTAGCATATGCAAACAAACAATAAAACTAATTAACTTTTTTATCAATAGCATTGTTTTCTAATTTGCACCCTCTCACTGACCATTTGGATCGTTGGCGTGCACCGTCCCCACAGACGTCCCTGAAGGAGCGTCCTCGGACACCGTGAAGGTGTAACGGGACCTTTGGAACAAGGCCGGGGCCTGGCTGCTGCTCAGGACATTGACGGTGACCTCTGCTGGTTCTGGGGAGGTTAGACCCCCATCGTCCTTTGCTGTTATAGAGAGCTTTACGCTGGCTGCTCCCAGGTGGCTCAGGCTGGACGTTAGATACAGCACCCCTGCACAAAACACATATCATATTTCTATTACAGTTTGTATCAGATTTCAGGTTCAGATAACAGGATTGAGATGACAGATGGTCTGCTAAAAACTTATTCCCTAAATTCACCTTTAATTCAATCTCCAGCTTTCCCAAATTAAGCATTTTAAAATATTGAAATAATGTAACACAATGTCTCAAAAAAACAATTAAATCTGTGTAAAAAAAAAAATTACTTACAGTGCTATAGACCCTTTTATTGTTTGTAACCAACATAACCTGTGTGCGTGCACACGTTGGTAAAGTTATGCTGACCACAATATATTTTTTATGGACAAAATAGCATTTGTCACATACAATCGTTAATTGTGTATAAACATACACACAAAACATCCACACAAGTGGATTTGGCAAATGGCAACCAACTTGTGTTTACTGTCAGTGTCTGGGCAGAGAACATTAGCGACTGGCTCAGTATTTAGCCGTTTAATTTATAGGAGCAGATAGTGCAGTCACAGAATTCTCATGCTACACTGGACTTAGCAGTATTAGTAGCATTGTAAGTATTAATGCATGGCCAGGGTTATTAAATAACACTTGTAAATCATTTTTAATAAGCTAACTTGGCTAATGGAAAACAACCACACGAGCCATGTGCAATTAGTTGAATGTTGATGTGGAACAACCTTATAGCCAAACACAACAACCAATCCCTTCTAACTCTAAAGGTTGAATGACTGCTACTTTCAAGAAAAAAAAAAAAAAATTTTTGACATCACATGTTGATGGGTCAATAATACCCTATGTACCCAGAGGAAGAAGCAAAACGTTCTATTACCTCCTGTTTAGGTACCTAACTGCCCAGACTGGGTTAACTGACTGAAGGCTTAAGACACTTGCGAAATCAATAGAAATATACAGTATATTTTCCCTTGGTTTGTTGTTATTCAACATCTTGTCCCTACAGGGCTACCATTGGTGCCCTTAGGGTGTAAAAAGGAGGTGCAAACTAAAAAATCTAAGAGATCTTTAGTGACATAATATATAGTAAGGCTGCACAATATATATATCAAAATATCTTTATGTGCTATACATCTGTTTAAACATAAATACATTTTGGAAAAGGATTTGTACTAATAGAATTACAAAGTAAGCAAAAATGTGTGATAAGTTTGGTGACTGCTAACAAATAAGTGTGTTAAGAGGAAAATCTTTTGTAGCCATTGGGGATTTTAACAGGGATTTCAAAGAAGTCTGTCGTCCTGAAGCTCCCCTGCAGAGCTCTGACACTAACGATCATATCACGAGGACTTACAGAGTAAGTAGTAGCTCATCCTTAAATAGTGGCAGTGCCAGTCACATTTACTTACTGAGAACAAGTGAGTGGCCTACAAGTCACTGTGGGTTGGAAGGATGAAAATAGGTAAAACCAGACCTTGATTCAGTTTTGACCACCTCTTTTTGTCGGACCAAAGACCAAAGGAGCTTTCACACTATTTGGTACAGACCAAATAGGAAAGTACGCAGAAAACAGCGCAGGTGTGAAAGTGGGTTATTTTGATTTAATTTCAGGCAAAACCGAATCAGCTATTGAGTCATAAAGTTTCCTTTTAGCCGTACAACTCACTTAGCTAACCTAGACTTAATAGCTGTGTAGAAATGATCCACTTAAGAAAACTTCCTGCTCAAACAATTTGAGTAGCACCATGAAGTTCAAGGATAAATTATGAATATAGTTTAAGTCACTCACCTAACTCAAATTTTTATTTTCTTCTGTTATCTTAAAACAAGCATGCTTTTTTCACGTTAAATATCTTTGCTTAAGAAATGCCTGTGTCGATGGCGTTATTCTTTCTTAAATTTGTAAGACTGTACTAACCTGTTTGTTTGTCCAGAGTAAACAGAGTGGACATGTCTCCAGGCAAAATCTCATAGGTGACTTGTCCAAAGAGTCCCGAGTCTTGGTCTGTGGCGATGACAGTGAGGATCTCTGTCCCGGGCTGAGAGTGGCTGCTGATGCTCACAGTGTAGTGGTCCGGGTCAAACACCGGAGCGTTATCGTTCAGGTCCTCTATCTCGATGTGCACGTAGGTCTGAGCACTAAGACCTCCCTGTAAGAAAATAATAAGAGTTTGATCACATAACCCAGGCTTGTGTCACTGAGGGTGTAAATATTTGCTGTCATAATTTTGAATGACAAATGATGTTTACTCACAGGGTCTTCAGCCTTCACCAGGATGTCATAGACTGTGTGTCCTGAGTCTCGGTCGATGTCCTGGGACACACACAGCTCTCCGGTCTGAGGGTGGATCTGGAAGAGTGGGTGCTGGTCCATCCGGTCGAAGCCGTCAGAGAGGGAGTAGTGCAGTGTCCCAAACTCAGCGCTGTCTGCGTCTGTAGCTTTGACCTTCAACATTAAATGGACAGCTAAATGTAATAGACATATAAAATGTGATTCTCTGACGAGTAACAGTTATCTTTACTCAGTATGCATTTGTGTACTGCCCTAATAAAAAAGTCTAGGTAGTCACACTGTCATTGTAACGTAACAACCTCAATCAAGTCTGACGTGCGCCAAGTCCAAAACCCAAACTAATGAAGGCAAGGAGTTTATTTTTTGGCCAAAGAGACTGAATGAAGATATTTATTTAATAATTTTTTTTTTCTCTCAAAAAACAAGACTATGTTTTCAAACAGCTAAGGTCTACAGTAATGTGGATGTTTATTTATTTATATTTAGCTCTAGGTAAATAATGAAACACACACTTTTTTTGACAAAAATTAAGCAAAGATTTTTAATTGGGGCATGACACAGGACACTGACCCCAGGACCTGTCCAGGCTTTACTCGGAAACTCAAACGCTATGGAAAGACCTTAAGAGAGCTGTGCACAAGTAAAAGCCCGAAAACCTCAATGAACTCAAGCCATGTTGTAAAGAGGAATGGTCCAAAAGTTACTTAGTATTGCCCCTGTTTTTTCTTTCATAAAATATTTTTTTGAATAACTTATGTTAAATAAATATATAATGGGAAGGTGAAATACATTGTGTTGTTTATCTTAAGTTGTATTTAATTTCAAGCTTAGTATGTTTTACACACACCCACGCACTCATTACAAAAAAAAAACATTTTATGTTTTATTTTACCTACGCTTGTTAGTGTGGACTGTTTTGATAATGCTTTTGTGAAGATAAATTCTAAAGATATGGCACTAAACCTTCAAACTTAAGACACTCCTGAACAAACCTGCATTAACTTATTTTTGTTTGATCAAGTAATGAACATAATACGTAGCAGGTGTTGTGCTGCTGCTATAGATGAATTATTACTGAATTTTCTCTACTAGCAAAAAGCAAGTTAATAAAAAAATAAAATAAAAACCAAAAGTGCAATGAAGGTATGGTACAGTATATACACACTGCTTTCATGTGTCACTTTTACACAAGAGAGAAGCCCTGTGTGGTTATAAAGGTGATCTCATGTGCACTTTATGAACTGTGCTCAGAGGAAATGGGTCAAAGTCTGATCCAGACACACCCAGCACTTTTCAAGGCTACTCTTCAATCAACATTAATAGCTTCTTTTGTTTCTCGTGAGAACCTGTGTTGTTTAAACAGAGATTTATCTTGATAGTAGTATTTTGTTTTGCCAAGTAAAAATGGCAACTAGAAAAGACCAACCCAACTGTATGTATTTTCTGTTATATATTTTTAATGTTTACATTACAATAACTTAGCCAGCTTTGGCCTTTTCTATACTATACTGTAGGTCTGTATTTATGGACCAGTCCGGCTTGTTGTCCAGATGCACATCGTCTCCACTGATGGCCACAGTGTGAATTGGCCTCATTTTAATAGTACAAATAATTTCCCCTGGTTTGATTGTTTTTGAATGATTTGAGTTTCTGTAAGATGTGACACTTAACATTCATTTTTATATTAGGAAATATAAGAAAACATGACTACAGCCTCTCCAGCCACACATACACCACACCACTGTCACAGCTGGGGCTCCACCAGAGGAAAGGGGAGGTAAGTGTCTTGAGCAGTGGCTCAGTGGTAAAGCGGTCCTATAACTAACTACTTTAAACATTAAACATTATTAAAGTAAATAATGAGGGTAAAAATAATAAAAGGCCCCACTACATGTCTTCCCATGCTTCTAATAAGTGTCTTTTGTAACTGCTGAGGCTTGTGTCAGCAGCCGCGTGGTACCAGGCCTATCAGAGCTTACTAACACTGAGGTCTTTGTGCATACAGAATGAAGGCAACACTTGTCAGATGAGACCTAAAACATGACAGAGACAGATAAACAGCAACTTTGTCAACAAAGGTAGTACTGTTCTGATATAGAGTATCTTGCTTGAGTGTCAGTTTAGGTAAGACTACAGCAGACTCTGTTCTATTTCCCACATAAAAAGAATTGTAATAGTAATACAACTGTATAGTGCCATATTTGTTATTGCACATTATTATAAATAACAGGGCGATTGGACTCTGAGCGATGTCGGTACCAGAGGAGTAACAGGATGGATGCTATGCCAAACAACAAGGACCATCCTCTATAGCTGTAATAGAGCTTCTTAATTATCAAGGCATACGTGTCCTGAGTGGAATTAGAAATAAGGCTGCAGTTTGAATTCTATTTGTGTACAGTATAGAGATATATAGATGACATAGGATAGAGCATATGTTGTCATGATGTGGAGTGGGGCTGAAACCATGCAATATTCAATTAAATTTTATTTTTATAGCCCAGTATCACAATAACAATGGCCTCAAAGGGCTGAACAAAAAAAACAGAAGAGAGCAAAAAGACAAACAGGTTGGACTAGGCAGCATCCCCTGTCCTTAGAACAAAAGACTATATGCCAAGAGAGTTCTTATATGTTGTTCTAGTTACATTTTATATTCAACAAGAGACATGACAGGTACTGACAACACCAGAGGAATTGTTTCCAGGTTACAGATCCGGCATCCTGATGCCCTTATCATCTTATGTTTGGAGACTCTGGTTAAAGCTCTGTTTGCAACAGACACTCAACAGAACAGATGTTCTCCTGAACAACATGGACCATCCCCTCCATTGGGCTTTTAAAGTGGACTTCTGAGCTAAGTGAGCTGCAGGACAGAACCCTACAAGAACTGCTTTTTCCCAGACTGACATAAGACTGTAAAATCAATCTATAAATGAATAATTTCAGCTGGTATCACTGGTGCCACAAGTCATTTTTTAATTAGTAACAATTTTATTTAAGGCTCTGATTGGCCAATTGTTGCTGTTAAAAAATGTTAAATCTATCACATGCAAGACTATAACATCAGTCAAATAACGATACATTTGCAATATATAGAGTAGCCCTAGTTTTTATATATTTTGTCTTTAATATATTTTAAGGTTACAGCAGTTTGGTAAACTATGTAGTCTTTAAAGATTTAAGCTTAAATCAATACAATAGCAAGTTTTTTAGGTATTGGTACTTCATTTAAATATCTGAATTGTGCAGTGTTAATGAGTTCTGCTGTTGCACTGCAGCCAGCTCACCGTTAAGAGAGAGAATACAAACCACAGACAGTTATGCGCTTAATGTCTTTCCTCTTTTTGATTTGTTTAAGGATGTTTAAACAAACAGGTGATTTTCCATGCTACATCACATGTATTCTTTGTTGTGTCATGCCACACTTAAGTAAAAAAGTAAGCGCAAATTGCGATGAAAGCGCGAGCTATATACCGTTCACATCTCCATTGAGGACACATTTATGTCAAAAACACAAACCATGTCTTGCATTGATTGATTGGTGACTTATATTTGACACAAAAAATGTGTTACAAGTCTGTAAATTATTGTAATAACGCTCATGAAAGTGGGTAATTTATCAGCTAAAAAGAAGAGTGCAGACAAGCTGTATCCTACCACCGGAGAGTTACAAACCAGGACTGTATTTGTGTCTGACAGAACTGTGACAGAACCCTAGCTCACCCTCAAGAGAGGCTCATTACAGACAAACTAAAGTTTACAGGAAATACAGGACGTCTGTTCAGTAAAAGCCATAAATGGAGTTTAACGAATGGGTGAGTGATAGAACACGGTCTCCTGTTAATGAGGTAATGTGTAACACACGAGGCTTGGTTGGTTTTATTATAGTGTTGACAGTGTACAGATGATAAATAGTTTTCAGATCTCAGGTGTGCTTATGCATCCTGACTCGGCCTCGGCACAGTCGCGTCTGTGCTGTGACACAGGTTTAAGTGTGAATATTGACGAGTGGCTAATTTGCATAATTAACAAGCAACAGCAAAGTCACAAACTGACAAAGATGTTATAGAGTTTAGAGTGTGTCATTAAATATATATTTGAATGTAGTTTTTAATCTGAATGTCATTGGCATTCTTCCCTCACTTATAGACAGTCACCAGAGCAGAGTGTGGGAAATACTAGTCACACATTTCCTTTGGAGTCAGAGCTCAAAGGTTTGGCAGGACCATGATTAGATATTTTAGGCTGATGTAAGGTATTGTTCTAGTATCAGTATTGTGATACTCAAGCCAGGTATCAAACCAAACTCAAAATTTTGGTATCGTGACAACACTTGTGTTTTTGACATATGATCCCACTTAGTACTGTCTCAGTGATGTCTACCTGTACATACCTGCAAGAAGCAGCTGTGGACGTGGCTGTGCTCTGGGAAGCTGACGTTGTAGAGCGGATGCTGGAACACTGGCTCGTTATCGTTGACGTCCAGCAGCACAACTGTGACGGTCGCCGTGGACGACAGGGCCAGCTCTCCTGAATCTGAGGCCACCACCAGGAACCAGAGCTCAGCCTGAGTCTCCCGGTCCAGAGGGGAGGCTGTAGTGAGCAGTCCTGTCTGCGGATCCATACTCACCAATCCCTCCTGGTTGGACTTTAAGATGGAGTATGTGATCAGAGAGTTTGGGCCTGTCTCGTCCTCGTCCCTTGCCTGAACTCGTATCAGGGAGCTGCCTGGTGGGGCGTCCTCGGGAATGCTGACAGTGTAGACGTCTCTGTCGAATTTTGGATAACAGTCGTTGATGTCGGTCACCTTTAGGAGCAAAACCACCTCAGAACTCAGAGAACCACCGTCGGAGGCCTGAACTTTGACCTCGTACAGGTCCTTCTTTTCTCGGTCTAACTCCGAGTCCACACACAAAGCAAACAGGGATTCATCCGTCTGCTTTAAGGTGAACTTCCCGTCGCCACCTTCGAGGGTCACACTGATCCGTTCCTGCTCAAAATCGGGGTCGGACACAGAGATGCGGGCCACGTAGTCCCCCACAGCGGCACTCTCAGACACAGCGGCCTCTCCGTTCTCACTCAGGAACAGAACGCTCACAGTCGGGCTGTTATCATTCATGTTGAGCACCCTGATGCCGACAAAAACACTGCTGGACTCTGGCTGGGCCCCGCTGTCTCTGGAGATAAGGACCGTACAGTATAACAGAAAGTATTTACATCAATTCACACACTAAATACATCAAATAATTATTAACACGCATTTATCAGTCCTCAAAGAAATAAAGCTAAAACCACTGTCCTAGATGTTCTTCTTCATAACATTATGTTTTTTAGGGCAGTCACTATTTGGTTTTGGTTCTTACCTGGCGATGACGATCAGCTCGTGGTAGGCCTGCGTCTCATAATCCAGAGCTTTGTTGATGTGGAGCACTCCTGTGGTTTCATTGATGTAGAAGACCTCACTGGGATTACTTTTTATTTCATACATAACTCTGCCGTTGTCTGCAAGATCCAGGTCTGTGGCATGGACCTGGCACACGGCGGACATAACCGGGGCGTCCTCTGAGACCGAGACATGGTACTCGGTCTGGTTGAACACAGGCGGGTTGTCGTTCTCATCCAGGATGTGGATTCTCACTTGGATAGTTCCGGTTTTGGAAGGAAGTCCACCATCAAACGCTTCAACAGTTAGCGAATAGAAGTCTTGAGATTCTCGGTCTAGTCTGGTTTTCAGGACTAGATACAGACTGTGAAGGGTCTCTAAACCGGTTCGGTAGTCCAGTTCAAACAAGTCGGTCATGTTTCCTTGCATAATCCGGTATCCCTGAATCCCAAACTCGCCCACATCTTGGTCTTTAGCTCCGTCAAGTTTAAACCGACTTCCAAGTGGGCTCAACTCGGAAACCACCAAGTCCAACTCCTCCGAAAGGAACTTTGGAGAGTGGTCGTTCACATCCTTCACCTCGATCCTCACCCGGATCATCTCCCCAGTCAGAGTCGCTGCCACAAACTCATACCGATCTCTAGTCTCTCGATCCAGGACTATAGCTGTGGAAATAATACCAGTGTCGGCCTCAATCTCCAAATCACGGAAAACATCCGAGTCCCTGCTTTCTGAGATGAAGAAGCCGGTACTGGGGCGGCTCAAGACCGCGCCCAGGTCTCCAACAATGGTCCTGGCAGGTAGACCTTCTTTAACAGACAGAGTCAAGTTGAAGACCTGGCCCAGAGCTGGTGAGGACAGGAGCCAAAGTGTGGGAAGTAGAAGTACAATCCAAGCCATTCCTCCTTTACACAGTGGTAGAGCTAGAATTCAGAGAAGAAAAGATTAGAAGGTGCTCTGTATAAAGTTTTATAAACTTAGACATTGTTATATGATTGCCTTGTAATGTATGCAGTGGAAAAGTATTGCTGTTTTGTGTAATATTATGTGACTCATATTATATAATCAATTGTGAACATTTATCTTATAAACTGTACTTCAAAGCACTTTTTTTATTGCCAAGATCACCAGTAGAGAGAGCGGGACGAACAGTTGTATTCCACATTACACAATTTACAGAAGTAAGATAACTGTATTTAACCCAATTTCATTTTTTCCCACTCTTAATAATTTACAACAAACACGGAATCCTTTTCTTCCTTAAAAATCTACAAAAAATGTTCAGACACTTTTACTGTAGGCTTACTTTTACTCAAATAAATAAACACTACAAAATGACATTAGAAGAGTTTTATTAAGCTGCTGCATTCATTTTAAAGGTTATAGAGCATGCTTATGCTTTAACAAAACTTTATAAATAAAGTATATCAAAACACATATTTACAGCTAAGGGTGACAAAGGGGTTTTCGTACCTGAGTTTACACCTAAAGGCCCCTGAAGCCATCATGGAGTATTTAAAAAGTAAAACTAGCTAAGTCCAGAATATACTCCATCATAAAGTCCACATTCCCGGTGTGTAAAAAGCTACAGCAACTTCTCCAACTTGTCCATAATGCCGTGTGTAAATCCGTGTCCACAGAGCACCCACTGAGCGCGCGCACAGGAGGCACGTCCCACGCTGACACGCGCCATCTGTGGCCCCGATTGCTTCAGATTTAATTAGGCCGACAGATTAGCGCCACCGCCGCCACGTGACCGGGGTCGGCGCCTTTGATCTACAGGCCAATATCAAGAAGAAGTTCAAGTCATGTCAAAAAGAAATGGCGCTACCCTTTAGAGTTAAGGTTAAAACATTACAGACAGAACATTAAGGAAAGGGCTAGGATCGTTCGCTCTTGCTGAATGAATTTTGTAAACTAGTAACTACTATGACTGAAATGCCTAGCAATAGCTGAAATGATATTTTTCGTCCCTGCTTCCCTCTACTGGTGATCTTGGCCAGTAGATATATACTGTATATTCTGTATACTGTATTTAAAGACACGCAGAAATTCTGGTGAGAATCCCGAATGGGTCGATTTGCCCAAAGTTGTCCCCCTCTCCCTAATCCTGTTTCCTGTCAACCTACTGTTAAAATATCTATCCATAAAAAGTCAAACATTTTTTTTATATATATATTTAATTTTTTACTGTCTCAAAAATATATGAATATCAATGAATATATTATACATCTATATTTAATTGCATATTATATATAACATAATAATTACAACAGTTCTCGTTATTTTAAGTCTATAAATTTAATTTCCATATTACTTAAGTTAAAATAACCACAAAGCGCATTATGTAAAACGTGAAATATTCTGAGGTTCTGTTTCTACAGATGCCCAGATCGGACAAACTGAGAACAGCACCGATGATTCTTATTTAGCACACGTTCTTGCATTAAGGTGTAGACCGTTTTTGAATTAAATGAATTTGTTTCAGATTTTAAAATGACATCACCATCAGGTTTGTTTAATGATTGTTGGACTTATTTTTGAAGAAACATACAAAACATTTTCCTCACCTCCCAATTAGTGGCTGTAACCTATTTAACAGCATCTGCTTTTCACAAGAGTCTGTGAAAGTAGGATTTTATGTGGCCTAAAAATTTGATCTTTTTGTTTTTTTTAATAAAACCAACTCTAATTTATACATATATAATTTATAATTAAGGCTGTAGAAATTGCTTTGGCTTTGCAGTTTGTAAGGATTGTAATGAGGTAATTATGTGTGCAAGTAAAATATCAATAAAAATAATTAACCATTGATTATATAAATCTGTGATCAATAATGCAATGTGTGTAGTTGTAGAATTTGCTTATGATGTAGTTGCTTTTTTGAATAGTATCCCTCCTTAACACCATCCGGTCCCACCAGACCCTGTAACCTGGCAACAACACATGTGACCAGAGCCCTCCACTGTACCCGAGTAACCGAGAGGCAGACTTACTTCTGTTGGAGAGCGAAGAGTGAAAGTCCACAGCAGGTTTTTGCAGGATCTGTCCTTTAAAGGAAATAAAATACCATCCCATACCAGCCTCCCCCAGCTGCAGGAAGGAGCTCAGCTACGCAGACAGCAGGTCATTGTCCTACCAGTTATTCTGGCCTGCTCTGGTGAGACCACCTTAAGACTATTAGTTGGAGATGAATGTTTTTTAAATGTCAGGTCTTTATTCCAGGAATGCAAACACAGATGAGAGGTTTGAGATGTGTCTGAAGTTTCTGGAGGACGAGCTCATGTTCAAGGCAGGTCACTCAAAGAGGGTGAACCTGAAGCCCCTAAAGAGCAGCTAAAAAAAAGAGACCAGTAGGGTTTTGTGAAGCATTGCCACTTTCTTACTAGAAAGCTATGTTTAAAGTGTCTATTGTCACATTGGTCTGGACAGTGCTTTTACTCACTCTTCGACACTAAAGCCTGGGGAGCCTTTTATCAATCAGGTCTCCTTTGAATAATTGAATAGCTAAATCCAACTATTGGTGGTATACACTGTACGCTTTAAACACTTCCCCCCTTGGTGAGCAACCCTTTGATGCAGACTCACACTAGAACTAGAGTAGAACCTACAGAAACTGCTGGGAAGAGATTAAAGGAGACAGCTTCAAACGCTACAGGAACATGGCAACCAACAGATGCTTTGTTAAGAAAAAAAACACAAAGATGTGAAAAATCTGGTCTTTATTTATGGGACAAAATAAACATGACTAATTGAGCCAGAAAGGGGAACGTTTGTTTATGTACAAAAGGCAAACATTTTTTTCACACAACGGGTGAATTTTATGTCTTGCTGCAGGCTTTGACCACAGCACGGACCAGGTTTTCTCCAAGTCCAGTCTGTCAGAGGAGTGGCTGCTGTTGGTGGACCAGTCGGCTCAGAGCGGTTATTATCAAGAACAAACTCAGAGCGTTTTTTTTTTTTTTCCCCCCAAGATGGTTGCTTTGTAAGGCTAGAGTTGTGCAATGAGGACTGCAAATAGTTTCTAGATTGATGTCACAGCTCTGGCAAGCGACAGAAATGTATATCTGCATTACAACAAACAAGTTTTGTAGAAATGAATAAGACAAATAAAAATGGTTAGAATCGTTTCCTCTTGAGGATTTCTGGCTTCCAATTGACTGGATGGCTTTCTTCTGTCTGTAAAAGAGAAAAGGAGAGTTGTTGAATGATTCATCCATTTTCAACCGCTTAGTCCCGTTAGGGGTTTCAGGTGACTGGAGCCCATCCCAACAGCAATGGGCCTTGCCAACTTAAATCTGACTTGGTCTAAAACAGTGGATTCAAACTTACTGCTGTGTCGTCCTCTTTGTACACTTTAATGGTCTTGTCAGCCTCGGCCGTGATCAGTCTGCTCTCTGAATGGTCGAAAACACAGGCGAAGATTCCAGACTCACTGTCCAAAGAGCCGGGCTGGACTGCGGCGTGGATCCTCTGGAAGTTGTAGCCCGTCCTCCAGTCCCACATGTGGATGGTGCCATTGTCGGCTGTGAAAAGAAAATGTGCATTTAATATCTTTGTATTCATTGTAAATAAAGTGTGTGGTGATGAATACCTCCAGATACAAGCACGCCATCGGAGTTGACAGCCAGCGTGTTGATGATGGCGTTGTGACCCGACAGGTTCTGGATGAAGTTTCCATCGGGAAACATCCACTGTTTAATGTTGTCAGCAGAGCCAGAGGCAAATGTGTATCTGGAAAACAGAGGAGGAATATGAAATGTGATTCAAGTTTTTTTTGCATCTGTTTACTGTTACTCTGTGTCTCCGTCTGCCTCTGGAGCATGCTCAGTGCGCCATGTCCAAGGCAATCATTTTGAATTTCTCTACCTGCTTGTAAACGTACCGACTGTGACTTGTGTTGATTAATACAAATTATACTGGTGCATTGAACTATCAATGGCATTCTTTGTATTAAGTTGACATAATACAGTGTTGAGGTCATAGAGCAATGTAAAGAAAAAAGGCAGTTCAATTTAAAATCATTTTGAAATATTAGATAGTAAACGTATACTCACTGTCGGGGATGCATGACCAGAGTACGGACAGATTTCTTGTGGTTGGTCAGAGTGGCTCTAGTTTTCCCAGCGATCAAATCCCACAGTCTAATAGTGGAGTCGTGACTTCCTGCAACATATTCATTAGGATTAGTACATCTGTCATTTATTCATCTAATTGTGAGGCATTTCAGTTGCATCTGTATTTACCTGTGATGACCTGAGGCTCTGCAGCCTGACACCTGACCGTGGCCACTGTGTTGGTGTGACCTGTGAGTGTGTGGACGTTCGCTTTGGACCTGATGTCCCACACCTGCAAACACACAAAACAGACAGTTCAAAGGTTAAAGTTCTCATTTTGAAAAAAGTTTTTGGCTTGACAGCTCTCTAAATATTTCACCAAACCAAGAAAGGTACCAACTCTAAACCATTTAAATTGCACACTGGTTATATGGACATTGATTATAGCAGGTTTGATGAAACTCCAAGAAATCTAATAACCTCATACACAATGATCCATTTGAGTAATATTCAGAGAGAAAAAAATAAATAATAGAGAAAATGTATGAGACCAGACTTTCAATAGGCCACACATTTATCAAGTTTTTAATAAAGAAGGGCTCACTCTGGCTGAGGCGTCTCTGCTGCACGTCACCAGCACGTCAATGGTCGGGTGTAAATCAATATCATACACAGCGCTCAGGTGCCCATGGTAATGTCTGATGACCTACAAAACAAATGTACAAAGTTAAAATAGTGACAAATGATGATGTGAGATTTAGGTACTTCGGGGAGTCAGACTCAATTTATGAAGAAATTTTAACCTGGTCCAGAGAAGGTTAAAGTCAGGCATAGTCTAATATCTAATAAAGAGGAGCACTTTAGTCACTAAATTAATTAATTCGAGAAGCACTCATTTTTTAAGTATTTAATGATATAGTCCTTTATCATCTGTCTTTTACATGTTTTATGCATTACTTATTTTTTTTACACAGTAGGCTACTGTTTGGATAAAAGATTTAGTGTAATTGAAGGAATTATTAAGATTTCAAGACTTAAATTACCCATTATCAGCTTATTTAAATTTGTCTGTGTGGGCTGGCCTTTGCTGCTCCTCAGTTCACTTTGAGATGATAAAAAACACATCATGAGGTTGCATAGTTTATTTGTTTACTCCTTTAATCATTCTCAACATCAATCCCTCCTGTCCCGTCAGCAGCGCCAAAAGAAATTCTCAGCTCCTCGTGTAGCTCACTTTGATTTGAGTATTTAAGGGATGTGTGCCTTCGTTGTAGTTTTTTCTCCGTGATTCGATTAAAATAAACTCTAGACTTCAGTGGAATCCCAAAGCACTGCATTATTGTCCCTTATAAAGTCTGACTGGTGTTATTCTGGCTGCAGGAGTCCCGATTGGTCTCACGCAACCGCTTTAGGCACAACTCCTGTATTCACACAAAACACTGGCCGAGCGTTTCTTAGTGACTACCATGGAATACCCCCCCCATTAGCTTTACCCTGTACCATCTTACCTTGTTGTACTCCAGATCCCAACATTTGACCTGCTTGTCCTCTCCGCAGGAAAAGAGGTACGGGCTGCGATTGCTCACGGCCACGCCCCGCACCGTGCTAATGTGACCGGTGAGGGACAGCTTCAGTTTACCACTTGCCAGGTCCCAAATCTGACCAAACAATTCGGATACATTCAATCATTCTACAGTAATTGACATTTCCATCATTCATTTGTCCCAATTAGGCTTTATAAACGTTACCTTTATGGTTCTATCAGCTGAGCCAGTGACAAACCACTGATTTCCAGGCTCTACTGCAATAGATCTCACCCAGCCCAGATGACCACTGATGACCTATTGCACACAAAACGGACACAAACTGATGTCAAGTTCCAGCAAAAAAAAAAAAAAAGTTATGACTGAAGAACTAAAACCCTGTGCATTTACCCGAAACAGTTTCCACGGAGGATGCCACTGGGGTTTGGGCATTGTTGGAGCTCTTCTGATCAGCGCAGAATTTCTGGTTCCTCCTCCCTCCAAAAGCGACTACAAAAAAAAAGAAAAGAAAAACAGAAAAAACAATTCACTTTTATTTGTTGTAAGATTTTGTTAACAAACCAGAAAAAGCTATTCAGGAAAAATTATTACAAAAAAACAGAACTTACCCCGCCGATGTGTCGATGAATTTCTGCCACACTGGCTGCTGTACGGCTGGCTTCCTGTCTGTAAAGGGACAAAAGATTAAACACAAAGACAAATGCACAGAAGATTTTAGAGCATCCTTGCTATATGGATAACGTGTAAACCTCCCTGGTTGTTATGTTTACCTGGCTATTGAAGGGGGCAGAGCCAGAGCCACAGACTGCACCCCTGTGTCGCTGGGATTCCTGTGCAGCTTTGTGTCAGAGGTCAGAGCCACACCTGGCGGATATTAAAGTCATTAGAATTTTTGAGATTGAAATAAAAAGCCTGCAGCTGCTTAAATGGCACAAGAAAATCTTCACCTGGTCCAGAGGGGTACGCATGTGTCCCGGTGATCAGGTATTCTGCTTCTTCACCTGGAGCAAAGAGAAAAGAAGAGAAGTCCAGTACAACATGATTGATAAAAAAATAAATAAATACAAACTGTGATGTGTACACCGATTCAAAAAAAAAAAATTTTTTCAGATAAATGAACTCACACTAATTGTACAAAGTGAAAGCACATCTGATTGCACCTCATTACAGGGGCACAGTAGATATCAGTTTCAATTGTCCAAAGAGGTATAAAGCCTCTCAAATGAATAAATGGAAAAAAAACAACAGTAAAAATCACAGCTATGTTTAAAAGTGAAAGTAAGAGCCTTTCCACAAAAGCACAATGTGAAGGGAACTCAAGGGATTGGGACTAAACAGCTGTGTAGCCTTAAGAAAAACATTTGCCAGTTAGGCTTATGTGATGAAAAAAAAAAGGCTTAAATTTGCTCGGGAGCATAAAGATCGAACTCTGGAGCAATAGAAGAAGGGCATGTGGTCTGATGAGTCCAGACTGATCCTGCTCCAGAGTGATGGGTGCATCAGGGTAAGAATAGATGTAGCCGAAGTGATGCTCCCATCATGCCTAGGGCCTACAGTACAAGCCTGTGGGGGCTGTGCTATTATCTGGGGTTACTGCAGTTGGTCAGGTCTAGGTTAAGCAACGTTATATGCCCAAAGAATGAGGTCAGCTGACTACCTGAATACATAGAATAACCAGGTCATTCCATCAATGGAGTGTCTGATATTTTTTTTTAGCCGGGCAGTTAATGAGCTCACATACAACTTTTGCTGCACTTGTATGATATCAATGTTTACGCAGCAGACACCTCTCTCCTACAAACAGCACAGTGGACACACAAGCATCTGCGGGGTTAACCAGAATCAAACCATGCCATACAGACCCGTACTGTATCATTCCATTTATTGTAATAGTGCCTTACCTGGCTGTGCGTAGCCCTGTGGAGCCGAGAGACCACCAGACATCACTGGGAATCTGTCTTTGAATTCCTTCAGGACAGGCATGTGTAGAACTGCATTGTAGTCCGCCTTCAATTTCACTGCCATCTTCAGTTTGTGACTATGGGAAATGACAACATACTCATTTGTATCCCACAGTACTGTAACCGATACTAAATACCGGTACATAATACACAGTTCAAGAGCACTGACTGACTCGCCGCCTCCTCTTGCTTTACAATCATAGCTTTTACTTGAATTATATTTTACAGTTATGTAAAGCATTTCATAGGGCTCCATAATGACAATTTCAACCATATTCTGCGCACTTTATCTTAAACCTTTTATTTCATAAATTTTACTGGCACAAACTGTAGGCTTTACCTCTCTTCATCTGCAGAGAGTGGTTTGGCCTGATCAGACACAAACATGTCGTGGGTCCTTTTAAGAGACCTGAACACTAGCGTGTGGACCGAGTGCTTCTGGACGTCCTGTTTGGAGGAAAAAAAACATTAAAGTAACAATTTTCTGAACAAAGTGCACATAAAGCTCACAAATAAAGTATTCTATGTTGGTAGTAAACACACTCAACCACAAGTACAAGGCTATATCGCACGCATTACGTTCTCCATAATACTTAGCTTAGCGACTGAGCGGGAGCAAAGAAAAAGCCTCGAAACGAGTTACAGAAACACCAAAACGTTGCTTACCTCCGCCATTTTGCTGTAAATTATTCCAATAAAACACCCTAGGTGAAATAATAAACGACTTCCAGCAAATACACTAAATATATACAGCGAGTAGTATCAAAAGCCGAAAACCACGACCATTTCCACAATATGGATGCACCGGAAGCCGACGGCAAAATGCCCGGAAGTGAAGGCTACTAAACGTAGTTATTTGCTTAGGCGTGCCCTCTACAGGTGTGTAAGAGTAATACAATACAAGACGCTTTAATTCGAAAAAACCTACGGCCAAAAAAGGAATAATCTATATTCCTTGGATAAAGAGTTTAATAGCATAAACATAACTACATATATTTCTTTGTAAAGTGTCATTCTATATATAAATAACCACATAAATGGTACATGTGTTTATACTACTTTGGGGTAATAATTCAATTCTTTACACATTTAGTATTAATCTTAAAGTGATTATTACTAATAAAATAGCTTATTGTACCCATTACATTTTATAATACAGATACATATCAAAGCTTAGGCTCAGTGGTGTAGGCTTGAATTTGAGGCAGGAAAATAGGGATTGCAGCTGTTAAAGGCAAATTATAAATGTTCCTACATTTACAGTATCATACATTGTCGAAAAACTTTCTACATAGAACTTTCTCCATAGAACTCAGTAAAAAGAGACATTACTAACTGTTCCTGTAACTCACCAAGGAGGACAAACCAAGCACAGAAAGAGGATAAGGACACTCACATTTTATTTATTGGAGGCACACATTCTTGAATGAAGTATATTGTTTTGATTTTGGGTCACAACTGTAAAACCAATTTTCACTCAGATACGCCAAAAATTGCACACTGTACCTTTAAGAGATTGTACTGTATTAGAGCATAAAACAATACATTTTTCGCAAAGATCCATATTTAGGAGGTAAAGTCTGCTAAAAGGTCATTTTTTTGCAGGTAAAAGCAAAAAAATTACATTTGTTTTAAACTATCTGCTTTGTGAGTGGTCAATTTAATATGATGAGAAGAAGGCATCAATCCTTCAAAGAAGAAGAGGTTTTTCTAGTAGGATAGCCCTAGAGTTTAAATGAATTCATTTAAGCTTTTCAGAACAAAAACTGAATTGTTTTCAAGTGTCCTTTGGAAGTGTCTTGAGCAATAGCCCTGGCTTTTGTTTTTTATTCATTTATTTCCGAGGGCACTGGAGATGGATGAACAGTGTCATCACTTATAACACAAAGCAATCTTCAGCTGTGCTCCGGGACTGGCAGTTAATTTCCCTGAAAGGTCCTGAGATCACTCATTAATTAGAGAGCTCTTCATCTGATTAAACACAAACGCTGCGAAGGACACAAAGAAATACATAGTCCTTGTAATAAACAGAACACTATGTGAGACAGCAAGGAGAAACGCACTTCTAATCAAAAACACACGGCTAGAACAAACAATTTCATAACCGAGCCTGTGTTACACAAATGAACTTCAGCCGCAACAATTTCCATTGCCTGGATCAGGTAAAACACTCTCGAGTTTGTGTGATTAACGATGTTAGCCATTATATAAAAATTATAGCACATGCACACACAAACACAAATAAATAACTGATGGCCAAAGTCACATGGCTCCATAAGATAACATATGAAAATACATGCATTTCATGCAGGGGCTTACAATAGGAAAACTTCTGAATCTGATGAAAAACAGTAAAAATGTCAAATATCAGTACTTTTTTTATAATCAAATGCTGACATTAAAGAATGCATGGTTTTATAGCGTAATGGCAGTGAGATTAAAAGGTGTGGTTTTAATGGAAGTCAGTGGGGTATTTTTGTCCATGAAGGTGGGAGTATCTAATTCTACATAAAAAAATACTAATGCACTCAGATCAATTTTGTTGCTAATCTTTGACATATCCAAAGCTCTAGTCAAAGTGGTTTAAGAGGTGGTGTCATAAGGGTAGTAAATTTGAGGAGGGCACAAGAGTTAAATGTTAAATGTGTTTGCCGTGATAGCTAAGTTAGCATGTAGCTATGTATGATCCTCAGCATTGCCAAGTTATTCATTTCATAGAAGCATATTTTTTTTTTTTTATAAAAAAAGGACAGAAAATAGCTTGTTGGTGTTGAAGGCAATTGGGACAACATATTTTTTATTTGTTTAAAAAAAAAAGTGTAATTTATTGTATTTATGTGTTTACTTTTGTTACACATTCTGTCAAGGTAAATATTGGCCCCAATACTGCCATAACAACCAACAAGTTCGTACAAATGAAAAGGGGAGATCCCAAAAAGGCCAGAGAGCTGTGCATGGCAGAGTTTTGAAGAGAGGCCTAAGGTTTTTGGAAAACTGCACATTTTCTAAATATATTTACTGACAGCCAAATCAGCTACACTCCTTTTTAGCCTACAGATGCTTTGAAGGGACTAAATTCCATCACTATACTATTCACATTACAAATTTAGTCATATAACAATAAATATATGAATGTCTGTATCATTCAAAAGGTGGAAAAGCATGTGAAATACTGTGTAATACAGCTAATATTGTGGTCCATGCCAGTCAGGGCACAGGCACGGACCAGACAGGCCACACTGTTGCCACCAAGCCAGTGGTCTGGGTCACACAGGCCACAGAACAGCGCCCCTAGAGTTGGTCCCCGTAACGGTCCGTGCCACAGTCACTGTGCTAACAGGCAGGACAGACAGCAGGGTATGAATTGTTTCCTTGTTATTATTGTGTGCTGATCCAAATCAATCTATATATTGCTCATTAAATGTTAAACTGACACAATAACAAATACAATTTTCCAATAACTTCTGACTTGCTCGTGAATAAAAGTGGATGCATAAGACTCGATCCGTCAACCTCGGAAAACAATTGTCTATAAGTACCTTCCTAACCTGGCCCCCACAGAGCACACGGGCATGTGTCGTCTCCTCCAATCAGCCACCAGGACTAAACTCAAGACCCGGGTAGACAGGGCCATCTCCATTGCTGCCCCCACCCTCTGGAACTCTCTGCCCAAACTCTTCAGAGTCTGCTCCACACTCACCACCTTCAAGACAACCCTCAAAACCGCCTTCTCTTAGTTGTATTTTTGTTCCTGTCTGTCTTTTTGTGTTATGTATTATTATTATTATTATTATAAAAAAAATTATATTTTTTTGTAATTGTAAATTAATTGTGTTATTTTTTAAATAATTATAAATTCAATTATTATGTTGTATGTTTTACATGTGGTGCACGTGGCAGAGTGGTTAGCACTTCTGCCTTACAGCAAGAAGGTCGTGAGTTCAAAACCCGGCCGACTCAAACATTCTCGGTCAACTCCGGTCTTTCTGTGAGGAGTCTACATGTCCTCCACGTGTTACCGTGGGTTCTCTCCGGGTACTCCGGCTTCCTCCCACCGTCCAAACACATGCATGTTTAGGTTAATTGGCATCTCTAAAGTGTCCCTAGTGAATGAATGTTAGAGTGAATGGTTGTATGTCTCTGTCTCTAAGTGTCAGCCCTGCGACTAACTGGCCACTGTCCAGGGTGTACCCCGCCACAGGCCCAAAGCTGCTGGGATAGGCTCCAGCCACCCGCGACCCCTAACGGGACAAAGCGGTAGAAAATGAATGAATGAATGAATGTTTTACATGTTTTAATTTCTAGTTCTAATATATTTGACAAAAGATCAACAATACATTGTTACAAAATATATAATTATGGCCACATTTTCACCATTGTGGAAAGTAGGCTACAACTAAATTCAATAAGCTGAGCACAACAAAACAACAACAAATTTTTTAGCATGTTACTGTCCTTGTACCTTGTTAAAAATGTCCCATCCCGTGCACGTACCTCCCATTTGTGAAACAAACAGCAGTTCTTCATACATTTCCACTTCGTAGCTGTATCTCAAAACGGCTGGAGCAACAGCTGTGCAGTCCCATCAGTGCACTCGTCACCAAAACCCTTTTGATTGCATTTATTATTAAAATTAGGCACACATGTAGAAGCTGAACACCAAGTAGGTCCCACCCAGACTGCTGTGTCTACCTGTACGCACCACCGTAAACCCACACCCAGCAGCTGCACACGCTTGTCTCTGATACAAGGCAAATCAAGTAAGCAGTAAGTAAGCAGGCCTGCCATTTATAAAGGTCTGCAGAGCTCATACAGTACCAAGCGGCTTATATAGGATATCAGGTCAGAGACTTCTGGTTCCCAGCACAGCCCTCCTCCCCTGATGTAGAAATTCCCCTATGATCCTACGACCCCCTGAAATAATCTGGCAACCCCTGTGAGGGTCTGGACTCTCTAGGGTAGGAAAAGGATGTAGGAAACCATTTTGGAAAGGCCTGGTGAGAGCTCGTTTGTTTCATATGGAATAATATGGTATAATATTTTACTAACCAAAAGTTCTTTGGTATATAGAAACAAACAAAACAGTCATTTCCAAACTCCTTTATATTTCTTCTTACAGTTTTATACAGAGTTTACAATGTTTTCCATTTTGATTTACCACATTCATTTAATCTTTGCATATTCCAGAATCAAAAATCTTTTTTGATGAGAAACTTTAACAAAGATTAATTCATTGTACTCAAGCTACAATGAACAAGAAAAGGAGAGTGGCAACTTCAGTACATGCCAAGATCATACCAGAGACACATTAGATACGGAAGACATTTTGGATGCATGCTATAATTTCATAAAAGAAACACTTGCTGCTGTAGTATTTTAGTACATGGTTTTAAGGCCCTAGTCCTCCAAACTCTTTTAAGCCGCCCTGTTGTCCGCCGGTAGTAAGGCGGGTCAGGGGGATCAACTTCATGGTGGTCTCCTTCAAGGAGTACCAACGGTTGTGCCATGTCACCCAGATGATGCCGTTGTCGAAGCCATACTCACCTGCATCCTTCTCCGTGTACTTGCCACCTGGAGAAAAAGACAATCAAATCATGTTGGACATAAATACACATGACTGAGGTGTGGCCACTTGACCATCTTGTCCTAAGTTCACTCATCAGGCCTGCTTGTGCACCACTAATGGATGTCGAGGAGGACAGCCTGCCATATGTGAGGTTGGTAGGTGGTGATAGATGGGACATACAGTATAAATTGACTTATCCACAGGCTCAGAAACAACAGACTATGACCTGTAACCTGAGGGGATGTGGTAGCTTTACCCTTCCAGTCATTTTTTTTAGTTGATAGGCTTATTTAATAACCTCGTATTTTTATTTTTTTAAAGTGACAAACTAAACTATACTATACTAACAGTGATTCGGCACTGCTTTTACAAACATTTATTGGATTGTTCCCACCTGATGGTAGGTTTGCTAACATTTTAATGGACACTTTCCAAAAAAGCATTGGCTCATACCTTGGTAGTATTTGCCGTTCAAATGTGCAGCATGGCATCGGTTCATCCACCAGCCGGACCCGTCCTGCTCAGCACAGTTGCCGTCGTACTTGTCGTTGTCCTTATCAAAAGTGCTAAACTGCATGCCATTGTGGGACGTGAAGTACTTGTCACTGGGGTCATCTCCAAAGTCAAAGCCATCAAAAGCGTCTCCAGCGTCACCGCCCAGGTAGTAGCCATACGTCAGACGGAACATGTCGCTCTCTGGGCCCAGGCGGAACATGGTGTAATCTGCATACCTGGTAAATAAATTATCCAGGAACATGGTGTCAGTGGGTATAAAATCTCTACTAAACTACCTACAGTATACTCTGTAATCTCTGAAGTTTACTTTGTATGATGAAAGGAATTTTAATATATTTTGAGAAAAGTATTAGAATAATTTTGAGAACATGAAATCAGAGCCTATTGCAAACTGCCTCTCCAGTAGTTTGTCTGAACCTGTTCCACATTGAGGGTCATGTTTACTCTTATGGTAACTCTCTGTACTCTGGTCTTACGTAATTTGTTATCAAGCGTACTTTTTATTGCCCAGCCAGTCAACGAGCTCTATCCGCAGCACCCACGGGATTGTTGAACCGACAGTCAACCAGTGTGTCTTCTCATTGCCCAGCCAGAACTCAGTGGTGTCGTCCGGGGAGAGATAACCAAAGCCGTTCTTGTACTGGATCCAGCTCTTGTTAAAATCCAAGCTGCCATCTCGCCTCTGAACATAAAATACCACAAATTCCACAAATACCACAAATCATTAGGTGGTATTCTTCTACAAAACAAGGAAGTGTTAGAAATTAGCTAAAAATCACACATACCCTTTGTATTACAGTGAAACCCCGTCCAAAGCTGTCGATCTCGCAGTAGACCAGGAATTGTTCAGTGGCAGCTGTTGGTTTGATGTAGTACAGGCCGCTGGAGGTGGCGCCTTTGTTAGCAATGTCCTGACAATCTAATCACAAAAATGAATGAGTAACTAAAATGGAGGGACACAATTTACTTGACACAACCATTTAAATGTAGCACGTGTTTACTTTGTAGCTAGGTAGAATATTGATTTGAGTCTCTGAATAAACACTGGCCAAGGTCAGATTTTGTTCAGACAAAATGAGATTGTGAAAGAAAAGGGAACGTTCAGAGGGTCATCGTTTTGTGTTTTTTTGGGGGAGGGGGGTATTACCTGTCCCTGTAGTGGGCTGGATGTTGACAGAGTCTTTGCATGGTTCTTGGCACTTCTGCTTGAGCTGAGTGGACATTTGTTCCAGCTCGGTCATTCTTCTTTGGTTCGACGTAAGGACATTCTGCAGTTCACTAGAAATAACAAATTTGGTATTAATAACATTTTTTGTTAAGAGATGATTTTTAAAGCAAAGTGTTCACTGGTAATGTTTACAGAAATGTGTAAAAGTTCTATGTCTTCAAATCTATCATCAAGAACACATTTCTGTGTATAGAAATGACAAATTAGTTATTAATTTAACTTTTTGTTAGAGATGACGCCATTTTAAGTCCCGTGTTTCTAGAAAAAGTTCACAAAAATGTTGACTCAATGTTAAAGTGTAAAATGATATAGTATGCAAGCTTTTTAGCATGCTGTGTGCTTTTAGATTGTTTTTTGAAGCATTTTGGGGGAAATTCAATAAAATGAGCAAATAAAAAAAATTCCACACAATACAATAATAACAATAATAGGCATATGTCAGTCCCATCCACTACCCTAACCTCCATCCAGACAGCTGAGACAAAAGGAAAAATATATGGTCGTTATATACTTCGATGTCCTCAAATCAATCTTAGTCATGCAAAAATAATTAAAATAAATACAAAAAAAAAAAGAATGCTTTTGCTTACAACCCCATTACAAAAAATGATGAGAACAAATAAAAATACATAGCCAAAAAATTTATTAGAGAAAAATCCTACATGCAGTAAATTTCAATAAATATCTCTATTTATAATAAAGAGATAACTGTTTTTCCCACCCCAAACAGTAAAGAACAGTGTCTGAAATTGGAAACACAATGCAAAAATGTAACTTTTTCTTAAAAATATGTATGTTACGAAGTTACAGTGACCTAAGAACAAATAATAAAATGTAAAATGTCTATGTACTGAAGGTTCTTAGTTCTCCAGGTTATCTTGAATATCTTGGGTCTAAAATTCAGATGTGGATATTCATTTAAAAGCTATTTGTTACCCCATGTCCAGATAGTGTTTGCAGAGCATGGGCATGAACCTATGAACTTAACCTGCGTGGGTGTCTGAGGAGCGACAAGAAAAACATGAACATTTCATTCCCGTGTACATTGAAACTTACAATATTTGTTGTTCTTGTGCATAGATGGTCTTTTCAAATCGAATGACATCATCCAGCATACTGGCAGATTTCTTGATGTAACTATCTGAAAATAAATAGATAAACAGACAATAAGCATACTGTCTTTGAAAAGAATATAGTGTATAAGAGATTAAACTGTTACCTGACTGCGAGCTCTTCTGAGCCACTGTAGCCGAGTCTTTCATGACGACCACTTTTTCCTCTGTATCCCGAGTCAAATTGGCAATCAATTCCAGGTTCCTTTCCATATTTTCCAAATCTTCTTCCACCACTGGTAAATATTTCAATAAGTAGTCAGCCACTCCACATGTGGTCGGGCAGTACTTTCCCTAAACACGGTAAGTACAAGCCATTGATGATTGTTCTTGTTGTTGGGTTAAATTGTTGTTAATTTGAGTTGTCTATTTATCTTGCTTTTGGACAACTATTGTCATTTAAGTGATTTCAAAAATAAATGCAACTTGACTTGCACTTACAAAGCCGTCATTTGGGGAGCATGTTGCAATGTTGTCTCCTCTTACTTGCTGCACAAAAAATATCAAAAAGTTTAGATGTTCAGCAAAAGAAAACACAAGACCGATGTGGGGGACTTACCGCTGATACTGAGGAGAAGAGGAAGAGGAGTCCTGCTGTGGTACTGAGAAGAGAAGGTGCCATGCTGCTCTGGAGCCCACCGAGGCTTTGGCCTTAATAAAGAATGAGGAGCCACTGTGCACGTTGGGATATTTATCTGAACAAGGTCCTCCGTTTACTGGACAAGGTCCTCTGTTAACTGGAAGGTTCAGTGTTTGATGAGGGCTTTGTGTGTCAACAACCCACTCACTGTGTCAGGACAGAACCATGACTCAAATCTGCTCTCATTTCCCAGATCTGATCACATGAAGACTCTGGACGCTCAGTACAGAGCATGTGTTGACAAAGGGCATTTTACACTACAATTAAAAAGAACACAGTGTATATTTTGATGTATTTGAAGTATTTTCTAGTGTCTGTATCAGTTTGGCAAAGTCAGTGAATCTGCTAATGACTGGTAGAAAGTCAATATTCCAGAAAAATTTCATTAAGAAGACACAATTCAAAAGAAAGACGAGAGAATGTTTAATTATTAATAGCAACTTTTATGAAAGAATATAAAAAAAATAAATAAACTATGCACTTTTAGAATATTCAGAATGTAATAAAATATTTGTAATTGTGTATTTGTAACAGAGTAGGGGCACGGTGGCTCAGTGGTTCGATTCCCGCACACCTCACAGTTCATACTGTTGTTGTGTCCTTGGGCAAGACACTTAACCCCCCTTGCTTCCAGTGGTGTTCCAGCTGTAACACTGGGGAATAGAAGTCGCTTTGGATAAAACCGTCTGCTAAATAAATAAATGTAAATAAGTGTTTATGAACAACATGTGCTTTGGCAACAGACGTTATAACGACCACAATATACTGTATGTTCAATGGACAAAAGCTTATTAACCACCAAAAATCTTAACAATATTAGCATAAACAATATTATTTTTGCTAGAGAACCTTAGAAAGTTTCTGGACACGTGCTTCCTCTTTAAAAACTGTTAAAGTGAGATTAGCTCAGACTGTTTTAATTCTTTTCATAAAGGGCTTCTGAATTGTTCTTAGTCTGACTCGTCATCTAAGACCTGCTTGCCTTGGGAGACCCTACCGGGGACAAACATAGCTCCTAGGATTATTTGGGTACTCAAACCCCTTCACCACAATAAAATGGCGGTTCATGGAGGAGTCAACAAATCCCATTAAATTACATGCATGTCACATTTATAGACATAGATATCAAACTAGAAGAAAAAGAAGTGCAGAGGGTGCACATCCCTTTACAGACTTTGTTGCTTTGACAGCAGCGTCATATTCACAGATGTTATTTATGTAAACTATTCAAGTGACAAGTTTGGAAGAAAAAAAAAAACAAGTCTTCTAAAACTGTAATTTTAGTGTATTTTGTACAAATAAAACTCTGCTAGAGTAGAGTAGATTCTACCTATTTCATGTCAAAAACATCAAAATAATTTTAGGAATTTATATTTTTGTTACGTGTTGCTCTTTAAGTATCCCGCTTTTGTCTTTGTGCATGTAAATACCATATCCTGATTTCAGAAACCAGCCTGTATCCTGGAGTACTCTGAAAGTACTCTGAAAGATTGCACAATAGTGGGGTTTCTGACAGCTGTAAATAAAATGTGCATGTGCAAGCTTAGTTGAGTGCCGCAAAACAAACATACCATGAGCAGCAACCTCCATACAACAAAAATGTAACTATTACTGTGCTAACAATACTCCAGACCGTTATTTCCCAAGTACTATTTCTCAAAACCGTGCTGTCTGTTCAATACTATGGCCACTTTCTGGTTTTAACGCAGCTGGTTTTGTGTCCCGTTGTCTCAATGTGTGAATAGCTGTGAGACAACAGCACAAGCACCAGTAGAGCTGTTGTAGTATGGTGTATTTCTCTCTTTACAAAGCACTCCTTTTCTCTCCACCCATCACTCATCGTCCTTCGCTGTGGCAGTGACAGCTCACACCAGTCAAAGGTCAGTGTGTATTTGGCTATTTTTTTGTCCCTCTGTTGCAAATGTGGTAAATAATCCACATTGGTTTGTTTTTTTTGCCAGGGATACGTTTGCTGTGGTTTTTGACCCATTCAGTAAGAGTGAATCTAGGATACTTTAATTTGTCATATATACAAGGATATTAATAACTGGGTTTCTCAGGAGTGTATGTAAATGTATCCGGGAAATGGTCTTAAGTGAGGTGAGGCAAATGTATGGAAATGTATAAGGCAATGTAAATGCACTCAGTGAGCTTACTCATACAGCGCCCACCTCCTATATGGAGCGGACATGTTTCAAATATGTTTCTTTTTCCCTTTCATTCTCCATCTCTCTCACTTCCTCATGTCTTCCTTGAAAATAATACATTTGTAAACTCCTGTCACAGCTTTCACCGTCAGCAGAGGTCAGCGTTACAGTCCTCTAAGTGCGTACCTTCTCATCTAACTTTACAAAGCTGCCGTTAGGAAGCTAAAGTGTGCTAACAATAATTAACTGTTGACATGAGAAAGACCACACTGATAAAACTAAAATATCAAATTAATTATTTGGTTATGATAAACCTTTCTTTAACCAGTGGCCTCATGAATAAGCAATTTTATCCCAAAATGCAACTCCTCTCTCATGGCTCTTGTCACTCTCTTGCAGCTTAAAGAAAAGCAACAGTGTTTCTTTCATTTTAGTAACATTTTGTGAACTTGTAACATTAGCAATGTAGGCTACTGTTTAGCTTTACCGGGTTCTGGCAGATATCTTATGTCTTTGGGTTGCATTCAATTAATACTTGAATAAGTTTAGTATGTAATAAGCAGAGCATCTTCTCACTACAGCTCTTTACAATAAGCACTAGAGAGACGGCTGCTGTGCTTAGATTCCTTGAGCACTTAGACTTGTTGCATACACACACAGGTTTCCCATTTACCACTTTCAATAAATTTGAACTGGTCCTTTTTTCTTAAAAAACTTTACTCCCTGTGCTTGACTTTCTCCTCTTTGGACATTCTGGGTAACGCGTGCCACAGAGGGTCTCAGTGTTTTGTTATGTCAAATCAATGTAAGATTTAATCAGTCCAAACCAAACAAATACAATGGAACAGAATGATCAACTTTCATTCAGGCCATGGTTCAGATTTAAGTCATAAAAACGCCCTTAAATAGACTTAAACCAGCAATACAGGATCAAGCTTTGTGTATTCCCTTACTCTAAAAAATCTACCATGGTATTTTACAAAAGAACCATTTCAGCTAAAGTTGTTTGTATAATTAAAAATGATGATTTGTCCTCAGGAAAGTTAGCATCTACTCATTTTCCCAGGATTTATTTCTTAAAAGACAAAACAGCTTTTTCAGAAGCTTGATTTGCAGTGAGAAATGTGCCACTGAGCTTTGAGTGAGAAAATAACAGACACACAAAAGTACAGGCACAGTCAAACCCTGTGTCCTCCACAGAAACATGTAATGCTTCAGTAAATCACAGCAAGAAACACAGGACCTGCCAATCCTGAACCTCCATTAACTCCTGTTTATTTCTTATTCAGAAATCTTGGCCACATGTTGTTTGTGAGTTAGAGGCATTTTGAATACCTTAAACTCCACATAATCCATCTGGAATAATCTCATTGAGAATGTCATGCTAATTTTTTTGTGAGTAAATGGAGGATTTTAGTTTTATTTTTTAAACCATGACCTTATTAGTCACTATGTAGCTTTTTAATTACTAAAGCAACACTATGTGACTTAACTTTATGAAGGTGATGGTTGCCATTGAGGGTATCTGGACAACAAAACAGAAATATTGTAAATAGCATTGTGCTAATCTGCACATTGATAGCTAATGAACAATGAAGCCCACAAAGTTTAACAAAAAAAAGCACAGGAGCATTTACTTTTTCTGTTTTGTCACGTTTGTTTTGTAGATTTACAGTCCAAACCTTTAGCAAGCCTTTTTTCGCTTAATGGTTTTCTTAGTTTTATTTTGTGTGTGATTTGTTTGTGTGTGTCTTAGACATCACAAAAGCCAAAAGCTTGCAGAGTTGTTCATGCAAACTAGCACAAGTCAACACTTTTTCCCACGTCACTCTTCACTTTTTTTTGTTGCTTCAATATTCTGAATGCCACTGTTTGTAGCAACCCTTTTTATAACGCCACTTCTCGTTACGCCACTAGCATTTATTAGCAACAAGTCTGTTCAGTTTTAGAGTCGGGGTTTTACAGCTGCCATTTTGTGAATTAAAACATTGCATTTTTTTATCTATATTGCATTAAACTCATGCAGAACTTTTAAACAGTGAGTCTATAAATTATAGGAAAGTGCTTCAGCTATTGTAATTGTAGTATTAAGAAAACTATATATAACCCAGAAGCAGTCTAATGTTTATTATAGTGGTATACGGCTGAACCTCCAGTCTCTCACATCACTACACATTAGGATTTACTCACTTTTTTATGTTCATTATTGCCAACTCATCCACATTTTAAATGTACGCTTCAAACAAGATCGGAATCTCAAACTGAAACATTTGTTGCACTGGTGTAATGCCACGTTTTTAGCAGCTATCGAACATGGCATATTCAAAATGCGAGTTGTTATTTGTGCTGTACTGAGCCAACCCATGTCCTTTCCAGCCCACCACCTCTTTGTTTTTCTAATGGGACAAAATCATGCAAAGTGAGCGCTCTGTCTTTGTTTCCCTCAAAAAACAAACTAACAAACGAAAATAACTGTATTCAAGGCAAACAGTCTCCAGAACTGGAGTCTATTAATTTGTATTACAGATAACATGCTTATTACAGCTTCATTTTCAAGGCAAATTGCTACAGTATAATTCCAAAGCTAAGTGCAACTCTTTACGGGGCCTAAAGGAATAATGCACATGTTATCTCTGTTATGGTCGGACTATCAGTCAGTATTAAGTTGTATGTCCAGTGTACAATGGGTGTACTTGTCAATAGTGGTTCAGTTTTTGATATCACCTGGCTGTTTTATTACATCAAACCAAACAGTACAGGCACACATAACACAGGATAAAGCCTAATAAACGACGCTCTGTGGCCCTAGTGCTGACATTACATAATAAATCCCACCTTAACCACCTCTGTGTGACCTGTTTTTATTGTGTGGAGAAGCAGGCCCTGGGCGGATGTAAAGCTTGGCTGGCCTGTGAGTGAACTGTCAGGCCCACAAACCTAAACACAGCTGGACTTTAGCTGAACTGGCCTCTCATTGAAAGGGCACCAGACGTAAAGTGTCTCTTTTTCTCACTCTTCCTCAACAATGCGTCTTCCATGGTAAGTGTGCTTTGGCCACTTGTTTTATAGAATAAAAAGAGTGATGCTAGGCTCACACTCAGACAGCACAAACGTGTCAGGTTTTTTTCTGTTTTTTTTTTTTTCTCAACTTTTTTTGATATTGTGAGTGAAGAATAATAAAGAGAATACAAAGTTTATTTGCTTGCTTAATAAATACATTATTAGAGACATAGCGTGATAGAGATGCAGTTTGCTGCTTGGTTGCACAGGATGTTCTTTTGCAGATAATAGCATAGTTGAGCAGCAGTGGAAAAACACCAGGTGCTGATGTGGCCTTGGATGTTACTGGGAGGAACTGAAACGGCGCCTGTCCAGTGAGAAGACTGTTAGAATAGATTCATGCATATTCATATTGTGCCTTACATGTACTGGGCAACTCAGATGACTCGTTGTCTCTCCGATGGTCAAGAGGACAACACAGATTGTGTGTTAGGGACCTGAGACCCAGAATATTCTGTATTAGCTTATTTTGTTAGAATAAATTGCTTGGTGGATAATTCCTCGTCGCCTGGCTCATTTCTCTCGATTCTGAACATGCTCCAATTGTTAGACTAAAGCTTAATTAAGTATTTGTAAAAGTATAGGAGTCAGATAGACATAGTTTAAGTTTAGTTCTAACATGAGTCACAAATTCATTCACAAAAAGTCGCAAAGGCTGCAGTATTCCTGTTGATTTCATCTTATACATACATTAGAATTATGCCAAGAAGTTATCTCGGGAAAAATTGATAATGAAGAAGCTACAGTATCTTAAAATAAAATAATGTGTAGGGATGGGATGGTTGTAGAATGTGAAGGATTAATGACCTTGAGGACAATTGTCAGGTTTATGTGATAACAAGTAAGAGACAGATTTACTAATTTGGCCAATTGTGCGTTAGACGATTGTGTGAGTATCAGATTTTGCTGTATAATTACATACAGCGCCCCCTACCACTAAAGACATGTACAATAGCCTTCCCCTTCTATGGGACCAGGTTGTCATTGTAAATGACATTTGGTTCTCAATTGACCTGCCTGGTTAAATTAAGAATAATTACAATTTACTAAGACTGATAAGGTTTACGGCAGAGCTGAGAGCCCATTTCAGCTCAAGTAAATTAGCATTAATTGTGAACGTCTGCATGAGTTTGTTGAGCAATAGAGGCTGTGTGACATTCTATTTCCCTTCAAAAAACAAACAAGCTTGACTTAAGGACGTTCAAAGTCCTGACCTTAGTCAATAAGGCTGTGTTTGGCCACAGTTTGGCCATGAGTGCTTGCTTGGAGCAAAGATGGATTTTTGTGAGTTTATAAACTACAAAGTCTTGCGAGAATCCAGCTGTGGCGCTACAGTTTTTGTGCACATATGTACACCACTACAGCGTGCTATTTGTTAGAATAATTGAGCTAAGTGATCAGAGTTTTGCACCTGTTCACATTTTATATTGAGATTTCCACCACATTGAATAAACAGTCGGTCTGGGCAATGGCTCACTCTGACTCCATGAATGCACTTATGCTTTCATAAAGTATTTTAAAAGTTTGCAGTGGCTTTAGTTTTTTCTACTTGTCTTAAAAATCTTCTTTGACCCCAAGTTCTAACCCATAAATTACACTGCACGCGTCTGCGCAGCACACTCTGTAGCAAATGTGCTTCCATTCTTGTCAATGAAAGCATTTCCACAGCATGCGCCGCGCTACGACTGGAATCTGACAGAGATACAGAGCAGTTCTATTTCTCTGCGATGGCGCTGCCAGTTTGTGCCAATATGCACAGATCCAATTGTACCAGACCGGCAGTGGCTCTGCTCAAGTGGTAGAGCGGTCGTCCTATAAACTGAAGGTTGGCGGTTTGATTCCACTCCCCCAGTTTATACAGTTGTTGTGTCCTTGTGCAAGACTCTTAACCCATCTTGCCTCCAGTGTCTGTGGCATTGGTGAACTCCAGCCACAATCTGTGCCAGTCTCAAGCCTGGGTAAAATGGAAAAGGTTGCGGCAGGAAGAGCATCGATTGTAAAAAGCATTGCCAAATCACCCGTGCGGATTAGTCTGCTGATGCGACCCCTGGCTGGCAGGTAATTCGAAAGAGAAAAAAAAATTGGACCAGACCGTAAACAAGTACAACATTTGGATTTTCAAAATAAAACAAAAATATATGGACACATTTTATTTATTTAAATATTTATATGTTTAAAAACAATGTAAAGCAGAAAAGCCCTTGTTTATTCGAACAATAAAGTAATCTCAAACTAAACTTGTTTTCTGGCTTTTCCTTTTCTGAATAAACATGTCCTGCACATGTCTTTATGGCGTTTATCACACCATCTTGTACTCCCTGTGCTCTTTTGAGATGCTTGGAGCTCCATGGTGCTGCGCAGCAGATCTGGAACCATTCCAGTGAGTGAATGTTTGTAACATTGTTCACTGGTGCCCCACGGCGCAGCGCAAACGCATGCAGTGTAATCTGGGGGTAAGGCTTGAATTCTTCCCTCAGTAAGTTTGACTCATGATATACTGTAAGAAACAGTGTGATTTCAGTTTTGCTAAATGAGCAACCTAAACAACAACAAATGACTTAAAGGAAAGTAAAATGGATGAATTGAGGTTTTTCTTTCCACAGTGTGACAGACACAAGATACATGTTGCTCTATGTAGCATGTTCCTAAATCTACAGCAGTGTTTAGTTTTTTTTTACTTTGCCGTATTAAAATAAACTGCCTATAAACTGAGCCTCTAACCCTGCACAGTTTGAGTACATATTCCACCAAAAAAGTCCTCTCCCTGGCATGCAATTCATCAAACTAGCGACTTAAGGAAAGATTGTGCAGCTTTGTAAATCTGGCTTTAAGAAAACATTTACTTTGTCCTGACTTTAGTGGCTGTGTCACTCATCAACTACTTTTAAAGCTAAACAACCAAGTGTGCACAGTTCACAGTATTAAATTTTAAGACCTCGGTGGGTGCCCCATGGCCACAGCTCAGAGTCTGGAGCCATTTGACCGGTGTAAATCTCCAGGACAGGGGGCAAAGGTTTGCAGCTAATGCCCTTGTGGTTCAGCTGGCGGTCACAGAGGCTAAGTCAACTCAGCTGAACGAGGTGTGATCTAAGGGAAACACAGCCTTTGACACTTGGCACATGGACAACTGGTAAAGAGCATAGACCTATACAAAGAAAGGGCAGTACACAATCAGATGTGGTTGTGTGAATTATTGGTTTCTATTTATATACATCACATTATAAAAACATCTGGTCCACAATAATGTAATGGTCAAGATGATCACTCCAGAAATGTATTTTCCTTGAAAGTAAAAACATCTCAAATTACTTTTCAATAAACTGAGACACTTTATCAGATCAAACCTGTGTGCTGAAGAAGGTTTTCATTTTCTACCTTTGTTCATTAAAATACAATATTTTAAAATAATGGAGAAACTGTGGAGAGCCAATTTCATATTCCAAAATATTGGAAAGATGTTCATTGAGAACTTCAAGAAAGCTTAAATGTAAGATTCCCGTTGGCATAAATTCTGATGTAAACCTTGAGTTAACTGTAGCCAGTGAGAAATGCTTAACTAAGAAATGGTTAAAACACAAAGAAGCAACTCTAACAACATGTATATAACACTGGTAATTTATTAAATTGAAGAAATTACAGCATATGTAAACTACAAACTAGTCTGTTTGTTTCTTGTTGGAAAAAATGGATTCAACTTTTGACACTTTATTTTGTAGTAATGTTTTTTTTTCCACCCTATTAATGGGAAACAATATGGAAAGTGTTGTACATACATTTATACAAAATCATAATGTTCCCATCAATGGGAAGAGTAAAAATTTATAAATAAAGAATAAAAAAAATCACATTTACTTTTATTCATCCTCTAGGGGAAAAAAGTGTCCCTTGGATTTGTTCTGGTCAAAGATGTGTTCACTAATCTGGAGATGAATGTTTTCTCTTCAGAGGAATCCTGGGAGAAGAGTAGAGACCCTGAGCTGCTTTCATCAGGCTCACCCTGATCCTGGAAACAAATGTGAATCCTCCACACATCACTTGAGGCTAATCAGGTTAAAGCAATAAGCTTATTAAAAGGCAGTTTGGTAAACACCAGAGGTAGTCTATTTATATATGATTTAAACACATGTTTTAACACATTATAATTGAAAAATAATTAATATTACACTGCCCAACTAAAATAAATGAAATATAAATAAAAAACTAGCCTATGGGTCTGGGGGAAGTATGTTTGGTTTATCTGTCTTTATAATGTGATACATTTGAAGTTTGTAGATGATTAACTATTGACACTGTGTCAGCAGGTCACGTGCCATGGGCCACATACAACAGTAGCTGCACACTTTTGTCAGTTGCACCCAAAGCCGCCTAACTACTGTCGAATATGTCAAATTTAGAAGATTGTAGGAATAATAAACTGTTTGTATGTGTCCCGTGCCCCCCTCACTGAGCCCCTCAGAGCCCCTATGAGGCAGAGCTATGTGGGTCATTGAGCCCTAGGTGAGTAGAGGTAATGCGCACATGGCCAACCCTGTCTCGTGCGCGCGCTGCAGTGCTCGTGCAAAGGAATAAAAGCCTGGCTGGGCCGGGCCTGGTCAGAGAATGATGCTGTCGCTGTGGACTTTCCTCGTTCAGAAGCTGTCGCTGCTCACGCAGCTCGCGCTTTTTGAATCCAAGTGGCGTGAGGCTGTGGAGGAGCACGCGCCACAGCTGGGCCATCCTGTGTCCCTGCACCGCGGAGACCTGCTTGAGGTGCCACGCACCATCTTCACTCACTTCGGCATTTACCTGGGTGACGGCCGCGTGGCGCACCTCATCCCAGACATCCTGCCCGCGCTCAGCCGCGACCCTGCCCTCATCCGCACCGTCATCACCAACACGCGTCTAATCCTCGGCTGCATGTACAAGTGTGCCACGGTGCGCGTGGACACGCTCGAGGACTTCGCGTACGGCGCTAGAGTCCTGGTGAACCGCATGGATCACGTGATCAAGATCCACGCTCTGCCCAACGAGGAGGTGGCGCGGCGCGCGGAGCGGCTCCTGGGAGACACGCCCTACAGCCTGCTCTGGAACAACTGCGAGCACTTCGTCACACACTGCAGATACGGGCACGCGGGCAGCCGCCAGACCGAAAAGGTACAGCCCGGACCTGTCCTGGCTCTGATCAGGGCCAACACACGGGCCCTTAGCAGTTTCATGTCAAACAGCAGAGTTTTGGCTGTAATGTTTTGGTATGTTTGGATCATTATGAATTACTATAGATAAAACTTCACCTTGGTAAATGCGGAGTTAAAATCCTGCTATAAAGATTCAAAAAAAGTCTAAAAAAGAAAAGGTTCACTAGTGCCTGTGGCTCTAAAGAACGTGCACGTTCAATAAAATTATTTCAACTTGAGTTTGACACTGACAATCCATCTCCAGGCAAGTCTGTGTTACCATCACCTGTAGAGTGTTTCTTTTGTCACTAGTGCATTGAGAAGGATACATTATCCAACATTTAAATGACAAACAAAGGAAAAAGAAAGTAAGAATGCTGCAAAGACAAAATACAATTCAATTTGCAGCAGCTGGCTGGGGTCAAAAAGTGAAATATCTGGAATGAATAGAGATCTTGAGAACTGTCACTTCCTGTGATTGTCTTAATTTTGACTGCAGATATATAACAGATGCTGATGTGTTCTCTTGTGCAGTTCTGTGAGTGCTTGAAGTCCATCATCAGAGACCAGCGCAGCGTCCTTGTCTCAGCTCTCCTTGGGATCATCTCTGTTATCTGTTTTGGTATGGCACCTTCAACTGCGTTACCCACGGTTCTCATCCCCTTCACCTTGTGGATGGCAAGCTGAAGGAGCTCAGCTTTGCTTGTAGACTCTCATCAGATCTCACCCGTAGTGCCTTGCCTGATGGTAACTCCACTACCTTCATGTAAAGATATGAAACATGTTCTGTGAGAACATGTTTGTTGAACAATGCTTATTATTGAGACCAAGCCCATATTTTTATCAGTGATATTCACTCACTCAAATCCTCAAAATAGTACTCCAGACAGTTAGGTGGCAGTAAAGAGCTTGTTTTACTCAACGTAGCAGTCATCTCAATTCCATTTTTATCCTAAAATGAAGGTTTAGGTGTTTTAATCTTTAGTAAATGTCTGCAGTTGAAACATCACATCTCCATTCACAGCTTGGCTATAAGCTATAGACGTGGTTTAAAACGGTGGCGAACATAGTATGATATTTAGTCAGCGGTAGATCCAATCACAGCAGTGACAGAAGTTAGAACCGGTCACCCATGCCACATTTTTATTACCCAGGTCCTGCGTCCCTTCTGGAGTTTAAGGCATATTCATTTCTGGTGCTCCCAATTTGACAGATTCAGTGCACTTCATAAGCCTTTTCTTCTTGTTTTTTACTGTTGCTAGCAAAACAAACCTCTAATAAATATATGCATTGTGGGTCACATGGGTTGCAGTATCAATTTTATGTTTCATGCAGCACTGTTTTGAAATATGTGACTGTAAGTTAGAATGTTAAAAGTATTGGCACTCAATTCTGTGTATTTATACTTAATCTGGGAAAACTGGTGCCTAATTTAGACTTTTATGCTTAATTTGGACTTTTAGTTTATGACTTCTCTGACAAGATGGCTTGCAGAAGTCACACTTGAAAGATTTCATAATATCACCAAAAGAAATGGGTAAAAGGCTTATGTATACTATGTCTATCCATTATAATATGCCTTTCATACAACTAAACAGCCACTGTCCAAATATGTAACCATTGTTTTGTTTTTTTTGTTTTTTAATGCATATATTAGACTTTTGCATTTGCTCCTTTGTGGCCTGAAAATGTTTGCACGCCAACCCCAAACATAGAGAAACACTTAAAAAGTATTTGTATATAGATGTGTGCTTGACCAATATATTGTAAATATGAGAAATGTGTAATAAATATGCTATTTTTTATCAACATGTCAAAGTCTGACATCTTTGTAATTTAACCCAGTGATGGGTCATCTGGCGTTTGAATGAGGCAGCAGAAAGACCTTAGTATTAATATTGCTACCTTTATTATTCATTTCATAGGCAAATGTGCTGAATAATGCTGAATTCTAGTGCTACAATAGCAGGGAATTAGCAAAAGACAAAGGCCTATTGTTGGGGGCCAATGGCTCAATATCTGTGACCTTTCAAATCGGGGTTTAACCAGATACAAGTCAGCCGACTTAATGAGAACACACAGACTTAATACACTCCACAACAAGGCTGAACTTTCAAAAATCCCAGGTCCAAGTCTGATTAGAACAAGCCTCTTAATTTCTGTCAAAATCAGCCCTGGAACATTGACCTAATCCTCTTGGCCTCTTCAGACCCTCCTACTGACCACATATATACCAGTCAGGTGTCTGGCTTGTTGCTTCAAACTACCAAGATGTTTCTGGTTCAACTTTTCAACATGCTCTTTGTGGCGTCCAAAACGGAGGAGGAACCAAAGTATGACCTCTCCCTGTACAAGCGTGGGGACTTTTTAGAGGTTCCCAGGACTCTTTTCACTCATTTTGGCATTTACCTGGGTGACAACCGTGTGGCACACCTCATCCCAGATATCCTACCTGCGATCACTAAGGACAAATCCAAAATTGGAAAGATGGTGACCAATAACCGCCTGATACTGGGGGTTATCACTAAAGTGGCTAGCGTGAGAGTGGACACTGTGGCGGACTTTGCGTATGGTTCAGAGATTCTGATCAACCACATGGACAACGTGTGCAAGCAGCCGCCTCTGGACGGAGACGAGGTGGCGCGCCGAGCTGAGAAGCTGTTGGGGTCGGTCACGTACAGCCTGCTCTGGTACAACTGTGAGCATTACGTCATGTACTGCAGATACGGCATAGCCATCAGCTACCAGACATACCAGGTACAGCTAAGAATCTGTCTAGACCAGGAGTGGGCAAGGGCCACATTAGAACATGGGACTCTTGTGGAGAGCCGGGCATACACGGATAACTAACTTGTGTTTACAATGAAAACACATTTCTTTTGCCTATAGTTTAAAGTTTGAACTATGAAAGAATATGTCCAATAAACACAGCATATTCAACACCACAGTCACAGCTGCACCTCCTCAGTTTTAGAGCCACTGAAAAAACAATCTCTCTGAGAGTAGAGATAATAGCGGTTTGAGTCCCACTCTCCCTCCTTCATACTATTGTGTCCTTGGGCAAGACACCTAACCCAGCTTGCCTCCAGTGGTGTTCCAGCTGTGATGCTGGTGTGTGACTGGGTGAATTGAAGCTTTATGTAAAACACCTTGAGCGCCTGGTAGGTGAAAAAGCACTTAATAAAATCCATGCCATTTACTGGTAAGCTTTGTATTACTGCATTTTATACCTCTTTATTGCTCCCAAAAATGCTGATAATTATTTCACAAATTTTTAATCTGAGTTTAATCTACTGTAAATCGGTGCAACTTTTCACTTGTGTCTCGATGACACCCTCGAGGCCAGAGGTGGTTATTGTGTTGTGTTACAAAAGTAATTCAGAAAGTGCTTGATAAGCCTCCACTAGATGGAGTTATGAGCTACTGCATTGGGCCTCTACATTTGAATTAACCTAATTTAATTAAGTTTAGTTTAGTTAGGTGGAATGTACATTTATAGCATATACTATTCATAGGAAGGTGTACACTTGTACTTAGTCTTTAGTAGTTATTAATTAGTAGGGTATTGTTTTAACTTTTTAGTTTTACTGTGCACAAGGGTTTTTAGCCATGTTTTTAGCCAACAACATAATAATAGGCCAGTGTTGTTATATTATGCCTTGGGAGTGAGAACTATCTTAAATTATTACATCTAACTTCTTTAACACTGAGGCCACATGGGAAACACATCCATAGCTTTAGCTTCCTTACATGCTCTGAGGTATTTGCATGGATTTATTGTAACACTCAGTGCAAGGTGCTGTTAATGTGCTTATCAAGATGTAGAAATGGAATGATTTCACAATGGCTTCCTAATGCTCGGTTGTGCTGGAATAGTTAACTGTGGGGACCTTAATTCCTAGAATGATTAAATGAACTTCCTTTATTCATAATGGATAATAATATAAACAGTATCTAATGCCTTACTGTCATTTAGAGCAGTGCTTCCCAACCATTTTTGTCTTGTGGATCCTGGGCTATTGTATCATACCATGAATGCTTAATGGCACTGCTAGCCAAATTTTGTTAACCCTAACATAAATCTAACAAAAGGCATCTCAAAAGTTAAAACTATTAAAAGGGACAAATTGCAGCTGAAGTCTATTTTTTATCTTGTAGAATTGTACTAATTAGAGAATAAACTTTAAAAAACACACATCTTAACAAGATACATACAATAATTTAATATTACAACCTTTAATTAGAAACTGTGTGACGGGCAGTGAGAGTGTTTGTGCAGCAACAGATGCAGACTAAAGTCTTGCTCAGTTAGGTAATATTAGATCATTTCCCACGGCACAACTGATGACCTCTCAAGGCACAACAGCATGCAGCAGCACGGCGCATGAATGCCATTAATTATACAATAATTCCGTGAACCCCCTGAAATATCCCCAGGTTGAGAAACACAGATTTAGAGCATATAAATCTCTTCATGCACATTGATTATTAGTTACTAATGTTTGCCTGCTTCTTGTCTTGGTGTAGTTCTGTACGACGGTGCGTAAGATTGTGTGCAGCCGGATGTGTGCCTACCTGACGGCGCTGTTCGGGGTGATGGGCATGTGGTACGGAGGCTGTGTGGCACCTTGCACCGTGATCCTTACGGTGCTGATTTCCTTCACCATCTGGATGGCCGCCTGAGAGGTTTATCAACATAGACTCTGATGGGACATTTGTCCTCTATTGGACTGAATACAATGGGAAAATGTACACAACATTCTGATATCTGTTATCTAATACTATATATTTGAGACTTTCATTTTTGTCATGAATGTGCTGAGGATTTGAAATATTTATTTCTGTGTAACATTGTTAGAACATAATGTACATACAATACATGTAGCACAATACACACCAAAACACAGTGTACAGTAGAGCTGGGAATTACAGGGTTTACAATTCACAATAACATATCACAATAACATCACAATACAGCAATATTAAAATAACATAAAAATAACATAACACTATTAAACAATATTGCAATATACCGTACTGTACTAAAATATTCTTTAATATGACAATATCTATGTAAGTCAAATAGTAAAACCTTGCATTTACAAATGTATTGCAAAGTTTAGCACCCAATAAAAAGTGTTTAATTTTGCAGTTCTGAGTTCTCTAGTTTTCTTTTCTGATATAAGTGCATTTATACTACTGTCACATTTTGTCCCCTAAAGGAAAAATTAAATTACGTCAATACATAAAAGTACTTCATAAAGTACAAATCTCTTAAACCATACTGTCTGTTCCTAAAGCAAAGATGTTGTTTTCTAGGACTGAATTTTTTAGTTAATGAGCCACTAACCTAACCATTTGAAGTAATGTCTGCCCTGTAACAGCTTAGTACACTTAAGACCAGGGCCGGATTGGGACTCATTTTCAGCCCTGGAGATTCATGCCTTAGACCGGCCCACTTTAGTTCCCGACTGACTATATTAAAATAATAAAAATAAGTTTTCTACAACCTTGTAATTCATTGTATTTTTGAAAAAATATCATCATTTCAAATTCAGTGCAAAAACAGTAGCCTTAGTCTTGCTTCATAGTGAAGATTTATTAGAACAGTAAATAACTGGATAGTAACAGAATCTCTTTTCTTTAAGATTTAGTATTTATAAATAACAAAACATTGAAATGAAGAAAAAAATATATAAAACAAAATAAATAAAGATTAAAATAAAATGTAGTGCACTTTCTAATGACAGTATCAGCTCTTTTCAAGGAAACAGCTGCTTTACAACTTTTTCACAAATAAGAGAACATTAGTTAAGGAATTAAACAAGTACTGCACTGTTATCTGACTTTTTTTCACAGTATAACTTTCTAATGATTAATTCATCTCTTTTTCCTCTGCATAAGTTTAGCTTCAAGGAAACATGGACAACCCTAAAACATTAATAAACACCTGAGCAGAGCACTGGTCTCTGCAACTTTATCTATCACAGTGTCATTGTCCAAAGACATGACAATTTCTTTCTCAGTGCATATGAGCATTAATGCCTAAAGTTCTTCTGGGTTAAAGTGCTCCTGAGTCTGTTTTTTATGAATGTCACTGATAAAAAGCTTTTCTCACAGGCTACTTGTGTGATGGACAGTGTTAATAGGAACTTGTAGGCAAGTCCAATCACACGGTATGCATCACTTAGTAATTTGTACTGAGAGACAATTAGGTGAACACAAATGACAGTTTTTACAGGAGGAACAAGTTTTGATCTCTAGTTCGACATCCTGCTCTCTGTTGGCAGCAAACGGTACTAGAGCGGCTGCTGCTGAAGAGCTACAAGAAAAACTTTGATACATGAACGGGGGTTTCACGGCCGCTAGCATCTTGCACTGCTCCTAACCATAGACATACATAAGAAAGGCTAGATGTCTCACGGCGCAGTCTCCGACGGCATCACCGGCGGCCATCTTGAAACAGGCAAGCTTCCTATCGGACTCCATGGTACCTGATGTAAGGTGAGTGATCTGCACGAACATAAATACTTTTATCTCGCTGAAATCTTGACGGATTTACAAAATGTTTGATTTCTTACAAACGTTAATAATGTGGCTATAATTCTGGATGCGTGAACATGTGGAAATTGCAGCTTTTCTTTTCGAAAGACGACTTAATCGTGCAGCATAGTTGTGTATCACGGCTAACGTTACCTGTGCAAGTTATCAAGGCTGAGACCACCATCGAGCTGTTCAGTTATAGTTTTACTGACACCAATAACGATTTTATGACAACTATTTTTTTATCTATATTACAGTCATTGTGAATGTGGTTGTAGTTATTAGCTGGCTTTGAGTGAGACCTAACGTTAGTAGTTACAGTTTAGCTGCTACCCAGCAATTTTACATCAGTGGGAGAGGCAGAATTGCTCTTTCTTTTCAATGTAACTTAAGTTGCACATGATTTCCAATCGGTTTGGTTTGTTAAAAACATCTTATTATTTTTATTTTTTGTAAAATGTGTTTTCTGAAGACATGCACATTAACCTAACCCTAAGACATACACAGTACCTGGAAGTGTCACAAACCATTTTGAGTATATAGAAAAATGCCTGTATTTGTATCTGTTTGCCGAATTTATCACCACTGATACAGTCTGAACTGTATGATAATGTCATGCAACTTAATTTATACGGAAAGATCATTCAGGGGTGGCTAGTTCTAGTGTTTTTTTTTTTAAGCATAAAACATTTTTAAAGCATGTAGTGAATATCTGTGTACTATACTCCATATATCTTTTTTTGTTTTAAGGTGGCTGGAATAACAACCCTAATGCCAGTTCAAGTACATCTTCAGGAAGCTGATGGCCCGGTGTGGGGTTGGTAAACCATGCAGAGGCAATGTGACAGCACAGGATGACACAGAGTCCCTCCCAGCTGTCATTGTCACCTCTACAAGCCTGTCAGCTGTAGATATGTCCTCTGCAACAAATAAATAAATAGACTTTTGTGTAATTATTCCATATTTTGTGTAGTAATTCTATATCAGAACCCCTGATATACAATCCAAATAGTCTACAAGAAACTTCAGAGTGTTACCAAGAGGTTACCACACAGTAAGCCTTTATTATGTAGCCTATGTCTATGTTTTGGGTAACCAAAAGTCCTATGGGGAGTTTCGATAGGGCATTTTACAAAACGCATGAGCATACCTTGGCAAATCAATGGTCTAAAGTACTCATATTTCATTCTATATTGATCTGCTTTTGTACACAGCTTTACAAGACCTGGTGCTTGGGCTCAGTTGTGTTTCTAAAGTCATATCAAGAGACCTAGAAGCTGAAATGTGGTCAGTTGAGATGCTTGTTATCCAACAGAAAGAAAAAACAATATTCTAGCCTCTATAACTCTGTGCAAGTACTTCACATAATTATTCTGATTGTTTCCTAAGAAACTACAGGGTCTCAGTTTTCTAAAGAGGTCAGGCATTTGATGGTAGGCAAAAATAGCTGGGAACAGTGATCTCTGAAGTAGGCGCAGTGCAATGTCAAGGGGAAAAGCCTAGTAAATGGCCCAATCCTCAAGAAGTTAAAATAAACATAATAATTCAAATTATTTTATTATATATATATATATATATATATATATATATATATATATATATATATATATATATATATATATATATATATATTTCATTCATTCATTCCTTGGGCGTGTGTATATTCATTGCATCTCTATGTTCTGTTCAATGTTATTTTCATATGGAAGTCCATGGTTATAATTATTCATAAGTATGCAGTGTCATAAGTATATCTCTGACGTTTATAACAAACTAGACTGTTTAAAAATCGGTAGAAAATTTAGCAAGTTATGGTTATTTAAAAAGTACATGCACCATTAAAACACAATGTTACGAGTGAGCAAGCTGCCTGTGACAAGATGGCGCCAGTTGCGGACGTCGACCTCCATTGGCCGACAGCGCGGACGAGACATCTAGCCTTTCTTATGTATGTCTATGCTCCTAACTACCTTAAAGTTAGCTTACTTACCCGCCTTCGTCTTCATTAATTTTGTTGAGAAAATATGTGCTCAGCTTTGAACATTTGGCGCGTCAGTTTCTAAAGCTTTTTTCATTTTGGCCTTTTCAGCGTCGCTTTGCGCTTTCTGTTATCCATTTTTAATGTGACTTTTATTTTTATTTTGAGCAACTTGCAAGGGGCCGTGTCAGGGGCGGGGCCAGGAGTCTAAACGTCATCATTGTCTTGCAGGCTGTACTCTGCGAGAAAATATTAAATAAAAGAGTGGGACTGCGGCAATATAATAAATAAAAATAGTGCTGCTGCGGTAAAATAATAATAATAATAATAACAATAATAACAATAATAATAATAATAAAACATATATATTTCAACCCAGTCCCATGACAACGGCCCTCGCGGCCAAACAAACGTACCGGCCCACCGGGAATTTTCCCGGTGCTCCCGATTAGCCAATCCGGGCCTGCTTAAGACCCTTCACAGCAGGCATGCATTCCCATTTGCATTTTTACTTTGCATAATATTTATCCAATACTTCCACTCTGTCAGACGTTCTAAAGTTCTGCTAAATGTCATTTCATTCAAAAAGTAACCACTAAGAGCATGTGGTGGTCTATTAGATGCATTTTCTCCAAACATTCTGTTGTGTTTATTTTTTGTCAGTCAAAGAAACCATTCCCAGATCGACTGTCACCACAACATCAAGCAACAAAAACATGTAGGAATACTGGCAATGTCCTGGGAAAGGACAGACACCCTCAAGTGAAGTCCTGCATGCAAATTCAGAGAGAGTGTTGACAATGTGGGACTTCCTGTGAGAAAGTAACAGAAACAGGCAAAGTAAGCACCTGAGCAAATAAAACACACTTATTCACACTCAGGATACCGAGGCAGTAAAAGTCTAAACCACAAAGGCAGGTAGTAATATTGATGATGGTCTTTCTTATAGATGAGTTGGTATAAAAGTGATTCAAAACGTCTGTGTAAGTGACTTGTACAACAATAACTGTAATAACTGTAACTGGAATGGTGCCGTCCTTTTAGAAGACAGTACTAGTTTAGTCTGATTTTGGAAGCAGCAAAAGATATAAAAGGTATACTTTGAACGCTACGTATGTAGGCTATTTAATTTCATATACATCAAACTATATTGTCTTATAGTCGTACAATCTTAGAGCTGTAAATCCAAAGACTGACAAAATGACTAAACAAAACAGTGTCAGAAATTGAATTAAAAAGAGCTGCACCATTTCCCACAGTTTAGGGACTCAGTATTTGAGGTACAGGTCCTGCTTGTGTTTATTACTCATATTTTTTGTGGAAATATGTCGTTAATCACAAGAAAAACTGCGCCTACGCCTCTTGTTTTTGCTCAAGTTAGAATGAGAGCCAATCATCTGACTTTTGCATTTGACATTGCCTTTCATTGGACATCTGGACAACAGAAATGCTACACAATTAGAAACTAAATTAACAATGTGTTCATTTCACACCTTCTATATGCCTTTGCCCAATTGGGGACAAGATAACAATAAACAAAAAAATAACAGCGTTTACAGCATCCTTCAAATTTCACTCTAAGAGAACCGACACTGCATCACAGGCTCTTAGAAGGAATCAAGTGATGAAGAGCATCAAGTGCTGAAATTTAAAATATTTTCCAATCCAAAGATGTGTTCTCTGGTCCTCCATTCCTCCAAGTGACCAACGGCATATGCTGGGTGCAGAGAAGGAGAGGAGCCTCCGAGCGCCAACAAGGTATGCTGTTTCTCGTGCTGATAGCATTAAGTCTGCATTTGAGTTGTTTAAACCAGAGGAAACTGGAAAGACAGTGCAAGAAAGGACCAACAAGGAGGGGTCTAAAGAAGAAGTGTGTATAGTGACAACTGAAAGATGATGGATAAAACAAATCTACAGGGATAACTTTTGATTCTCACTGTTCAGTGAGGGCCACCATGACAGTGAAGACATTCCACATCATCTCAAGAGTAATTCATTTTGATGATTGACACCAGACCAGCGTGCCATGCCGGAAACAAACGGACAGGTGTGGGAAAAGTGGGTGAGTTGCCTGCAGCTCATGTATAATCCTGGCACTGATGTGACAGTGGACGAGTAGGAACTGTGAGGAAGAACAAACCAGAGTTTCCCTCTGCACTGCTGGCAGAGAATCTTTTCTGTGTTGACAAAAAGAGGGTCAAATTCTCTTCCCAGTTTGTGTTCACTGAGATGCATGCTCTTGTCTTCTACTGCCCCAAAAAGATAAAGAATTTGCTTCTCATGAGCACTCTGCATTGCAACAACTTGATTATAACAAGAAGAAAGGGAGAGTTAACAACCTTGACAAGGTATTGCACTTTCTTTCATGTAATATTTATTCATTCAATACAAGATGAAGAAGTGTTGACTGATTAGTTGCTTGAAGCAACTTAGCAGCAGAAGCCTGCAGAACTGTGTAAGTGTATGTGATTCTCAAAAACATATATATACAACATGCTTGATGTACAGGTTAGGTACTTCCCTCCACATCCTCTGGAAGCTTGATCAAATGGTTGATCAAATGGTAAATATCTGCATATTTTATTCCCAAAAAAATGACAGTATAATTTCATTGAAATTAGGTTTATTGATCATAAATTTTGCATAATAATAAGAATAGGAGTTTAAAATATGGGGTAATGAGTTAGAATTAAGTTAGCTAAAAATAAAAATATAATACAGAATGGTGTGATCATTTTACACTTTATGCTTTATAAACAGTCGAACTATACAGGTCAGTTTTAGGTGTGACTATTTGCTGCCATTAAACCAAAATGGAAAACATTTGGAAATGGAAATACAAAACCATCACAATCTGTGACATATTCCAGTCTTTAAAAATGCATCAACATGTGTTCTTCTGATCATTACTGTTGTCAAACTCATTCATAAGTTCAGCTTTTCTTTTTTTTTTTTTACTGTGGTGTAAGTTCTGGAGACAAGTTCACTAAAAGGTGTAACCCTTTCACCCTGCCATTATCTTTATTCGATGTTTAACATCTCCAAATACATTCATAGCATAATCTTTTGTGCTTGATACCTGTTGACGTAGAGTTATTACGACATGGGGAAGGGGCAAACATAATTCTGAAGAAATTTTATAAAAAAAATAAATAAATAAACATTTCAGATATTTGTAGTTAACCCAATAAAGGAGAGAAGCAGAAGTTATAAAGCAGCGATGAGGCTTTAGGGAAGTTCTAAAGCTGTTTTGAGAGAAGAACATTTAGCACTTTCTATGCTGATGCATAGATGCCAAAAACTTTATGGACAAAGAATTATGTTAATAAGGAGGTCACATTTAGTAACAGAACATGCAAGTTAACGTTTTCTTTAGGGGCTAAAGAGTACAGTTTCTATTTTATCTTAAACTTATTGTTTAATAGGTCTGCCTACTAATCTGCATTAATGAGCAATATTCTTGATTCTTTGTCCTTGGGCTCATGGAAAGTTCACTCACTTCAGTGTGGTAAAGTTTTTCACATTTGAAGTCGTTAAAGGCTGATATTATGTTTGTTATGTTTGTACAAGAAGCACACATTAAAGTCACACACCACAGGAGATTCAGAGATAACTGGATCTCCCAGGTATACCACTTACCTTTTACCTCTGTGGCTGGAGAAGTAGCAATTGTGTATCGAAAGTCTGTGCCTTTTAGTTTTGGTTTAGTTTTCTATTTATTTGTCAGGGACAATGTACAAACACATTAATCTCAGTAGAGAAGAGATGCCTTGCACCATTGGCTACATTTGTGGGAGACTCTTAAAGTTTTAGTTTGTCAGGGGACAAAACATTTCTAAAGGGGCATAACAGAACAAAGCAAGGCGTTATCAACTGGAAGACATTGCAAGGGAATTTAAAACTGCAGACCAGGTTTCAATCTGACTATAACATCATTCAAAATATGAATATAATTTCTTATTGGGGGAACAGGTTGGCAAAATGTTGCCAATGAAACATTTTTGAATTTGTCAAAAAACTCACAAACTGCTGGCAAGGCAAATAAAAGGAGAACAGACTAAGAGAGTCATCTATAAAGTCAAGTCCAGAACAGGAGCAATGCTAAAAGGATTGCAAGATATCAAAGAACAAATCAGGGAATTGTACTGTGACATTTATTCTTCAAAGTCATATTCTTCAATGTCCCTTCCACAACTTGATGCTCCCTCCAGGGAATATTTAGATTTTACCCTGCTTGAACTACAGGAGGCCATAAAATTATAAGATTTCTCATTTACAGTTGACACATTTTGTTCAACATTGGCTGTTATAAAGGTCCTCCCAAGTGTGTGATCACACACTGGTTCCTGCAGCAGTGAAGAAGCACCAAGCCTCTCTCATGGAACCCCTTAAAAGGTCCTAGTAAGTGCGCCACCATACAGCGATATATCTCTGTCCACCAGAGGGCAGGCTCCAAAAGCCGAAATGCAGTATAAGGAGAAATTCAATGGCGAATTGTAAAAATCATGTTTACAGCCTGGTACAAAAGATGGCTCCCAGTCTCTAGAGCTAACGTTATTACTATATGACAACTCTGGGGGGAGGGGGGGGGGGGGTTGATTAATATGTCAGAAAACTGAAAACTATTGTTTTACTATGCAGTATAAGCCGAAAAACCCGGCTGTAGCTGTATTTTATTGCCCTGTGGTAAGAACAATATTGGTGAATGTGGGAGCAATTGGCACATGACATCCATGTTTATTTCCATTCTATGAAAAGCACTCTAGTTAGTTAGCCTTTCACCTACCTAAAGACTCCAACCTCTGATCTGTATTGAGTCGCTGATGAAACCTGAGTGTTATTATTGTGTCTCACTTCTGTTGCTGTTATAAGTCTACTCTGGTGCGCCATGTTGCCTTGTATATTTTCCCGCCGTAAGTCTGCGGTCTTTAGGTGGTGATTTATTGTCCACTCGTCTGTAATTACATGATAATGCCTTTCTACTGTGAATGTAGTGCATGTCGCTATGTCAATTGAGACTAACGAGAGATGTGACTTGGTCAATGCGCTGCCTTATTTGTGCCGCTATATATTAGTATTTTGGTGGCCAGTAGATGGTGCCAGTAGTCCTCCTATATGTTGAAATGTGCTTCACGTTGTCAGTGCGTCACTGTTTAGGCAGAGTTAATGTTTAAAGTCTGTACTCTGTGAGGTTGTATTAATGAAACTCTCATAGTCCAGATTACATGTATTGTATTGTGTAAAGTTGGTTGGTTCATGTCTGTACTTATGTTTAGCTAATACACATTCTTTTATGTCATTTCAGACTCTTACTAATACTGATAGTAATACAATACTGCAATCATCTGGAATAAATACTGCTGGAGCATGACACAAGACTCCTGTCTCCTCCTATCTTGTCCTCTGTTACACACCCTAACAATTAGCACAATACAGTCTACTACATAATAGTGGCCGTGATTGATTAAGCAGCAGTTTTACACACCTACGTAACTCTTTTGTAACAAATATTGTTAGTTGCTAGGAAACAAAATAACTAGATTGGGAGTGGGCCCATAGAAGTAGTAATACATCCATAATTGGGACTTGACAGAGTGAACTGCACTGGATTGAACACCAGATGAGATGGCATCTGGCAAAATATTCATCTGATGAAGGCAGCAACAGTGAGCGTGATTGTAAAAACACAATAACACTATGTAAGTTAGCAACAGGAGCGGTAATAAATATTAGTCTAAAAATATAATGGAATTTCCAGTTAAAACTCTGCAAGGTCAAAACTACATCCCTCTCTTTGGTTATCGCACCATAATTGTGACACAGTAAGCAGAAACAACATGCATCCCAAAGCACAGAGTTTTCCAGCCAAGAACTAGTGCAGTACCAGCCCGGGTTATATATGTGCTTTGGGATGCATCAGAGTTGAGTGAATCCCTAAAAAAAAAAAAAAAAATATATATATATATATATATATATATATATATATATATATATATATATATATATATATTTATTAAAATGTTTTTATAAATAAATATATGCTGGATATCTTCTACAGTGATACTGTGGTGGTCTGTTGGGGGAACAGGTGGAAATCAACAAACTCACTGAACTGATCAGGAAGTCCACCCACCCAATTCCCTGTATAGAGGGGGCAGCGGAGCTCTTTTTCAAACTCATTTAGCTGTTCCACAGTGAATGGTTTGGGACATAATTTATACGGTTCTAAATTTAACTTTACAATATCTTATCTCTGTGCCACAAATAGGTTCAAATCCACACATGCCATTTTCTGTGTAATGTACCTTTTGTTAACGCCCCTGACTAAACTTTGGTAACCCGTCTGTGATAGTCCAACAACTTGATTGCTTCTGATTATAACCAATTTAAAAATAAGCCAGAATTTCAGCTTTGTTGTAAATAAAATTACATCAATTTTAAGTAAATTGTTACAAATTTCTTGAAAAAAGGTGGTGTTCATTTTATAAGCAGTCAAAATAGTTAATTTGGGAGGACAAAAGGTGCATAGTAAATTGGAAGACAATGGTTTAAGTGGTGTTTGGTCAGTGGATCAGTGGATCATCTTGAAGTGTTTAATTTTCACTTCACTCTATTGTAGACAGTGTGTGGAGGACTGTAACTGTAAGCTTCACCCTTTGAACAGAATGTGGTCTTTTTAAAAGTCTTGGCTTTAAAAGTACTGTGGCTGTGCGTGGGACTGTGGAGTCAGTGACAGGTGACAAGAGCACAGGTTACACACTGAGGACAGCTGCTGGACAGGAACAGAATCACACAGCTAATGCATGTCTATTCTCCAACACAAATGGACTCATTTATTACAGAAAATCAATACAGTTAGATGGCATATTCCCATATATTTTGCAGGGACAAATGTGATTGGACTGGTAAATAAATTTCGACCAAACAACAAAAACAATGCAATTTTAAAAAACTACTCTAGTTGGTGCAGTTAGCCCAAATGCTGACAAGGCATTTTACCTCCTCAGTGCTTTCCTGGTTAAATCTAAGAACACCTATATTATGGTTTACAGAAGAGACCTTTTTCAGTGTGAAATGGAATTATTTGTCATAACGACACTATTGGTGAATAGGGGAGCAATGGGCGGACGATATCCATATTTTTTACAATCATTTCTGCACAGACGGATGCCGGGACGAGTATGCAAAGTGTTCACCTGTTTGAGGCTCTTGTCAGAGAGATGTAATAATGTTCTGGATCATGTGCTGCCTTCTGTGTCTCTGCTGCAGCAACTGAGACTAAAGTGCAGGGGTCGTCAACTTAAGGCCATTGTGAAGTCCTTACATTAATTATTACGGTTAATACATTCTTGCTGTTATTAATTAATAACTGGTGAAAATGCATAAAAGGTAACACTTAAACAAATAAACATTGTTTTGATAAAGTTATACTGTTTTAGGGAAACATTTGACTATTGTTTATTATTGGGTTTGATCTAAAGAGGTTTTAAGTCTCAGCTAAACTTCTATTTTGCCTCAACTCATTTAATAAAAGAAAATTGGGACCAAATCAAATCGTTAGATCAGGATTGTCAATTAAAATTGAATTGTGAGTGGAGTCAACCCTACTTGTAGTACATTACATGAACTCCAATTTTTTTTTTTTTTGAGTCTCCATTTATTCCTTAATATGAAGCAGTTGTCCATCAGCCTGACATTCTGAGTAGCTTCTACGTTGCTGCTGTCAAATCGAAGTCAGTCAATCTTCATTGTGGAGCGAGTAGACGGCTTTAGTAATGAGGCATGATTGCCTGTGCGTAAAAGGCACAATGTACTAATGGATTAATGACTGCACTATTCATATAGAACCCACAGTATGAAGGAGTGCAGCTGCCACAATTTAGGCACTTATTTTAGGCACAAACACAGATATAATATGCTCATTGATAAGGTTCATCAGAGGCTCATCTCAGCCCGGAAGTCCTTATAAACACATTCATTATCAGATCATTTGATCATCTAAAATCAATATTAAAATATTAAGATTGTTTAATATTGTCTCCCTGGGGAGGTGTTTCGGGTTTGTCCCACCGGGAGGAGACCCCAGGAATGACCTGGGAACGCCTCAGTATCCCCTGAAGAGCTGGAGGAAGTGTCTGGGAGGGGAGTCTGGGTGTCTCTGCTTGGACTTCTGCCCCGACCCAGCCCGAATTAGCAGAAGATTATAGACGGAGCTTGTTTAATTATTTTTAATAGTATTATGTTTGTTTTTATCTGAAATTGTTAATTATTGTGAATTGCAAAACTAACGCCCAAAAGAACACTTTAACACTTTTCATTTTCTGTTGTGACAAAGATTAGCCGTCAAGCATCAGACAAAAGTTCAATAACATATTGGCTCTAAATATCAGTGCATCTCTCAGACACCAGAGTCCACAGAACCTAAATGGACAAGTGCTTTTAGACAAGACATTTATTTTTGTCTAGCCCAATAACATACACAACAACAGCTGTCTCAAAGGGCTTAACAGACTGCACTAGACAACATCCCCTGTTCTTAGACCCTCCATTTAAGGTGATGAAAACCCTTCAAAATACCATCAAAATTAATCTTGAAAACCTACCTTCAGCAGCAGCTGCATTCTAGTGGACACAGACGGTTGAGGTGATGGTACTGGCATTTCTTTCCACCACAATTTTCCAACTTTAAATAACTCAAATCAAATGAATAAAGTAGGTGGTGGGGCTTTAATAAGTAGTTATCCAAGAAAATAAAAACCTATATCCGACCTGACACTGTCTATTAGGGCTGTAACGGTAAACAAAAGTCACATTTTGGTTTGTTTCAGTTCTTAAAAAGTTTGGTTTGTTACATTTTGGTACAATGTTGGCACATAAATCTTGACTTATCTGCTTGTCTTCCCCATTATTGTTTTTGACAGGTAAGGCACAATTCCTGTACAGAAAATTATAATAATATGATGGGGGGGAAGGGTCTGGTTTCATGTTGAGTTTATGAAGAAGACAAAAATTATAATGCATGTAGGCTATTATATTTTTATTTATGAACTGGCATTTGATTCAATGTACAACAGACTCTTTTCAAATCTTTTCTTGAGATTGTTCTCTCACTGTGCTCCAGAGTGGAGAGCAAACTAGACAGAAGTGAACTGTGCTGAGATGTTGATCTACCTCATGATGATTTACCCTCTATAGCTTTAATGTGGATTTAAGTGCAACAATAGCCGGTTTACAGCAGCAGTCTGTGATACTCTGCTGATTAGACTTATCGATTATTAAACTGATAGACAGGACAGCATTTCACATTTCACCATCTCCTACCTTAGCTTTATGTGTCACCTCTCCATGTCCACTCTGCCCTGGCAGTGAGAGCACAGCATCTCGTGAGTGTGCATTTACCCAGAGCTGCTCTGCTGTGAGCACCAGTCAGAGCAGGCGGACGACTGGACCTGAGGTTGTGCGGCGCATTTTAACTCAGACTGTGGCCTTGTGAAAGTAAAGAAGCTAGAAGTAGTGCGCTGTTCGGTGTGCAGCAAAACACCACTTAATAATGTTTGTGAGGAAACTCTTGTGTAAACGGTTCCACATAGGATCAGCGTAATTTATAAAAAAAATACTATTTATTGTACAGAACCGAATGTGCAGTACTGAAATAATACACTACATCTACGTGTACCGTTACACCCCTACTGTCTATCAAACAAATACATTTGATGATCTACATCGTCTGCCAGCCCAACGAAGAATAGCTACTCTTACAAAAAGTATCTTATCATAAATGTGTGTTGCATTTACTCCTTTCACTCTTACTTTTGTTTTTGTGATCACATTTTTAGCACCTATTAAAAACCATGCAGTCCAGAGCATCAGCAGAAAACAAAAGCTGCATCATACAGTATTGTATTGCACAATACACCTTTTCCCTATGAGATACACCTCCTTATCTGTATTTTGATTATCAGGTGTTTTCAAAGCTCTGCCGGGAGGGATATCACAGTTCAGATGTTATCAGACTAATAATTATACATGATCTTGCTGTGCGTTATCTGTTAATTAAAGGGGATTAGAGACTCATGAGCTTGAATATGAGACAAATAAATCATAATTAGTTTCAAGATTGTAAATTAAATTCTAGCACTTTATTAAAAAAATTTATAGTCAAATCTTAATTTTCTAAAATGATCTATGAAGAATATATATAGTGTAATTGCTGTGATAAGACGGTTCCACACACACGACAGAGACGAAACACTAATTAGATGTAGCAGGGATAATGTGTCTCTGAATAAAATAAATACAGCAAATAAATAAAATAAACACGATCCTATAAAAGTAAATTAGATTTTTTGAGGGGAGTATTATTAAGGCTTGGGACTGTCAAAAACTTGCACCAACAATGATGCTAATAAAAAAAAATATTGTGCAATAGTGTGCATATTTTTCCAAATTTTTTATGAATGTCATATTAACTTTAGTCCTCACCTAGCCTGGTTCTACCAGACTCTCGTACATTTCATTTGTACAGAGAGTCTGGCCTCGCTCCATTGACAAGCGTTTACTTCCTTGTATGCGGGAACTCTGTTGAAGTTTAAAACTATTGGATCTGCCCAGAGTCACAGGATCTGCCATAGCCAATCGCTAACGTGTGGTCGTGACGTATGTCATGCGCCGAAACCGACTGGAAACAACAAGTCACTCCCTCTGTTCGCTGATTGGTCCTACAAAAAATTGATTTCTAGAAACCTAAGAATATACAGCGATCCCAGACTAAGTACTAAAGCGAAATGAAATTGAGCGGAAGTACGTAGGAGGGCGGAGCCAGGCTAGTCCTCACCATCCTTAACAAAGGATTTCTTCTGAAGTTATAACCCCTTAAATGCCAGGATTAGCAAATACTCTTTTTGCTTGCGTTCTCATGCAAAGAAAACACAGTTATTATTTTTCCATCCCATTAATCTTATTTTTTGGAAGGTTTGTATCCAAATCTGGGCGACTCAAAACACATAAACAACGTTTTAAAATATTTTTTTTCCTCAAAGTTGCTTGTAAATAAATTGCTTCACTTGGGTCCCTAGGACACAAAAATGTGTTTAAATGATTTCTTTTTAAAATATAAATCAAGTTGGAAATGTAGTGTATTAAAAGATCCATTTTGAATGGGAGTCAAGGGCACAAAAAAAAATACCTGAGGGATTTAAAAGGGCTTTTTTAAACACATTTCTAAGACTTGAAAGAAAAGGCAAATTATCAAAAATTTCATTTACCCCAAAATTTATGGCATTTGCATCAACACAGACAAAGTTATGGTAAAATAAAATTCTAAAAGCACAATTTTTTGTGGATTAACACAACCCCCAGTTCAGACTGAACTGTGCAAAAATATTCTGGTTTTGATTTCCACTTTGCTCTAAACTAAACAAGCCGATTACTTCAGTGACACTTAAATCCTGCAGACGGCACATAGCAGCTGTTGTAGTAATTGTATCAAATAGTGTGGCAACCAGGAGGAGGGAGGACTGTTAGGCCCCTTCGGGACAGAGCCAGAACAGTGGCAGCCAATACAAAGTGTTCCCGTAGCCCTGTTAATGTTCCAGAAATGTCAAGTTTATTCATGATTTGTACGCCACAGAAGACAGGTCATGATCAGTTTATTTAGATTCATGAATTCTCTGGGGAAGAGACGGAAACACATATTAGCATCCTTTACATAAAACCTGAATGTCAAAATGAATACCAAACAATACATTTTTTCTCTTTATATCGATAATAAGCAAGTTCATTCCTCCTTGCAAATTGTTTGGCATCAGACTATTTCTTTAAGGCAAAGTCCCAAGATTGTCAGTATCTCACAATTGTAAGGCTAGTTAGACGTAACTGCAGGTTGGAACTGAGCCATGACAAACGGCTCACTTTTTCTCAAGCCATAAACAAAATTACATAACTGTTGTGTGTTGTTTACAGTTACCTAATTGGTTAACATACTGTGAAATTACCTCTCATTCAAAATAATCATGCAGGGAAACGTACACTAAACTCTGATTGAAGCAGTGGAGCAACAGACACAGATACTATACAGAACAACATGGACCATCCCCTGCAGTGTGCTTCTGAACAACAGAGATCAGTGAGCTGCAGGACAGAATGCCACAAGAACTCCTTCTTTGCGACTGCCAAGCAAAGATGAAGTCTGAATCCATTAATTTGCCTATTCATTTTTTTTAAGAGACCCTTGGTGATAATAAAGTTAAATTTAGTTTCTACTGATAATAAAATGGTACAAGGAAATGCATTAAGCATTTTACAAGGTCACACTCAAACAAGCATGAATACTTGGATAGGCTCCAGTCACCCGCTACCCCTAATGGGACTAAGTGGAAGAAAATGAATACATTTATCAAATGTCTATTAATTTAAGAACCTAGTCTTTGCACCAAACATTTAAGGTCATTTCCAGTAAACACTACACTACCTGGTTGGTGGTGCAGGTGTTAGAAATCCAGATTTTGATCTGGGTCGGGTGGGGCTTTTCTGAGTGGCGTTTCCTCCAGCTTTTCCGGTTTCTCCCACCAACATAAAAAATGTCCTGGTTTTACCCTGGTGTTGGCTGTCAACAAGGAATTTCCCCACGGGATAGTACATTACATTATTACTTTTACTTTTACTTTTAGTTCAGATTGTATTCTATTTTAAGAGATATGGTTTTGGTTATTGCTCAATTACCTCTAGATTAACTGACAATGTCACTGTAATATTGGAAGCAATAAAAAGGCTATAACTCAGTTTCACATAAAATGTCACTTTGATTCTCACTCCTCAATATCATACATCTACAATTTCAATATCCCTGCTTGTATAATGTTATGATATAGTCTTGCATGTCCAATCAGCGCCTCAAATCAAATTGTAAATTGAATATAAAAGTGTTTTCACTAAAATTAGTCAAAGTGAGTCCAAAGTCCAAGTCTTGCATTTATGTACAGTGGCAAGAAAAGGTATGTGAATCTTTTGAAATTTCAGGATTTTCTAAATAAATTGGTCTTAAAATGTGATCAGATCTTTATCCAAGTCAAGGGCATTGACTAACATAATGTGTCTAAAAATAATTACACAAATAAATTTATATATTTCATGTCTTTATTTGAAAACAACCAAAAAAACTCATAGTGCTTGTGGAAGAAGTATGTGAACCCTTGAGTTAATGACCTCAAAAACAAATTGGAGTTGGGTTTCAGCACACCTGGAGTCTTGTTAAGATAATACATTTGGAGGTGTGGACGACATCTACATTGCCTGATAAAAAAACTCAAACATTTGGAGTTTGCTCTGCACAAGAAGAACGCTTATGTGAGCCATGCCTCGCCAAAAGAGCTTTCAGAGGAGCTACAATCAAGAATTGTTGCTTTACATGAAGCTGGAAAGGTTACAAAGTTATTTCAAAGACTTTATAAATTCACCAGTCTACAGTTGGACTAACAATCTACAAATGGAGAAGCTTTGGAAATGTTGCTACTCTACCAAGAAGAGTGTGCCCTGTCAAAATGACAACAAGAGCACAACAAAGACTCATCAATGAGAGAAAGAAACAACCTTAAATTTGCAAAAGAGCACATTAACACAGCGCTATTGGCAAAATGTTTTGTGGACTGTTGAAACTAAGATTGAACTTTTGGAAAAAATGCAGAGCGCTACATCTGATGTAGAAAGGGCACGGCATATCATAATGATCATCATCCCAACTGTAAAGTATGGTGGAGATAAACATCATGATTTGGGCCTGCTTTGTTGCATCAGGGCCTGGCCAGCTTCAATCATTGAGGGGAAGATGGATTCACAAATATATCAGGTGCATGCAACAGGACAACAACCCTAAACACCAGAGGAAGCCCAAAACAGAATGGCTTTAGAAAAACAAAATCCAGCTTTTGGAGTGGCCAAGTCAGAGCCCAGACCTCAACCCAATAGAGGCTTCAACGATGTGCAGGTCTGATCCACAGCTACAGGAAGCGCCTTGTTGAGGTTAATGCTGCAAAGTGGTGTTAACCAGTTATTCATTTTAGGGTTCACATACTTTTCCACTGCCATTGTGAATGTTGAATGAGTGTGTTTGATAGACATTTTTTTGGGCGTAATTATTTTTAGACATATCATGTTTGTCAATACCCTTAACTTAGATGACAATCAGATCACATTTTAAGGCATATTTATTCAGAAAACCATGTAATTCCAAAAGGTTCACATACTTTTTCTTGCCACTTTATGTGTTCTAATGCAATTTAGCTTTTACAATGATGAAAGAGGCCTCCACAATTTGCAGGACATTGCATTATTCACCATAGTTATTACTCACATACCTTCTCTGGATCTGTTCCACATTGGTGGAATGATCTACCTGCTGCTACAAGATCAGCAGATTCTGTTGACATCTTTAAAAAACGCCTGGAAAAACGTCTTTTCCATCAACACCTGACTGACAAACGCTAAATTATACTTCCTTTTTATCTATTCCTTTTCCTAAAAAATAAAAAAAAGCTTAGCTTTGTTTACTGTGCTGGGTTTTAACAGACTTTTTGTTACCTTGTGTTGTTAAAATTACTTCCATTGTTTTCCTCAATTGTAAGTCACTTTGGATTAAAGCGTCTCCTAAATGAATGAATGTAAATTATGGCAGGATTTCCTGATACAATGCATGCTGCAATAATAGCATATGCCACATACCAAATATACCATGTCAGTAGGTCAAGGTTCAGGTGGAGGTCTCCAAAGAGGTGAAAGGTTTAGGTCATTCATAATATGGTTATGACATATATAGATAATGAACACAGGATTCTATTTCTACTCAGGGTTAATGCAGCAATGCAACTGTGGAAGAAGATTTCTCAAGTTCTATTTACTTCAAAGTTGTGACATAAAAAAAAAAGTCCATGCATAAAGTAAAGACAATTTAGATCGAAGAGTTGAATCTACTGTTTAAATGTAAAATTATAATCATAGACAGTTAATGCCCTTGTGGATATCTCTTAACCAAAGTTACAGTCATGCTATGCCCCTTGTGTGAACAAAATTTTTCGGCAACATCGGCAGCTTATTTTTTGTTGCTGATTGGTCAGTGCACAATGTTTTTATCCTCTATCTGGAAACTTAGCTAGTCTCTATCACAGACTTCAAAATTAGGCTACAATCAGGTAGGTTAGGTGCATGTACCGATGTGATGAGACCAAACTAAGATTGTTGATAAGGCCACTCATCAAATGATCAATCTATCTTTACATTATGCTTACTATGGTTTTTATGTACAGCTTGTATTTTTGGTTGCATCATTAACACACTCTGCGTTTTTAGTTTAACGCCAATCTTATCTAAAAATCCACCGCAATTTGGATTGCATATGCCTCTGGGTTATCTGTCCTAAACCAGTGCTTGTGTTCATGCTCTGTATTCATGTCGATGCTTATAGAGTGGAAGTGGTCTCCACTTTTAACAACAAGACATTTAGTCAATAATATTATGATTTAACAAGCAACCTGATTAAGTATCCTGGCTTAAGGTCTTTGTATAGCTTAGCATACTAATGTCCTGTTCCTTAAGCATAATACGATAGAAAGCAATGATCATTCACTACGGTCTGTGCTGTCATGTTACATTTAGGTAAAATAAAATCCATAACACAAGAGTTGAGAGAGTGATATGAACAGGTGTCCAAGACTACAACACCACTTATTTGCATGTGGATCGTCTTCCGAGGTTTTATGGAAATGAGTTGGCTAATAAAGCTGCAGAGGGATCATTAATCATTTGCTGCAATTAACTGAGAACGTAACAAGGAGAGTAAGATTGTTTCAAATAAAATATCTTAAATATCAGACAATGCTTGTTAAAAGAGACAGAAACATTGAGGTATTCAAAAACTAGTGATAGAAAGAAACAATATAGAGCTAATATTCTACTGATGGGCTTCAATTCTACTCAAGTATGGTGACTGATGTGTTCTTTAACATTGGCAGATGAACACAAATGTGTTTATCTGGAACACATTCATTGTTCTCGCTCTGGAACGTCACATCACAAACCAGTGAAGAACAATGGGAGAACTCGTTTTTCAAGCATGTTAATTGCATGTGAATGGCCAAATTTTTACGTAGTATCTTATATAATCCCCTATAATAAACAACACTACATAAAGTGTTTTATAAAGCCTGTTTTTCACTAAAGATTGTATTTACAATATTCTATTTGGGGTTTAAACCATTTGAATTCCTTCTCACTACATGTGATATGTGACTGTGATGCAAATCCCTGTTATACTCCGTTTCTGTATTACGTAATTTGCAAAGCACTACCAGTCAAACTTTGCTTTGCAACTTATGTTTACAATAAAAAGACTTATCAATGATTTGATAAGGTAAAAGAAACTGACACTTTATGAGCATAGAATACAGACTTTTCCATACTGTCATGAGGTATCTCTTACCTCCTTGCTCCGTCTACTACCTGGTCTCTGCTAATGTACAAGACTATAGCAAGTGTAGCAGTCAACACACAACAATATGATAAAACCACTCAACATGACTATTTTTAAAGAAAGTCTTGTTACTTGAACTTTTAAGGGAACTTTTCAAAATAGGACAGTGGCTCCAGACTGCTCAGCACAAAGCATTGTAGCACTCGCCTGTTCTCTGTTGGTATGCCTTCAGCAGTCCACTCAATTGTCAAGCTAGAGACACACTGAAAATGTCGTTGCTCACATTTAGAAAATCTGGGGAGACATATTGTGTTGACATTCATTTTACAAGATTTGAATTAAATAAATAAAATCAAATAATACCTGAATCCACTATGACTGACGTAGCTGGGTTACTGTGTGCACAGGAAAAATCCTGTGTAGTTTTCCAGCCAGGAAGATTACCTGGATTTTTTTATTCTAATGGTAAAATCTCCTGAACCTAAATTGCATTTTTTTGCAATGTAAACTGTAATAACCTTGTTTGAAACTTTCCTGGCTTGTTTTACAAGTATGACCTTTTAAGACTATTGTAATTTACCATTAGAGGAAAATTCCAGGTAACGGCTGCACATGAAACCTGTGTAATTAAACATGGTAAATAAAAATTGGACCTGCTCAAAGCTAAAGTTTATGACTGTTAATGAGAATGTGCTGTTAATTTCCTAGAACAAGTCCTGGAGTAGTCCTGGAAACTCTGGAATTCTGCAATACTTCCACCCTCCACACCACAGACAAACACTTAAGTTTATTACACAGAAGAATTTCAAGAGGTAAAAATAACTAACATTTGATGAAGCAGCTGTATGTGTGTGTGTGTGTATATATATATATATATATATATATATATATATATATATATATATACATATATAAATATATATATATATATATATATATATATATATATATATATATATATATATATATATATATATATATATATATATATATATATATATATGTATGTGTAGAAAAGAAAAAGTGCTAAATACTACTGCAGAAATACGCAGGTGTAATAATAATATGAGCGGTTGAGTGTGTACCTACAGCTACAACCAGTGTAAACCTAACCCTATGATCAATCAGTCTCCATACGTTTGGTGAAATAAGTATGTTTTGAGTTTGCTTTTGAAAATCTTAACAGAGTCAGATCGCCGCACTTCCACCGGGAGCCCATTCCACAAAAATGGGGCTCTATAAGAAAAGGCTCTGTAGCCAGCAGACTTTTCTTTATTTGAGGAAGTTGCAGCGTCCTGAGAGCGAAGGGTACGAGCTGGAGTATACCAGGTGATAAGGTCAGATAGGTAAGAGGGCGCGCGTCCACAAAGGATTTTATATGTTAACAAGAGAACTTTAAAATCAGCTCTAACATGAGGAAGCCAGTGTAATGAAGCCAGGACCGGAGGAATGTGATCAAACTTCCTGGTCTTTGTTAAAAGTCTGGTAGCATTATTTTGGACCATTTGTAGTCTGTGAGTACTTTTTCTCTGCAGTCCAGAGAATAACTCATTGCAGTAGTCCAGCCTGGATGTGACAAATGCACAAATGAGAATTTCAGGCATTCACCTGAGGCAGGATCACATTTTTTGAGATATTGCTCAAGTGAAAAAAGCCCAGTTTAGTGACTCACTAATGTGCTGATGCAGAGATAGTGTAGGGTCAAAAATGACACCGAGGTTCCTTACAGTTTTGCCGTGCTCCAACACACAGTTGTTGATTGAGACAGTAAGATTGTTGAACTTGTGCCGATGACTGGCAGGACCAATTAACAAGAGCTCTGTTTTATCCGCGTTCAAATGGAGGAAGTTTTGAGACATCCATGTTTTAATTGAAACGAGGCAGGCCTCTAGACGCATGATGTCAGTAGTATTATTCACTTTTATTGGTAGATACAGCTGTGTATCATCGGCATAACAGTGGAAGTTCACTCCATAACTTCTGATGATTTGTCCCAATGGTGTAACATATAGTGAAAAAAGTATGGGACCAAGCACAGAGCCTTGTGGCACACCGAACTTCACTGGTGCCGTGGAGGAGAAGGATTTATTAAACGAAACAAAATAAGACCTATCACACAGATAGGATTCTAACCAAGAAAGAGCAGAGCCAGAGATGCCAAAAACATCTTTAAGTCTGTTGATTAGCACTGCATGAAGAATCGTATCAAATGCAGCACTGAGATCCAGCAATAACAGTAGAGCCGATGAGTCCTCGTCCATCTGAAGGAGGAGATCATTTGTCACTTTAACTAAAGCTGTTTCATTGGAATAAGAGGCCCTAAATGCAGACTGAAACGGCTCGAGGAGGTCATTTTCCGATAGATATAGAGAAAGTTGTTTTAGCACAACTTTTTCAAGGACTCTAGATAGAAAAGGTAAATTGGAGACAGAACGGAAATTATTTAGGCATCAAGGATCCAGAGTAGGTTTTTTGAGCAGGGGTTTGACCACAGCCTGTTTGAAAAGGGAAGGAACGGTGCCAGTAGACAGGGACAAGTTTATAATGTTTAATATAATTTGCCCCACATAGGGCCACAGTTCTTTAAGCTGTTTTGATGGCAGGATATCCAAGAGACACGTAGTTGCTTTACATGAAGAAACCACCTTTGTCAGCTCATCAAGGGAAACAGAATCTAAGACTGAGAGACGAGAGGTTGGTGGATCCAAGTGAATGGGACCCGGAGCCAAAGAAGACAAAAACAAAATATTATCCCTGATATCTTCAATTTTATGATTAAAGAAATCTAAAAAGTCTTGTGCACTAAAGGGAGAGGAGTCTTCAGTTGTTTTTGGTTGGATAAGTTTAGCAACTGTTCCAAAGAGAAACCTGGGGTTATGCCGGTTTTCTCTTATAAGAGATGAAAAATAGGTAGTCTTTGCAGTGCTGAGGGCGTGCTTATAGGTGTTTACACACAAACTTTTGATAATTTAGATTTGTTTTTGACTTGCGCCATTTGCGTTCAAAACTCCTGCAGGTCGTCTGGTTGGTCTGGGCTTTGTCCTGAGGGGTGCCACTGAGTCGGTGATGGCCGAGAGGGTTGCATGGACCTCTTCTGTGTAGGCCTCTACTGAGTTTCCAGGTGTAGTTAAATTAGAAAGAACATCTGTCAGCCGTGTGCCAATCATTTCCATTGCAGCTGCGCTAAAATTTAATGAAGACACTACGCATTTGTCTGAATTTGAGGGAAATGTGTAACTTATCTCGAACTCTACCAGTGAGTGATCTGAGACAGCAGATGAAAGAGAGGAGACAAAGAGATTGGAGACATCTATTCCCCGAGCCAAAACAAGATCAAGATAGTTTCCACTAATGTGTGTGGGCTCATGAACAAACTGGTTGAAAGACATGGTCGCAAGCAGTGATTGAAACGCTGGCCAGAGGATCACACTCCTTATTTAGATGAATATTAAAGTCTCCAACTAGAAGGATGTTATCAGCATGGGTTATTAAGTCCGAGAGGAAAACTCCAAACTCGTCCAAGAAAGAAGAGTAGGGACCCAGAGGGCGATAGATTACAGCTAAATAAAATGTCTTCCTTCTGTTTATTTGAGAAGAAATATGTTTAATGAGTAACACTTCGAAAGAGTTAAATTTTGGCTGTGATGATGTACCTGTAAAGCAAAATGCAGCTTTATAAATGGCTGCAACACCACCACCCAGTTTCGACGTCACGACCTACCTGTGCATACGCATAATCAGGGGAGAGGCTTCATTTAGTGGCAGAAAAACATTGGGCCTAAGCCAAGTTTCACAAAGACAAAGTAAATCCAAGCTATGAGAAGCAATAAGATCATTAATTATGAGTGCTTTGGAGGAAAGAGACCGCACATTCAGGAGACCGATCTTCAGTCTTGATGTAGAGCTGACATTTGAAGCTGGTCCAGTGGAGAGATAGCGACAGGAAAAAGTTGTCGAGCTCTAACAGTTCTGCTTGGTTTAAAAGATTGCCTCTGAGTTATAATAACATGAGGACAGGATGCTTTTGGGGCACTGATTCTGTGAGTTTTCAGATGTGTTTGAGGACTAAATAAATTCACCATATCTAACAGATTTAGGCAGTAGGCGTCAGGATGACACGGCCTAACAGAGCCGTCTGCAACCTTTACCATTCAAAGAGCCATTTGGACCCATTTCCTACAGTAAAGAAAACACTGGGAGCCACAAAAACTTTTGACATTTAAAATGAAATAACACTGCATATAACACTGCACACATTTTTGCCTTTATGCTATGTATAAACAAACTATAATGTGTTATATTTATGAAATCAATGAACGACTGCAGAGAAAACTAAACTACATTTCTGCATGCAACAAAAACATTTTGAATAAAAAAATACATTCAGTTGAAGGATATGATACTCACTGTCTATTTGAGTTCTTCTTGTATTTATGAAAAAACATAAATTATCCACCAGCAGCAAACAATGGGAGCAGAGCAGATTGACTACATTTACATTTACATTTACATTTAGTCATTTAGCAGACGCTTTTATCCAAAGCGACTTACAAGTGAGGAAAACAATGGAAGCAATTTCAACAACACAAGGTAACAAAAAGCATAAGCGCACAAAAACTAGTCAGTTAAAACCTAGCACAGCATACAAAGCTAAGGATAGGAAATATATATTTTTTTTAATAGGAATTGATAGAAAGGAAGTTAAGAATTCAGTGTTTGTCAGTCAGGTGTTGACAAAAGAGATATGTTTTCAAGCGTTTTTTAAAGATGTCTACAGAATCTGCTGATCTTGTAGCAGCAGGTAGATCATTCCACCAATGTGCAACAGATCCAGAGAAAGTACGCAAGAGTGATTTTTTTCCTTTTGGGATGGTACAACCAGACGTTGTTCATTAGCAGATCGCAGGGATCTGGTAGGAACATAGGTCTGTGTTAGTGAGTGAAGATATGAGGGGGCAGAGCCAGTGGTGGTCTTGTAGGCCAAGAGCATAGCTTTGAACTTAATGCGTGCCTCAACCGGGAGCCAGTGTAAGCTAATGAGGAGAGGAGTTACGTGCGCTGTCTTTTTTTTTTTTTAAAGACCACTCTTGCTGCTGCATTCTGGATGAGCTGCAGAGGTTTGGTTGTGCAGGCAGGGAGTCCAGCCAGAAGAGCATTGCAATAATCCAGTTTGGACAAGACAAGAGCCTGAACTAGGATTTGCGTCGAGTGCTCCGATAGGAAAGGTCTAATTTTCCTAATGTTGTAGAGAATGAATCTACAGGACCTGGTGGTGCTGACAACATGACTTGTGAAGTTTAGTTGATCATCAATTACCACTCCCAGATTTATGGCAGTGCTGGACGGTGTAATGGTTGATGAGCCTAGTTAAATGGAGAGGTTGTGGTGGGTCTTTGGGTTGGCAGGAATCACTAGCAGTTCTGTTTTTCCAAGGTTCAGCTGCAGGTGATGGTCCTGCATCCAGAGTGAGATGTCACTCAGGCACGCCGAGACATGAGCAGAGACCGTCGGATCATCAGGTTGAAATGACAAGTGGAGTTGAGTGTCATCTGCAGCAGTGATAGGAAAAGCCATGCTTCTGAATGACAGAGCCAAGGGATGTCATGTATATGGAAAAGAGTAGCGGTCCAAGCACTGAGCCCTGTGGCACCCCTGTATTAAGATGTTGGGACTCAGAGACCTCATCTCTCCAGGATACTCTGAATGACCTACCCGAGAGGTAAGTCTTGAACCATTGTAACGCCACTCCAGAGACACCCATCGCACTGAGAGAAGACAAGAGGATGTGATGGTTAACGGTGTCAAAGGCAGCAGACAGATCCAGTAAGATGAGGACAGATGACTTGGATGTTGCCTTTGCCAGTCTCAGGGCTTCGATGACTGAGAGCAGAGCAGTTTCGGTGGAATGTCCGCTCTTGAACCCAGACTGGTTCTGGTCCAGGAGGTTGTTTCGTGTGAGAAAGGAGGAGAGCTGGTTAAACACAACTCGCTCCAGAGCTTTGGCAGTAAAGGGAAGGAGGGAAACCGGTCGGTAGTTTTCTAACAGTGAAGGGTTGAGAGTGGGTTTCTTCAGTAGTGGTGTGATGCGGGCCTCTTTGAAAGCTGTGGGGAATGACCCAGTGGAGAGAGATGAGTTGATGATGTGAGTGAGAGCAGGCACGACAGATGGAGAGATGGCCTGAAGGAGATGTGTGGGGATGGGATCTAGCGGACAGGTGGTAGGGTGGTTAGAACTAATGACCTTGGAAACGTCCGCTTCTACAAGTAAGGAGCTGCATCAGGCAAAAGAGGGGAAGATGCTTCCACCCTGAACTTGCGCTAACAGTTTTATTTTTCTGTTCTACAAATATTGCTGTTTTCTTATCATCTTACTTGATTGGAAAAAAACTAAATTTGTGGTAAAAGTACTAAAGCTTGCAAGTAGTCTATGGGCTGTGCCATGTTGCCAGCTGTTGTTTACACTTGATGTGAGTTGATCAATTGTGCTCAGCTTTTTCTCGTTACAAATGCTGCAAAGTTGTGTTAGAGATTTGCTTCAGAAATGAAGAGAATCATCTGACTGTGGCTTGGGTGAAGGGAATTTCTTGGAATACAGTTTTGGATGTTGTTTTTGCTCAATACCATCTGTGCATGGGGAGAAAGCTGCTTGACGGCAATTGAATTATCATCAACACCAGTGTCTTTGTCCGTAGCAGCGGTAGTTTAATTAGCATCTGTGAGAGGAGCAATCTTCATCTGCCTTTAGGTCGCATGGATTACCTTAAAAGACCTGTGACACACCGTTTTATGGATTTGACTCAATTTGTCACAGCATAATGTGTTATCACCTAAAAAATCATTATGCAAATACTTCCTTTTGCTTCATTTAAATTAATTCATTAAATCTATGCATTATCATGAACCCAAACCAAAAGTTTGAAAGTCATTTAAATATTTAAAAAAGGCACCAATAACTTTATGTTATGTGACATTCAATGGTTGAATGGCGTGGAACGATAGAGGTGTATTGTCCTTCATTCAAAATGATTTGTGTGAGTTCCGTAGTGCTTTTTGGAACCAAATGCTCTACTGCTTTTGATTTACTCTCATTAGCAGTATTCAAGCTTGTTGAATGTGGAGAGGGATAAGGCAGGGTAATATACATATGTATCTCAAAATTGTCTTGTAAATTAAATTAGACTTAAATCTGTATTCAAGAAAAAAGTGTTTATTGTAGATAAAAATATAATGAAAGATAAAACACTTCTGAGACCATATTCATAGGTTTAATTAGAATTTCAATCCAAATTGTTAGGTTCTTCTTTTTTTTTAAATACATAGTTAACACTTTTGGTTAAAATAAATGAATACCTAAAGACCTTTAAACTAAACTATAAAAAAATCAGTTCCAGAGTAACTTTAGATCTAATAAAAAATCATGTGAGGACCGCAATGCTAAGTGTGTCGGAAGCTAAACCAAAGGCTATTTGAAACAAAAAAAAAATTATTAAATAAAAAAAATAGTGAAAGGACTTTAATACAATACCATTAGGCAGGGTTTGGTAGTGGCCCATCTATTGACTTGTAGTCCCCTGTAGTAAGGACTAGATATTTTTTAACAAAATACTACCTTTTAAATGCCTGTACATTTTTTATCTTTGTTTGAAGAGGTTTTGAAAACATTTTACAACCAGATCATGTTTGTTAGTTCATTTGCAAAAACAGAAAAATGCCATTTTGGAAATCAGTGAACTAAGGCTTGTAATTTATTCTTTGCATAGCCCTGTTTTCAAAGACCAAATCCATATTAGTGGTACTAATTGGACAAAGCCACTCAAGTTCGATTTGACTGATATCAGCTTTAACGAATAATAAAATAAATACAAAACTGACAATTTATAAAAGTGGAGTTATTTGCTTTTGCAATTGAACTCTTCAAATGAGAACTGTTTTTTAAACATTTTACCCGGATAAATAAAGGTTAAAAAAAAACTCCACCAATTCCTCCGAACATGAACGTTTGAACCATTTTCTTCATTCTACAGTGGCTAACTTAACAAATATCCACTTGTTTGGTTATATGCAACATAATCCTGACAAGAAACAATTACAGCTATTTAGGAAGATTTATTTTCATAATTTCTCAGATCTGTATTTTTTTTAAATCCTGTCTCATGGTTGTCAATGTGTTTACAGCAGTCTTGACCTTAATAAAAATTTTTTTAACACATACTTTACTGTAAATTAACTCCTTTGAGGTTATATTACAAGTTACACTTTCAAGCACTTAATGATTAAAAATGCTTTCTTTGATCCAGTTGTACACATTATTACAGTCAGAAAACAAATTTAATTTGGAGGCCGTAACCCTGACGTCACTCCACTGAGACACCAGCTCTGACCTGTCCTCTCTCTCTCTCTCTCTCTTTCCTCTTACTGGCTACAACGTCCTCGTGCCGTGCTGTCGCGCGCCTCACTTCTGTTTTCTTCTTTACCGCCTCTGAGCCAATGCTCTAGTCTGAACACACGTCTGCTGTTGCTCAGAGGAGGCTTTCTTCACACTCTCTCCGGTCTGTTGCCTAGTGCACTCTACCGCTCTTTGGACAAAAAAAAAGGACGCTACATCGCTTTGAGAGTCTTTAAACACTGCGACAGCTCGTTCAGGTGAGTAAACCGTCAAACTAAGGACTTTTACTTTACATTGAAACGAGTGTTAATTTGCCACGAGGATTGTTAGCAACAGCAACACTTCAACGAACTCCTCCTATTTACATATTTTTTAGTTTGGTATTCAAAGCCTGTTTTTACAGTAAACAGCCTATGCCCATACTGCTTTAATTGAAGATGTAATTTTTTTTGTAATGGAATAGTGAAGGTTTGTCATTTCAAAATAATTATACAAGCACAACACTTTTTTATTCTTTCTTCAGCTTTATTAGTTTTTCTATTTCTTATTTTTGACATTTAAAAGTTATTCATCACCAAAAGAGCAAGTTAAAAAGTATCAGTTAAAAGAGAGACAAAAATAGTAATGCTTTTGGTTCAAGTAAATATGCTCATTTATACTATAGCTATACTAGGTTTTGTGAACACGGACTCTTTTTACTTTATTAGGATAAGAATGGTTAATGCATTTGAAAGCTTTTGGTTCAAGCTGAAATATCACCCTCTATCTTGTGGTAATAAAGGTTTGATTCATACATATTGTATGTCTACAATAAATATTGACTTTTTTAATTGTTTGCGACTGAAAATACTCACATAATCATTACTTTCCTAGGGAAGCTGTGTTGATGCTAGAAATCAATACAAGAAATTACCTTATTTTTGGTACAGGTCATGTTGTGAATAGAAATACGAGCTTATTAGGAAGGAATACAGAGCCTAAGTTTCTCCTGGAGATGCCATTATTCACCCAATTTGATTTAAATAAAAAAATAAAAGCCAGTTTTAATTTTGATTCCCTTTATGTCATAACTTGATTTTTACATATGTTTGCCATGTTAAAAGGAAGCCTTAGTGAAAAAATGTTCTCTCAATACAACAGTACAAAATACACAAACATTTTTGGCTAAACAGACCGAACAAAACAACCGAGTGATGTGGCTCAACAATTAACAAAACAAAAATTAAGATATTTATATAGTCTCAACTTGTGAAATACATATATTGATAGATTGTTAAATACTGAACAAAAATATAAATGCAACACTTTTTTGTTTGCCCCCATTTTTGATGAGCTGAACTCTTAGACTTTTTCTATGAACACAAAAGACCTATTTCTCTCAAATACTGTTCACAATTCTATCCAAATGTGTGTTAGTGAGTACTTCTCCTTTGCCGAGATAATCCATCCACCTCCCAGTGTGGCATATCAAGATTCTGATTAGAGAGTATGATTATTGCACAGGTGTGCCTTAGGCTGGCTACATTAAAAGTAGTTAAAATGTGCAGTTTTATTACACAGCACAATGCCACAGATGTCGCAAGTTTTGAGGAAGCGTGCAATTGACATGCTGACTGCAGAAATGTCCACCAGAGCTGTTGCCCTTGAACTGAATGTTAATTTCTCTACCATAAGCAAACTCCAAAGGCGTTTCAGAGAATTTGGCAGTACATCCAACCAAAAGTTTAGATCACCTGTGATCTGTTTGCTTGTAAATGCTTGTAATTAGTGTGTTTATGTAAAAGGTTAGTGAGTTTCTGGACTCCTGGCAGACCCTTGCATCTTTCATCCAGTGCTCCACTGGCGGTTCTGTTTTCTGAGTCATGGGGAAAGCGAAAGAATTGTCAAAGGATCTCAGGAAAGGGTAATTACACTGTATAAAATAGGAAAGGGGTATAAAAAAATATAGCCAAGGAATTGAGAATGCTAATCAGCAGTGTTCAAACTCTAATTAAGAAGTGTAAAATGTTGAAACCAATCCAAGGTCAGGTAGACCAACAAAAAAATTAGCTACAACTGCCAGGAAAATTGTTTTGGATGCTAAGAAATACCCACAAATAACTTTAGCTGAAATACAAGTCTCTCTATAAAAACTTGTGTTGCTTAGTCAAGATGCACAATAAGGAGGCACTTGAAGAAAAATGGGCTGCATGGTCAAGAAAGCTATTACTACGCAAATGCCTCAAAGCATCCCTCCTTTAATACGACAAACAGCACAAAGACAAGCCTCAAAACATCTGGAACAAAGTGGTTTAGAGTGATGAGACTAAAATTAAAGTTTTTGGCAACAACCATAAACGTTACATTTGGAGAAGAGTCAAGAAGGCCTCTGATGAAAGGTACACCATTCCTACTGTAAAACATGGAAGTTTTTTGCTAATATTTTGGTGAACTGTGATCTACATAGGAAAACAGGAAAACAGGAAACTTTTCCTCAAAGATAAATGCAGATAAATTTCACTCATTAGCCTTGAAGTTGCGCATGGGACATACTTGGACGTTCCAACATTACAACGATTTAAAGCACGTGGCCAAGTCGACCTGTCATTGGCTACAGCAGCATAAAGTGAAGGTTCTGGACTGGCCATCTTAGTCTCCTGACCTCAATATCATTGAGCCATTCTCAATGATATTGAGAATGGCTCAAGACAGCCCAAGAATTTACAGGAATTGGAGTATTTTTGCCAAGAACAATGTGCAGCTTTACCATTTGAGAATATAAAGAGCCTCATCCACAACGACCATAAAAGACTTTATTTGTCATGAGTCTGTATAAGCAGTAAATTACATACAAACATTTTTAATCTTTTAATGAAGCTCTGGTGTCAGAGAAGTCATGGGAGATCGACAGTTCTTATTCATCAGCCGAGTCTTAAAGCCTTCTGTTCAATGTATAATTTTATACTGAATACAATACCAAGCCAAGTGCTAAACTCACTCAAAACATCTAAACATGACACGTGAGGACTTACTTTATGTAATGAGAACATATCCAGAACAAGGCCAGGGCAAGATACCTGCAATGACTGTATAAATATGGGCAACTTCCGCCCTTTGCTCCCCTATTCACCGATATTGTTGTTATGACAGGGCAATAAAATGGCAGTTACATACGGGCTTTTAAGCTTTTTTAAGATCTTTAAGATAGCATAAACGAACATATTAATAGAAAAATCACCCCCCCCAGAGTTGTTATGTAGTGAAAACTACTAAAAGCTCTAGAGATCGGAGCCATCTTTGTTCCAGGCTGTAAACATGTTTTTTACACTTGTAAAGTTGCCATTGGGTTTCTCATTATATTTTCGCTTTTGGAGCCTACCCTCTGGTGGACGGCGGTATATCGCTGTATGGTGGCGCCCTTACTCAAGGATATTTTAAGTGGTTCCATGAGAGAAGCTTGGATACATTGAAGAGATGCATAAACTGTTCAGTTCTTGCAATTTAAATTTCACACCAGTAAGACGCTTGTGGGGGTTTGCTCTTGATTGAAAGTGGCAGTGAAGAGCTACTGCCAAAAGTCAGTAAACAGACAGTTTGTGCAAAGCTAAATAAAGCTTCCTAAAGCCCAAGTTCAGTTTAGTCACTTGATTATACTCATGTGAGGCCACAGAAACACTAATGATAACAGCATAAACTCACATTTCTTCTGTCCTGCTGCTTCTGAACAAGGAACAAGATACATCTACAAGTCACATAATACAACAGTTTAATACAGCTGACCAGAGGTTGCGCTAGACTCTGTCACTCTCCGTTATATCCATCATAATCTATTATTAGCTGTCATTTAAAATGTTTATATTTTATTAATACTTTTAATTAATTGTCTAACTCACATTTTAAGAAATTAGGCTAGAAGACGAGCATAGAGGACAGATTCTTTGTTTTGTGTATAAACAACAGATGAACACAAATGGCATTTTATGTTCAACACAAAGCAGAATAATTAAATTTTTCTGCACTGACAGTGGAAGGATATTTTGTTCTTGAACAGGCAAGTTTAGAATTCAGTATATTACACAATTTGATTCCAACTACAAAAGAAAATAACAAAAATTAACTTAACTTGCTGTCTTGTCTTCCTGCCCTGTTCAGTGTTGTCTGCCCTTCTTTTTTTAATAAAATGTTATATTGTTCCTTAAACATCTGGTTAAACAGGGAGTAATCTGGATATCCTCTGCTCTGCTGCAGTAATGCATGTAAAAAGACTTTCAAGTAACCCTTGTACCCTGTTTAAATAAATGTTACGTTGTTACCATTTAGGGACAAAAGTGTCCTCTTCCAAAACATCATAAAAATAGAATATGTTCATATCTATTTTTACCTTTCTTTGCATAAATCTCTTAATCTACTTCTGTCCTGATCATAAATACCAAATATTTGAATATTTTTTAGAATTCTAACCCTTTATATGCCAGTGTACTGTATATGATAGCAGACTTCCTCCAGCTCTTCTGGGAGGATACCAAGGCGTTCCCATGCCAGCCGAGAGACATAGTCCCTCCAGCGTGTTCTAGGTCTTCCCGGGTCTCCTCCCGGTGGGACATGCCGAACACCTCCCTAGGGAGGCGTCCAGGAGGCATCTGGAACAGATGCCCGAGCCACCTCATGTGGCTCCTCTCGATGTGGAGGAGCAACGGCTCTACTTTAAGCTCCTCCCGAGCGGCAGAGCGGAGAAAGCTCATTTCGGCCGCTTGTATCCGGGATCTTGTTTTTTTGGTCCTGACCCAAAGCTCATGACCATAGGTGAGAGTAGGAACGTAGATTGACCGGTAAATCGAGAGCTTTGCCTTTCAGCTCAGCTCCTTCTTCATCACAACAGACCGGTACATCGACAGCATCACTGCAGAAGCTGCACCGATCCGTCTGTCAATCTCACGGTCCCTCCTTCCCTCACTCGTGAATAAGACCCCTAGATAATTGAATTCCTCCACCAATCTGAAGGGGACAAGCCACCCTTTTCCGACTGAGAACCATGGTCTCAGACTTGGAGGTGCTGATACTTACTGTGTGGCATGTGGAATTTTATAGAGATAAAACCCTCATGGCCCAAGACATTTTAAGAATATCGAAGTAAAGCTGCAGACGAGATACTGCATTCACAACATAAAACCAGCTGCAGTCAGCTCTGCCAGCCTGTTTGGTCTTGTGGTCGTGGTCAGGCCTCTTAAATAGCAAATTCAATTGGGCCAGATTCTAAATACATGGAACCTCTGAGGGCCAATTTCAGAGCAAAAGAAAGAGAGAGAACAACATAAATCAATACAATTTAGTGTAAGCAAGAAATAAGCAATGCTTATTTATTTTCAATCTCAGTACATAAATATACAAAAAATTGTATTGTAAATGTATTTCCGCTAGATTTTAAATTTGGTTCACCTCTTGGTCACATAACCAGGTTTGTAATTCAAAGAAACAAAAAACAAAAACAACAACAAAAAAAAATACTAATGCACCTTTTTATCCAGTTGAATGGGACTGCTCTAGGTTCTGAAAAACAAAAAAAGAAAAAAGAAAAGGGAGATTAAATGCAGATAGAGTTTTGATTGAAGTACATAACCAAACCAGTACTGAACACGACTTCAAAATCCTGAGCTTATATAGTCTTACTTATTATAATCTTATACAGATTTATGTGCCAAATGTGGCTCCAACCAGTCTTGTTTGTCCCATACCATTTCATACATTTATTGTCCTGCATTACCTCATCTTCTGCACCTGCACCCTCGTCACATGCCGCACTTAGCCTGTACCCCATCATTGAATGTGCACCTGTCATCCCCTCTATCTTTACTACTTCTGGAAAAGTCTGTAGAAGTGGCTACTTTTTTGTGTGTTAATTTGTGTGTAACTGCACTAAGCCTCAACCTTTATGTGTGTGTGGATCAGTATGTAAATCTTCCTACTGCCTACATATGTGCCCTGATGTTACCGTCTCGTACTGCTTTCTGCTTTTCATAGTTAGAAACTGTTAGTAAGGTCCACACTTCATTCAAAGCTATATTAATATGTTAGTTATCACTTGACCATGATTATAATAAGTAATGTAAAAATGTAACTTTATGTAACAAAATACATACATATTCATGCAACCTAATGAATAAATAAAAAATAAAAACAATATAAAAATACATGACATCAATGACTCAGCACTAGACAGAAACCAGGGCCCTATTTTTATTTACTATAACATTATCCAATCACAATAGTACTAGGAAACTGGAGAAAATTATGATATAAGTATTTCTTTAAGAAAGTCAAAACTCTCATTCTCAAACAGTCTTGATGGCTATAAAACTTAAACTTTTCTTATGGTGACACCTGCAAATATTAGAAAAGACTTTTTGTGCCAGTGTTTTTCAGCCTAAACAGACTGATATGATAACATCTCTAAAAAATCTAATAAGATTGTAAGACAAACGAAGGAAGACTGCCCAACCCTTTAATGAGGTTTCATAAGGAACAAACAGATTGTTATTAGGCTTTATGACACATTAATTTAATCTTCAGATTTAATAAAAGCTGAGTTCCCAGGATTGTTTGGCCTTTAATATATTTATTTGCATGTAAAATTGAATGTGGCATCATTAATTTCAGGTTGTAACTTTGGTTATTGCAGATGTTTAATTGATGCCCGTCTTTTCACAGAGTGACCTATGGAGGCAATGAGCCATGGAGACAACAGAACCAGTGAACATGAGCCAAGTGGACTCTCAACTCACCAAATCTTCCAACAACTGCTCAAACACAACGCCAACTAACATTGTACATGTCTTGCAGCTGGACGACAGCACAAAGTTGATCGGAGTGCAAGTTGTTCTCATCCTTGCTTACAGCACTATTATACTTTGTGGAGTAATCGGGAACTCCTTAGTTATCTTTGTGGTCTACAGGTTTAAAAATCTCCGGACTGTCACAAATTTCTTTATTGTTAACTTGGCTGTGGCGGACCTACTTGTGAATACGTTGTGCTTACCGTTCACATTGGTGTACACTCTCTATGGCGAGTGGATGTTCGGGCAAGTTCTTTGCTTCATGCTGCCCTGCGCTCAAGGCATGTCCGTGCACGTGTCCACCATCACCATGAACATCATCGCCTTGGACCGACACAGGAGCATTGTACGTCATATGGAGACGCGTATGTCCAAAGACATGTGTGCCCTGATTATTGTGATCACATGGGCGGTCAGTGGTCTGTTGGCGAGCCCCCTGGCCATCTTTAGGGAGTATGGGACTTTTGATATTTCAGCTGACAAGTCAATCCAGGTATGTAAAATGATCTTTACGTCTTCTGATTGTGGAACATGCTGAAGTAATACTCTGAAATGGAATTATTTGGACTTTATAAATGCTTGGAGTTTAGATTTTTAAGCAATGCCGGCATATTATCACCTTCCATTTTGAAATGCAAGTACATTAAGATATTTGTGGGGCTACCCTTGAATGTGTTTAATTTTGAAGTGCCTACACTATATCATAAATACATAAAAACTGATACTTTTGAAAATATTGTCAACCCTATTTTCTGTTGTAAAATGTTAAACTTAAAACTCAGTGTTGTTAACTGCCAGAATGATGATGAAACACTATAATCTGTGACAACCTTATTCCAATTGCTACAGAATATAGTTTAGACCAGGGGTTGTCAATCTTAGGTACTCGTGCCAGGGTTGGCGCGCAGAAGCATAATCAGGCACGCAGGTTAGAGTAGGCTACCATCTCAAAATCCATGGGTGAAACAAGACATTGATTGTGGCTCGTCTTGTGGAGACTACACACAGTGGCCCTCATTTATCAGAGCTGCCTAAAAATGAGTGCAGATCTGTTTGTAAAATGGACAGTAGGCAGAGCTCGGATTTATAAACCGTAGTACTAGACCAGTTCACTAGCTTTTGATAAATCCAGCAACTTAAAACAAAGGCTACATATTTCATGTCTAACTTAAAAAATAAATGTTATATTATAACTACCTATAGTGACTCCCATTTTAAGATGGTGAGACCTAATAATGATAACATGTTAAACAACTTAGCACTGGAGACAATGGAGCCCTTACCTGTCCAAGGCCAACCTCTACGCAGCTGCAACTGTCTCAGTTGAGACAATGAGGTGTGCATGCTGAGTCTGATACTGAGTAGCCTATTGCTTTAGCCTATATGCTCTCACCAAGACACTACAGTGTGGAGCACGGCTCTCAGTAAGTGTCCGCTCATGCTGGACATGTGTCTAAAAGTGTATGAATTCCAAAAATTGTTACGCTGTAATATGGCACATTTTAAAGTGACAATGCGTTGTAAGTTCTAAATTGTGTTTTTGCTGCTCGGTATTGTCTTCAAACTTGTACATCAGCCCCTGATCTGGTGTAGGAACCGTACGCCCATAGCCTGGCCAGCCGCAACTAACGCTCTTCCTATTCTGTACAAAGAAGACAGTTATAAGTTGCTTGCATTCAATTTCAATTGGGATCCGGGCGTATTGTACCAGGCATGATCCGAAAAAAGGCGAAACCACACTGCCGTTGGTCAACAAAGAAGCCACGTTAGCACCGCTAGTTAACATGGCCAGCAGTAGAGTGGACACTAATGCAGTGTGTGAAACCTTTGATAAATGAAGGAATGGCCTCCGTCAACATTTCTCACAGTGAGGCTCTGTGCGCTCTGTGTGACACTGAGGTATAAACCTAAAGTTCACCTGCAGTTGTACCCCGTCTCCCTCTTCTTGTCACATTTAAATTGAATCTGTTTTATTTTGGGCTATCATAATGGGTCTAAATATTAAACAATTGTATTGTAATGTAAGGTTAAACATTTATCTGCGCTACGATACTGCTACACTGTACCTCCGCTTATTGTTGCATTCATTCATTTATTTTTTAATGCTTAGTACCATTAGGGGTCACGGGTGATTGGAGCCTATCTCAGCAGCCTTGTGCCAAAGAAAAATCTATTTTCCCGACAGTATACAAAATGCACCAACAATAACCTCTTTTAAAGGTAGACTCATAACACACCCTTTCTCACTTAACAACTTTAATACATCTGTCCATGTTTATTTTCTCTTTCTTTCAAGTTTGTTGCTTGCTACAACTTTTGTGTCATTTCTGTTTTCTTTGTAATCTTGGAATTTACTTATATTTTCCCAGAGGATATAAGTATCCCTCATATTTTTTTGTTTTTGTGTCTTAACCCATAACTGATCTGTTGTTCAAAGCAGTCACTCGTTCAGAATGCACTAACCATGACATTGTTTCATTGACAGCAGCTAAAGACCTTTCAGTCAACTAAACTATTGTGATTTCAAAATATTTATTGTTTTATTGACCTTGGTGATTTATTACTTTGAAAGTGTAAGTGTGAAGCCTTGTTAAATGTTGACATATGCTGTTCAAATGTGAAGATTTTTGAAAGTGCAAACAATTGAATTTCAATGAAACAAGAAAGCAGAACAAAGAGTAACCTAAAAACTACAATTAGCATTTCTTGAAATAAAATGGTCACATATTGCTAAAGAATGTAATAGCTAAAAATGACTAAAGAACCAACAAATGTAAAATAGTAGTAATCTTATGCTTAATCTTATTCTTTGTATAATATTATTTATCATTTTATTATTTTAATAAAACTGTTTGATTTTGTTAAGAAAATAGAAAGCTTGTTAACAATTGTTCCTCTTTAGAAAATGTAGCACTACATGTCTGAAGTAGTAGTTAGATGTTGAAAAAATTATGAAACAATCATACTAAAAACAAAACTGACCATATTTACGTTCTATTCAGGTTTGTACAGAGAAGTGGCCTGGGAGCGACATGAACGGAGGCATCTACAGTATATCTATGCTTCTCATTCAATATGGCTTACCTTTGGCCATCAACTCCTTCGCCTACATCCAGATCTGGAACAAACTTAAGAATCACTTAACTACTGGCTGTCGAAATGACCGCCAGCAGCGGAAAAGGAAGACCACTAAGATGTTGCTGACCATGGTGGTGGTCTTCGCCATCAGCTGGTTGCCCTTTCATGCCTTCCAGTTGGCCGTGGACATAGACAGCAACGTTCTCTACATGAAGGACTTCCAGCTCCTCTTTACCATGTTTCATATCATCGCCATGTGCTCGGCGTTTGTCAATCCGATCTTGTACGGATGGATGAACAAAAACTACCGGACAGCCTTTCTGTCTGTCTGTAGGTGTAACAACCTGAAAGTGAACCATTTAAGACGCAGAAGGTTGCAAAAAGAAAATGATATGCCTTTTAGTGTTTGGAAGTCAACTAATTTGTAAGTTGCATATTTAAAAGCAATGACTGAAAATACTGCAGCTACTGCATTTATGAAGATGAATGTGACAATAATAAAAAAAAGTTGAAAGTTAAATCAAACTTATGCAAAATGTACAGTATGAAAAAAAATAAGTATACACATACATATTTGTATGTTGTTTTTGAAACCCCATGGAGAAAATATATTATTACCAATTGTTTGCTAAATGTAGCTAAGTGGTAGTTTGATTTAAGGTTCGTTTTAGACGGTGCTTTAAGTGCCTGTACTCTAAATTGTCTTGGTTAGCAATAATAAAAATATAAGAACAGCAATATAGCACTTTTTTGTGTGTTTGTAGTGCGTTTGTAGTGTGTTTGCGTTTGTAGTGCCGTAACCAGAAGTCAGTAACCTATTTTTAATGACTTAATTTACAATGGCCTATTATCAGCATACTAGAAATATTTTGATCTTTTACAACACAAATTAAATTGCCTGCACAGTGGGGCGGTGGTTAGCCCTGTCAGGGTTTGACTCTCGGGGTGGATGGGGCCTTTCTGTATGGAGTTTACATGTTCTTCCTGTGCTTGGTTGGGTATCCTCCAGGTACTGTGGTTTCCCCCACCAAAACATACTAGGTGCCCCTTGGAGGCGGCTGCTGACCCCAAGGGGATACAAAAAAGTGATAATCAAATAAATAAATCAAATTATTGTAGGCCAATAATAAAAATAAATACTGAATATGTTGGAGAGGGACTTCTAGAAGTGCTAGTACTGCATTCCAGCCCACTTAAAGCACCGAGTTTTAAAAAGTTCTCATCAGATAAATATCTCTTCCAAATTAAAAATCTTGTAACTGATAATTTTTTTGGGAAAATGGTTTAAACCCCAAATAGTATCTCGTAGTATAATAATTAGTGAAAAACAGATGGAAAAAATTGGCTAATCACATTCGAGCAAACCACATGCTCAGAAAAGGAGCGCTCCTATTGGTCTACAAGTATTGTTACGTTCCAGGAAGTTTAATAACTGTTGATAAAGTGTATTTTCAGCACTAAAAATGTTTTTTAACACCTCAAAAAAGAAAAAAATATCAACAGAGAAAAAGATGCAATGTAAAATGCGAATAAATACTTGCTATATGTTAATTCAATCGCTTAATGTTTAACGAGGGTTATTGCCGTCCTAATGCTAAAGTTGCACAATATGCTAATGCTAATTGCTAAACTTCAGTTTGGTATCCTGTATTAGTTTTTTGTGGAATACAAATTGGTCAGGTTTTATTTTTTTTAATAGAAGTAGAGGTCCCTATGCTGCTTTTGGGGATGAAAACAGTGGCACTTACTCCAAAACTTTCCCTAATCTAACCAAATTGATTTTCTTGTTATGTGGCCCATAGCACACTTTCAACCTTTTGTGTTTTATTTCTGTCACATTCCTTATGATTGAAAATGGGACGTGGTGGCAATAAAATAAAGATGAGAAGAAATGTTATTTCAAGAATAAAGTAGCCTAATGCTTTTGAGCAACTCCTTGTGACTATTCAACTGCAACCAGGCCTACGTCTATCCACTGTACGCTATATACTGACTAACTGTAAGAGCCCCATAATACTCCATTTTTAAAATAACATTAACCTACTGTATTTTGTGGTATTACAAGTCATATGTTATCTGCCTTTTTCTGCAGTTTCTCCATCTACCTGTACATTGATAATGTACATTGATGCATATGTGTGGTTGACTCACAATAAAAGTCTCCTTACAGTCTCAGAATAGGAAGGATACTTGATCGTATAATGATAACAATAATTAAGCAACAAATAAAAACAAAGATTGCTGTGTAGGTTATACATTATCCATAGAGATAAAGAAATGTTTGTTTTTCTTCCATGTTTAACAGGAACATGCTTTTCTCCCCCTCCCTAACCTGTCTTTGTTTGCAGTGGGCATTTTTATTACCACAATTTTCTTTTACAGTGATTACTGGGCTGCTTGGGTTTTGAAAAGCCCTTCCTGTTGACGAGGGTCCCACTGATTCACTTAGTGTGTACGTGAGAAATCAAGACACTGGGATGTTAGAGCCCATTTCCATTTTTAGTCAAGTTTTTATGGTGCATTTAGCAATAAATCAATAATTGTTTCTTTAACTGTTGGATGCTATTGAGCTGCCCCTGTTGTTAGAAAGTGTTCCCTCTGGAGCACTTGGCTTATCAATTAAAATGAACAATAGGCCAAGGCTAATCAAATTCTTTTCCTCCTGGACCCATTGTTTGGCTTTTATTCCAAAGAGCACTTAAGTCAGAGTGATCTCCCATACATGGAATCCTTTTAAAGTAATGGTATTTTGTTTGTAGTCTGTACCTATTCATCTCTAACTCTATTTTCAAATTATAATAATTTAATAGTGGTAAAGTAAATTACAAAGTGACAGCAAATTATTTAATGAACAGTGCTTTAGTTGATCAGTCACGCTATTCCTCTTTTGGCAACAAACTACAAAAAGCTTTCAGTGCCAAAAAACATACTGCCTACCTGCTTACTTCAGGCAAAGACAAAAACTCGCAATAGCTTCTTTAAACATGTACATCAAAAATGTATGCTAAACTAGCCTGTATTGTGGGATAACCCCATCAAAGTCAGTTGCCGCCAAGTTTGTTCGCCAGTAGAGGCGGCAAGTTTGAAATAAAGAACATGTCTTCTGAAATTGTAGGGTCACTGTAGCGTATTTTGTGCAAAGGTGAGTCCGGTGACTCTAGGGTCCAAAAGAACAAATGCTTAATTTGTGAAAACATTTCGATGTTATGTTTTTTCTTTTTTCTATTTATTTTCTTCTGAGTAAGAATAGTTAATAGAATTTTAAGACAACCTGTAAAACACGAGTTTGGTGGTATTCCCTAAATTAGTCACACCTTCATGATAGAAGTTATCCTGTCTGGTCAATCTTAAAGTTTACTACAAGCATTTGAGTTAATTAACTAATAATGAATAAATAACTGGTTTATGCAGATGTATTTTCTGTTTGTTTACCATGTCATCCCTTTTTTCAAGTCCCTTTTATGCTTACTTTTTGTTGCATGATATTTTTGACTTTCTTAAATCTCACCTCATCATAAAACATGCACTGCTAGCATAAGGGGTGTAAAGTTGTCCCGTCTGTGTGTCAGGTGCAGGGGTTACAGGAGTAAGGTGTTATGTGAGCCAAAGCGTCCTTGGGTCACACCTTTCTCTTTTTTTTTCACAAAAAGGAATATAAATGATTTTCTTCTTGTAGGGCTGTTTATAACAAGAACAGAACAGGCTTTGAATAAAAAAAAAATACAAATAAATGCAGTTTTCTGTAGTCCCTTGGAGTGTGCTTAGCTTCATGTTTGGTACCCATTTTAGCCATCTTGATCCCAATGAAGGTGTACTTGAAGTGGTATGTTACAAAAGGCTTTTTTGTGACCCTTTGACTCCTTTTGATAATTCAGAATCCTGAACCATTTATACTGTTTTGTATGACCCAGACACATATTCTTTCCAAAAATTATATCAGCCTGTTGGCTGTGTCTCAGTGGTAGTCCTTCAACCGGAAGGTAGTAGGTTCGATTCCCGCTCTTCCCACAGTTCATACTATCGTTGTGTCCTTGGGCAAGACACTTAACCCACCTTGCTCCCAGTGTCCGTAGCACTGGTGTATAAATGTGTGTGACTGTGGAGGTGTGTTTGGTGGTGGTAGGAGAAGGTTGTGCGCTGTGTGTATGGCAGCCCCCCTCTCTGTCTGTCCCAGGAGTGGATGTGTGTGAATGGGGTGAGTGGAAGCACGATGTAAAGCACTTTGGGTGCCCGAGAAGGGTGCAAGAAAGCGCTATATAAATGCATGCCATTTACCATTCCCATAACAAGATAAATATGTCTAGGAGACGTTTACTCCTTTGAGAAAATGAATGTTGTGCCATGTATTTTTTTAACGCTTGTGTATTAAATTATCCTGTGCTTGCTGTCAAGACAGCGAAGGCAATGTGGTTTTGTGGTTTTCGTAATTGCCATCTCTTATTGTTGCTGCTGCTACTGGGTATTGCCTGAGCCAAAGAACTGTACTGCATAACCCTGCTGTTGTATGTATACTAAAAAACATTGCCTGACATTAAAATGTTTCCAAAGGAAATGTTAAAGAATAAAGAATAAAGAAACTTTGACTTCACCACGAATTGTGTCTTCCGAGTCCCGTGTGTCTGGAACCTGGCCGACGATCAATACAGCAGCCTTGGTTAAATGGTTGTATCAATGTTGTCTGTCTCACAATGTGGCAAATCAATTCTGGTCATCTTTTGTAATATTTTCTGCATTTTGAGTCATTGCAGTTTCCGTCACAGAACGACTTCACATGATTCGTTTGTGTTTGATTTGTGGGTTGTGCAGAGGTCACAGCGAGTCAAGCAAGTTCAGAAGAGTAACAAAGCGGTCCTTCATGCTAAGAGCAAAAACATTTAATTAAAGTCTGAACACATTCACTGAGAAGATATCAGAATAACTTCAAAAAGCATTGTTTTTAGCCTTATGTGGCATCTTAAATACATTTCCAATCAAGCTAAATACCCATAGAGATATCTTGTAACCTGACTGTGACTACACGTTTTATTTGATAGAATTTCCTTTTGTACTGAGCTAGGAGATTTAAAAGTAACTCTCAGCAAGATGTGGTTAAACAGTGGCTCATAAATGCCACATCATTTGGGTTTGTACTGACACTCAAAATGCCTTTTACAGCCACCAGCCTCGGTTTTTGCTGTCGACGGGCTGGTGTAATGACACTTATTGTGTTTTTATATAATTGTGTTTCCGTCAATTGCAGAGAAACCAATAAACTTGTCTGTGTATTGACGTCAGCAGCTGGAGGAAAAACCATGTAAGCAGTTCAGCAATAAATAAAATAAGATGTATTGGATAAATTTTGGGTAACTCACTTACTCACTACTGTTTGGTATTGTTCCAACTTACAATATCAAATGAATTTGTAAATTGGAGAACATTAACAGATGTGTGACATCAGTGTTTTAATAACTGATAAATAATGGTAGGCCTATTGCTTTCTTTGTAGCACAACCAGATTTTCAAATCAGATTTGCTCATGACTTCATACATGTGATCACATTTAGTTTTTACCAGTTGTAACGTACCGCATCTGTTCTGACTAATGAGCTAAAAATTGTGACAAAACAGTATATAATGAAAGAATACTAATATATAAAAACAGGCACTATACAATACAATATCTGAGCATTTGTTTAAGTTTTAGTTGACCTGTCAGCTGAACACCGAGTGTCCTAGACTGCATGGCTTTTTTTGGTACTGCAATACCCACTAGTATACACTGGTAACTGACGACTGGACAGAGGAGGGGAATACAGCCATGGTTCTAGCTACAATATTCAATATCTTTGTTGTCAAAATGTTTTTTTGCAAAATGTAACTATTTGGCAAAATACATTTGTAAAACAAACAAGTATGGTAGTATGCTATACATTTTTTTTAGGCAACCAATAATGAATACCCTATGTTCTTTATTGTCAAAACAACATCATAATTGCTTGATTTATGTCATTTTAGTGAAGAAAAAGTGCATTTGCAGTCATTATCCTTCATATGTCCCTTACATGTGTATATATTGCAGTGTGTTTTGCATGTAGTTTATTTTTTTGCTTACATCAAGAGTTACATATCTATCAGCAGGTTTTGCAATTTAAAATTTATTGCACACAGACAATATCAGAGTATTAATGGGCAGAATACTCAAATATAGTATACACAGGAGATAAATAAAACCATATCTGAGTGACGGCCATTAAGATTCTTAAGGAGTAGATCAATGTATAGAATATCTGTTAAAAACGTGTGCCTATGAATCGTGAGATAAATTCTTGTGGGTGCATGTGGTGGGCCAACACGTTCCTGAGATCTTTTCTGTTGGCTTTTAGTCTTTGTCACCCATCTGTATGTTTGTATGAGCATGGCATGGTGGTGTTTGTGCCCCTTCAAAGTGGGATTTGTGGATCTATGCAGAGGGATACGTCGTAACAAAGTCGTGTCCTTCCAGCGGTCTCGTTCTGGCACGGGCGTGAGTCTCACAGTACAGCTGCCCCTCCACAAAGAAGTAGCCCTTCTGTTTGAGGTTCACATCACAGTCAGTGCACACAAAGCACCCGGGGTGACGGTATTTGTCCCGTGCCTTCACCACTGTCCCCCTGCAGAAGAGACGATTGCACTCAGAATAAAGCACTTGCATACTATAACTTTTACTTGACAGTTAAAATGTAGATTCATGGGTAACACTTTATAACAACAACATGAGTATTTGGAAATGACTTAATTCATCATTTACAAAAAAATTATTCTACATTTATAATCACATATTAGGTCAGTCAAGTTTATAATGCTACAAAGGTTTCAGTCTTGAACAACAAGCTTATGTATAGGAATGGTATTTCAACATCTATAAAGCCTTTTATTCATTCATTTATCTGTAATTACATATTTATTAATGCTTTACTACTGTTTAAGAGTGTGTCATTTATATAAAGTGTTAATGAGGCATGTGATCTGGACAGTACATCTAAAACACTCACCCTTTTTAGTGGTAATATATAATTATAAAACTATTTAAATTACATTATATTTTCTTTTTTCCTAACAAGGTTGTTGGTTGAAATACATTTATTCTAGTAGAGCAGATAAACCCTTACAGCTATAAACTTTTATATATGATTAAGATTATGCAACCATTAGAAAAGTTATTGTCCCCTCATTGAATTTTTATTTATATTTTGGTGCAAAAACATTGTATAATGTAAATAATGTATAAGGGACTTTGTTAGAAGGTTTCATTATTAGACAAATGCAATTGAAGACAAAAGAAAAGATCTGGACTACATTTCAAGGTGAAGCCATTTTGTCTTCTCCAAGAGACTTTGTCAATTCTGAGTTTGACTAGTAAGAGAGCTGAGCTCTATCTCTAGAGGGAGGGATTTGACCTTAGTGGGTTGGCTCTTCTGTGCTGATACATCCTCTTGTGAAGCTGTTGTTGCTTTTTCCCGATGCATCAGTCACTTAACGACTCCCCCATCAGGAGTCACACTGCCCTTTCAAGGTAACAACTATGCAAAGGGGAACCGTCAGGGACTTCTACACCTTCAATAAAGGCCTATCTTTTTAAATGTTATAACACATTATATTGCATACTGTATAAATATTTTAAAACCCTTTATGAAAAACAAAACATCAAGGATGTCGCCCGGTATGGGCGAAACGTAGGCCCCACCCTGGAACCAGGCCCATGGTTGGGGCTTGTATGCGAACGCTTGGTGGCCAGGTCTTGCCACATGGGGCCCAGCTGGGCTCAACCCGATGGAGCGACGTGGGGCTGACCTCCCGTGGGCCCACCACCTGCGGGAGGAACCGTAAGGGGCTGGTGCAAAGTGAATTGAGTGGCAGTCGAAGGCGGGGACCTCGGCGACCCAATCTCCAGACACAGAATCTGGCGCTAGGGAAATGGAATGTCACCAAGCTGGCGGGGAAGGAGCCTGAGCTTGTGCGGGAGGTTGAGAGATACCGACTAGAGATAGTCGGGCTCACATCCACGCACAGCTTGGGCTTTGGAACCCAAATCCTTGAGAGAGGCTGGACTCTCCACTATTGTAGGGTTGTCTGCGTTGAGACGTGGCGGGCTGGTGTGGGCTTACTCATAGCCCCCCAGCTCAGCCGCCATGTTTTGGAGTTCACCCCGGTGAACGAGAGGGTCGCTTCCCTGCGCCTTCGGGTCGGGGATAGATCTCTCACTGTTGTTTGTGCTTACGGGCCAAATGGCAGTACAGAGTACCCGGTCTTCTTGGAGTCTCTGGGAGGGGTGCTGGTAAGTGCTCCGACCTGGGACTTCGTCGTTCTACTGGAGGACTGGTGGGCATCGACAGTGACACCTGGAGGGGCGTTATTTGGGAGGAACGACCCCCTGGATTTGAACCCGAGCGGTGTTCTGTTATTGGACTTCTGTGCTTGTCACAGTTTGTCCATAATGAGCACCATGTTTAAGCATAAGGGTGTCCATCAGTGCACGTGGCACCAGGACACCCTAGGCCGGAGGTCAGATGAAACAACTACAAAGTCGATCATCGACCTCCGGCCGTATGTCTTGGACACTCGGGTGAAGAGAGGGGTGGAGCTGTCAGCTGATCACTACCTGGTGGTGAGTTGGATCCAATGGCGGGGGAGAAGGTCGGACAGACTTGGCAGACCCAAACGTACTGTGAGGGTCTGTTGCGAACGTTTGGAGTCCCCTGTCAGAAAGATCTTGAACTCCCACTTCCGGCAGAGCTTCGATCAGATTCTGATAGAGGCTGGAGACAATAAATCCGAGTGGACCAACCCCCAAACTTGGTGGTGGACACCGGAAGTAAGGGATGCCGTCAAGCTGAAGAAGGAGACCTATCAAGGCTGGTTGTCTCATGGGACTCCTGAGGCAGCTGATGGGTACCGGCAGGCCAAGCAAGGTTCAGAGGTGGACTTGTCCATCACCCAAGCTGAAGTGGGGGTGGATGAGATATGCCCTGAGTACCTCAAGTCTCTAGATGTTGTAGGGCTGTCTTGGCTGACATGCCTCTGCAACATTGCGTAGCGTTTGAGGACAGTACCTCTGGACTGGCAGACTGGGGTGGTGGTCCCTCTTTTTAAGAAGAATGTCTTTTTAAGAAACCGGAGGGTATGTTCCAACTACAGAGGGATCACACTCTTCAGCCTCCCCAGGAAAGTCTATTCCAGGGTACTGGAGAGGAAAATGCATCCCATAAGGGGCCCTTTGCTAAGGCTGTCCAGTCCCTGTACTACCAGAGCTTGGTTCGCATTGCCGGCAGTAAGTCAGACTTGTTCCCAGTGCATGTTGGACTCTGGCAGGGCTGCCCTTTGTCACCGGTCCTGTTCTTTATCTTAATGGACAAGATTTTTAAGGCGCAGCCAGGGGCCAGAGGGAGTCTGGTTTGGGGACAGGATCTCTCTGCTTTTTGCAGATGATGTTGTCCTGTTGGCTCCATCAAACCAAGACCTTCAGTGTGCACTGGGACGGTTTGCAGACATGTGCAGTGTGAAGCTGCTGGGATGAGGATCATCACTCTCAAGTCTGAGACCATGGTTCTCAGGCTGAAAATGGTGGCTTAACCCCTTCAGGTTGGTGGAGAGCTCCTGCTGTGTTACAAGTGGAGGAATTCAAGTATCTTGGGGTCTTGTTTACAAGTGAGGGAAGGAGGGAGCGTGAGATTGACAGACGGATCGGTGCAGCTTCTGCAGTGATGTGGTCGATGTACTGGTCTGTCGTGGGGAAGGACACGCTAGAGGGTCTCTCGGCTGGCCCTGGGAAAGCCTCAGTATCCCCCCAGAAGAGCTAGAGTAAGTGTCTGGGGAGAGGAAAGTCTGGGCATCTCTGCTTAGACTGCTGCCCCCAGTGACCCGACCCCATATAAGCGGAAGAAGATGGATGGTATATATTTTATATTTAATATACTTTTTACTCTTCAAACTATTCTATTGTATTATTACAGCCTTACTTTATAGACCTCAAATTGCTCTCTTGCCAAAATTCAGACATTTCTGTCCTCAAAGCCCTTTCTCTTTATTTATTTTTATTTATTCACATTTTAATGAGGAAAAATCCTTTGAGATGAATCATCTCGTTTTCAAGGGGGTCCTCATTCAAAAGAGACACTTTAGAGTTGCCAATTAACCTGTACTTGCATGTCTTTGGGCGGTGGGAGGAAGCCGGAGTACCCGGAGAGAACCCACAGTAACACGTGGAGGACATGAAGACTCACAGAAAGACCGGAGTCGGCTGAGAATGTTTTGCGTTGGCCGGGTTTTGAACTCTTGCTGTGAGGCAGGAGTGCTAATCACTCTTTGAGGTGGAGGTGGACTGCAGACTCAGATCCACCAGGACAACAATATCCAAATTTTGTCCATATGGTTTGAAACAAGTGTGAAGGAAGCCATTTTGGTTAAAATGGTAAAGCCCTCTCTGAACAGAGGCTCAATTAGAGACAAAAAGTCCAATGAGATGAATAAATAGAGGTTTTCTTCTGTCGAAATTAACCATTTTGCACTTTACTGCAGCCACACATCAGAAGCCTAAGAACCCCAGGCTTTGCTCTGGTGGATGTTTCAGTTTGTTTTCATCTTTGTTTGTATAGTCTTTTAATGTGAAACCCAGATGACACCTTCTATTTTTACTCACACAATCCCATTCCCACACTTGTCGCAGACGGGCAGTTTCTGCAGGTTTCCTGAGGGCGGGTTGGGTTTGGTTGTCGGGGCTTTTACGCTGCGAGTCACAATGGGACGAGTGCCTGCAGGGGAAATAACTCAGTACATGTACATTAGTGGAAAACAAAACACTCAAAGATATGGAAAATGATGCCACTCCAAGTCTCTACCGTGATAAATGCCTCTTATTTTTGTGTGTAAATGATTTACTAAACACAACTGCATCTGAAAGCACATCAGACCAAGGAGAGTTTCTGTGATTGCTTATTATCTAACCACACTTAAATAAAGGACATGCTCCAATCTTATACTTTTCATTTTTGCATAAATTACAGTTTGTTGGTAATACAGTAATATATTGTTGTTGATAATAACTTAAAAAATATGTTTCTAATCAAACACATGTAGTTTTGTAGTTTTTTTTTATTCTTCAGCAAATGCACAATAGCCAGATAGAAAAGAAAGTCTTTTATCCTATCTGCTAAATTGAAATGACCATGTGACTTTGGCTTGGGTTTATTGATAATAAGATAGAGCTTCTTACAATTTACTTTGAAGGACATTTTATTGCTCAAAAGGACTTGAATCTAAAATATGTCATTTAATATCAATAACTCTGCAACCCTAAAAGAGAGACATGTGTTTCAATGTGCTTGAAGAAGCGACATCATCAAAAAGATATCTTTTAAATGTGGCAACTATAGCTGTGGTTTTTCACATTCATTTATTTGATGGTTTGACCAAAAAATACAAAAAAGCTATGCTATCCCATTCATGTATTTTTATCTCTGTTTGTTAAATCTTTTCAATCAAGTACACTTGTATTATGTCTAAGAATATGCCATTCACGTCAGGCAGTTCTCAGATTAACAGTCTTTAAACAAGCATTACCATTTTGTTCTTGCATTTAAGGAAAACCTTGATCACCTAATAATATATTGCAATAGGAATCATCTGATCTGATCACAAAGGATATCAATAAATAAGAATGTTTCGCACATACCAGGTCATTGGCCAATCACATGCATGCTACTAAATAAGGACGCTCCAATTTGACTATTCTGACAAGGAAGTAAAGCAAAAAAAGCTTCCACATTTGTAGTAACAGAGCAAAAAAGAAAAATGATAAACAGAGAATGGAAGTAACGTAAACACAGAAAAAGGAAAAAGGAAGTAAAGTATACATGGAAGAATAGGCAATTTATTTAATGTTCAACTATGTAGAATTTTCTCCAATATTGTCGCCAATATGTGTACACAACTCATCTTTATCACAAACACTAAAATTGTATGAGCCCCCAAGTTAGAAAAAGTTTGAATCGGGGAAGCATTAACTATAATGAATTTCTTTTGTGTCATGATGTAATAACTAAAAAATATCTCTGCAGCCTCTCAAAAAGACAATTCCAAAAAATAATACAGTGCATTTTTTTTCTTTCTACCATTTAATGGGACAATTTCAGTCCAGGAGTGTGTTTTGTACTGTGAAGGAAAGGCCTGCTGTGGGGAAAGCACTTACCATCACTGTCCACGAACTCTTGCAGGGCTTTGAATGAACCCGACTGTCGGGGCTCTTGGGGCTCCTCATGGTCCTTCTGCAACATCCGGTACACGCCTGATTCCTCAATGCTGGTCAGAGTCCTGGGGCTGGATATACACAAAGTACAGATAAACTGAGACAGTATTGCATTGGTGGCTGTCAACTTTTGACAAATTCTACCTGATGCTCACAAACCTCTCCAGCAATATGCAATTTGTTTATGGTGTAGCACCACACAGAGTTGACTCTGCTTGTGCCTAGTGTTTGAGCCTGTTTGTTGAATGTGTGCTTCGCCGGTATATTATTCTTATTATATATACAATGGCTAACGTTAGATTGGAGCGAGTCATTAGCCCCCTTCAGGCTTATTTCCTTAAAATTCTGTGTAATTTGTATCACCAGACTGCTAGTGTCCTATTTATGCTGATGGTAATCACACAGCAAAAGGTAAGCCATTATAAGCTTTTTGTTTTGTTTTTTCCTGAGCACACTGCAATTCCGTAATTAAAGGTTCATTGTGGATAATATGATGCTCTGAGTACGATGGGACAAAAGCTATATCCACATGCACACATACATCATAAAGTCCTTCATGTAGGACCTGTGGCTGAATGGGACTTAAAAACAGGCTAAAATTTTTACACACTAACATTAGAGGACATTTTGTAGAGCTCACACTTTTCTGACCAGACAATTGAACAGAAACTAATCAAAATCAGTCTATAAAAGATGGTAACATTAATTTCTGCTAAAGTTAGATGACTGTTTAAATATTACCAAACTTCTTCTCATGTACAGGTTGGAACAAAATGGGAATTATTGCAATAATTAATGGAAATTAATGCATTATTGCACATTTAGTACCAGTTTATGGTTTTAAACATGACTAATTGTAAGGTTTCATCACAGTTTTCTCATTTGAGGAATGAACAGAAAGTAACCATTGCAATCACAAAAATGGACTTTTAAAGAAGATAGCATTAATACCTGCTAATTTTAGTTGACTGTTTATAACTTTCCAATGCTGCAGTCCACAAAGACACAACACGATGATCACGTTAAATAGACATATGTCAAGCCTTGCTTACGTAGCCATGATACATATACTAAGAAATTTATAAATTTATGCATTTGTGACCAATGTGAGTCCTAGATTTAGTAAAATATTAGAGATGCATAAAAAGGGTGCCAGACAGGTTGTTAAAAAAAGAAGTATCCGGACAGAGGCTATTTACTGTTTCCATTAAAGTCAGCATGTCTGTGTGCTGCTCATTATCGTGTCCATAAGTAATGTGGGTGAAGAAGACAATGGCTGATGTCTAAGACCCCTTGTGGTGTTTGTGGTCAGGGAGGCCAGACAATCAGATGAGAACACAGCTGGAAGTGACAGAGCTATAGCAGCGGTCTGCTCGAAAAGGACAAGAAGAAATAACTGAGGGAGAGGAACTTACTTCAAGGTACATGCTATTTTACAAACTCTTTTTTATGTTTTTTTTATGTAACACATTAGATGTGACAATAAGCATTGACACAGGTCTTACATTTGTTATTTTCAACACAAACCTTATAAACCTTATAACAATACCAGCAGGAGATAAATGTAAGTGCAGCCATTCATTTTTTTGTCTTTCAGGCCACAGCTGCTTTGAACGTGAGGTGAGTTACAGCCGTTGATGGTAAAGAGGGATTTACCTCCTCATGGCCTCTGCTCATTTAGTTTGAACTAACATTACACATCCTGCTCTTGTGCAGGGAGCACATAAAGACTCCACACAGGAAGGCCAATCCAAAAAAAGGGTGCTAACCGCTTCTCCTTGGAGTGACCACAGGGTTAAACTACTATGTGAAAAAAAAATTATAAATCAGTTGCAATTAGTCAAAAGTTGGGCATTCATTTTAGTATGACAATATCCTTAAAAATTCTACTTAAGCCACAATGAAAGCCACTTGGTATAACAACTAGTACTTTCTAGAACCTTGAAAAGAGTTATATCAGTCATCCCTATCGTGCCATTAACCAGTTCACTCTAGTTTTAATTAAAAAGGATACATAAGCTTGGTACTAGGAAAGATGGTTTAAACAACCAACATTGTGCAGAACTCAAACAACAATCACTTTGCCCAATAGGTGGCTCCAGAGGAAAAGCTGAATAATACCACAGCTGATTTGTCATTGCTTGTGTTTTTTTCTTTAATATTGTTGTCTTTTCCAATAAGGTGCAATATCCACTAAATGCATAAAATCATCAAAACGTTTAAAACTCCTCATGGATTTCCACAACAATACAACTATTTGTTCTTAAAACTGCTGGAGATCTTTTGTGCACTTAAATAAGATGGTAAAATTATTATGGAATATCCTTAAAATATATGTAATACATGTCATGCCAAAGATGTCATTACAGAGAAATTATCCAATATATTTGGTATGTTGGTAAAAACACTACTTATTGCAGTGCTCAAGCTAAACCCATGCATATTAAAGCCACTCTGCGTGACGTTCAGCCAGCAGAGGGCGCAGATTCCTCTCAGTGCAACAGCCCTGGTAGCTGTGCCGTCATTATTCACAGGTAGAGACGTTTGGAAGAAACCCTCTTTGAACCGCCACCATATTGTTGTGGAGGGGTTTGAGGGCCCGAATGATCCTACGAGCTATGTTTTCGAGGGCTATATGCCCCTGGTAGGGTCTCCCAAGGCAAACAGGGCCTAGGTTCAAAACCCTTTATTGAAAAGAACAAAATCAAGGACCGTTACCTCGCCCGGTATGGCACAACTAGGGCCCCACCCTGGAGCCATGCCCGGGGTTGGGGCTCGTATGCGAGCTCCCGGCCAGGAAGGTTGAGAGATACCAACTAGAGATAGTCGGGCTCACCTCCATGCACAGCTTGGTCTCTGGAACCCAACCCCGCCTCAAGTGGAGGAGTTCAAGTATCTTGGGGTCTTGTTCACGAGTGAGGGAAGAAGGAGCGTGAGCGGGCATCTGTTTCAGATTAATCCTGGACGCCTCCCTAGGGAGCTGTTCCGGCATGTCCCACCGGGAGGAGACCCCGGGGAAGACCTAGGACACGCTGTCTTTCGGCTGGCCTGGGAATGCATCAGTATCCCCCCCGGAAGAGCTCTGCTTAGACTGCTGCCCCCCGCGACCCTGCCCCGGATAAGCGGTAGAAGACGGATGAATGGATTGAGTTTGGAAGAAAGAACAAATATGACTCTGCTAGGGTCTAGTGTATTGGTCTATTTTTTCTAAGGGCACTGAGTCAATTTAATGTCTTATACTATTTAAGTATATGTTTACAGTATTCAAATTGAAATTATTTATTATGGTAATCTAAACAGACAATAGTACCTGGTTTGGCGCGGGAGGACGAGCCCCCGGATTTGTCCCTCCATTGCGTCCTGGATGTTGCCCGAGGAGTAGAGGCCTATGGGGGTGTTGTAGGAGGCGCTGACCACCTGATGCGTGTCGTCGATGTTGGCAGCTGCTATAAACGGCTGAGCTTTGCGGTTGTGGCCTGTTCCGATTGGTTTGTACTCCTGGAGGAATTACAAAGGACCAGCCATGATACAATAACTTCAAGCAGCAAGCCATAAGTAAGACATGTTCAAATACCTGCTGCTCTTCTTCCAGGTTGAGTTTGAAAGGGTGGGCTCTTCCTTCCTCTATCACACGAGGTGACCATAGTCTGGACTCATTCCTGGAATAAAAAAACAAAAACATGAATGATGAACTGCTTTCCACTGCGCAAAAGTACAACTCAGTAATCTCCATCAATAAAACATCAGAGGTGACACATGACCTTCTACATGCTGCCCTTTCTCCATCATAATATTAGTTTATGTACTGTACACGCCAAGTAAATATAAACAAAGAAAGGATTTTACAAGAAGCTTAAAAGTGATAGGCGGTAATAGAATAGATTAAGGTAGGAGCATGTTGACAGCTGGAAAAGGTTAGAATATAAAAAGCAGTCACTGGCAAAGACAACAAGAACATGCTAATCTAGATAATTTATTCTTCACATTATATCAGTGTTATTATTGTTGTTCTTTGGCTACGTTTAAATGACTGCAATGTGTTTTCTTAAAAAAAAAGTGGGTTTAATAGTTAAAAATCTACTGGGTTTGTTCATAGACTACGACATATCTCTGTAGGACAACCATAGCTGTTCACATGCTCTAAAAGGAGAGTGAGATGTGGAATTGCAAACTGCACTTTTACCATCAGATGTCACCTTTAGATAAGGTTTGCTCCATTTTCAAGTGTAAATTTTTAGCACATTTCAAATTTTCCAAAACAAAAAAAAAAATAACAACAACATATAGATGTCCTATGTTGTCCTCAAATATTTGGGCCCAAATAAAATTCTCATATCAATATCAGTGCCATGTCTAATCTTGTGTCTGTTTTCTGTGCAGATGTGGCTAATGTTACCTCTCAACAGTGAGACACAGCTGATTGGTGGACTCCTTGATCTTGTTCTGAGCTTCACAGTGCAGCATGTCTGTGGCCGGGACCCCCTCAATAGCCAGGATGAGGTCACCAGCACACAGGTTAGCCATGGACGCCTTACTGCCTGGAGTGATCTGAAGGAGAGCACAAAAAATAGGTTGAAGACTGAGTTGAAGCTGCGTGATCGCGAGTGTTTTGACCAACTGCATCACTGTGTGGTACGGCAGCACTACTGTCAAGAACCGCAAACGCCTGCAGAGAGAGGTGAAGACTGCACAGAGGGTCACCAGGACTCCACTGCCCTCTCTGCAGAGCATCTACCACCACAGAGTCCACAAAAGAACTGCTTCCATCCTCAAAGACCCCTCCCACCCCCAGCACGGACTGTTCACACTTCTACCCTCAGGACGGAGGTACAGAAATGTGAAATGCAGGACTTCAAGACTGAAAAACTCTTTCTTTCCCTCTGCCATCAGACTCCTAAACAGCTGACAGGAGTCTGCAATCATGGACAGAATGTTTACATGGACATAACACAGACATAACTGTTTACATTTACACTTTGCACACTTTTGGAAAGCACCTGGACTAGGTTTTCAAGGTGTTTTTACTCAAACCTTTTCTTCAAGATGTCCTGGATGACTGAAAACCGTCACAGACTTCAAAAGACAACAAAAGACAAATAAAGAAAAGATGACATTTGTGGTATTAAAAAAGGAGAATGTGAAATGCCATGGTTGTACAGAGGTTTAAGTTAATTGTTAGCATACAGTACAGCTTGCTCATGTTTTGTAATATACAACTAAGACTATTATATTCAGTGTCAAAGGATTCTGCATCTAGAGATATTTGGTCATCTTTGGTCACATGACCAGTAGAAGGAAATAAGATCCATGACATCAGCAAATTCAAATCTGTTATAATAAAAACATACAGAATATTAAACATTTAAACTTTAAAATAAATTTTAAATTTTAAATCAACAAAGAACATAGTTATGACCCTCTTTTAGGACTCCACCCAGTAGTTGAGAATCACAGTATTAGCTCATCTTTGAGTCCAGCCAATAACAACCACCTGCGAAATGGGTTTTTGCTTTTAATTTGACCCAGTGTGTTCCCCATAGTCACGTATCTGACAAATATGTAACTGTATATTTATCTAGGTCTATTAATCCCATTCGAACAGCCAAGATGTGCTCTGTGTAGTGTTCTGTTCTTTGTCACAGGCACTTTGTCTGTTAGTACTCGCATCTCACCTGGACTAACTCTTGCTAGGAAATACATAACTTTAAATCAATCTCAGAAATGATTGTACTCTGATGTGTAGTGGTATTGAGGGGTTTGTTGCCAGGTTGGTATGGTTGTGTAAAACATCAGGCCATTGAAGGCTATGATTGAATATTCAGACAGACCATAGTAAGTGGATAAGGAAGTGCTCGAGGTCAGCTCAAAAGTTATTCTATTCACTCTAGACATGGGGCATGACCTATACGCAGCCCTATTCAATTACACTGGAGGTTATATTAAATTCTGAATGAGCTCATCAGTCCATAAATAAACCGGTGAATCTAGGATGCCTCATTCTGAAAATGAGGAGCAGTGATTCATAGGAGCTTGTCTTGGATACATGCTGTCTTGCTGTGTTTTACAGCTTCACTGTTTCATATCAGAGTCAGTGCATATGGTCTTCATTAGACCAGTTAGTTTCCAAACCATTCAGCCTTGATGTTGAAGAGTTACATGAGTTACAATGACCTCCCCAGACATTGTTTTGTCACGTTTGTTTCATATTGTGATAAATCTTCATGTTTATCTCTGCTGCATTTATTCAGTTACTGATTTAAAAATGTGACCTTTTATTGTAATAAGATAACCTTTAAGAAATAAGCATCTGTGCTTAGCAATGTTAGCTATAAGTCTCTACTGCACTTACTGTAATAATAATAATAATAATAATAATAATAATAATAATAATAATAATAATAATAATAATAATACATTTTATTTGTAATGCACTTTACATTTGTACAATCTCAAAGTGCTACAGAGCATATCAAAGTAATTCAATATAAAAAGAAAACAAAATGACAAAAGTCTAAGTACTGTCTTCTTATTACTCAATACTCTAATGACTGCAAACTGAAGTGTCCATGTCTAATGATACAGAAAAAAGGCCTGTCTTTCCCTGGATAACACAGTTAGCCCATGGTCCAAACTGGTACTGAGTATAAACCTTTTCTTGTCCCATTACTATCGTCAGATTGACTCAAGATGTAAGCATCTGGGGTTAGCCATGTTGCTACAATAGCTTGAGACTTTATTCTGTATAGCTTACTGAAGAGAGAGCTCACATATTTATGACAACCTTCCTGGAAATATTAGCAAGCCAGCAATTGATCCCAGTGTCCACAGTTAGCCCATGGTCCAGACCGGTAATTAATGAAGTTACTGTAGTATGGCGTCAATACAGGGCCACATTATCGTGAATGAAAGTAAGGAATTGGAATTGTAAACCTAGAAGTGTAAACGTAAACTTAGAAATGTAAACAAAGAAACGTAAATAAAAATGGAATTGTAACTATAGCCCTAAAAACATAAACAAGTAAATATTTTCGTAAATGAAAAATACTTTTTTATTAATAAACAATGTTTACTCTTCCTATCCTTTGCTTATACAATCCAAAAGTTACAATTAAGAATACACTCATTAATTATTCAGTCTTCAGAACCATGTAAGAGGAACAGAAAGATAGGTTGGACGTTTGTTTATTGTGAAAAAACAACAACATATTAATACACTTACCTTAGGTACGCAGCTGTAATGTAGCAACAGGTCGAAGAAGTATTTTTCATTTCCTCCCTTAATCCAGGATATTCACGACGTATCTTCCTAAACCCAAAACCCCTCAACACAGACTAATGAATAATTAATGTGTATATTCTTAATCGGAACTTTTGGATTGTAAAAGCAAAGAGTGTAAACTTAGTTTATTTTACCAAAAATGCTGTTCATCTGAATTTTGACATCTTATGTGACATTTTATTATGACATCTGTTGATTAGGCTGGGTCATGTTCTAGATAATTTAAGATATATTGTTTGTTGGTGTCATGCAATGCCACAATACCTTATCAAATTTCAAGGATGCTCTGTTTGCTAATGGGGGCATCCACAATGATATAAACTCTCTGTATGTATTGCTGATGTTGAACCATTTCATGCTGTACTACCAAATGCTGTATGAAGTTTTCCTTTTGCAAGATAATAAACTGTGACCATCTATTCCAAATTCAAATGCCCTTATTTGTTTACGCTTTCAAGGCTACGGTTAGAATTTCATTTTTATTTACATTTTTTTGCTTACATTTCTAAGCTTATGTTTCCGCTTTTAAGTTTACAATTCCAGTTCCTTTCTTTCGTTTACAATCAATGTGACCTCGTACTGACGCCACACTGTAGCATGTAGCAAGTTGTAGCTGATGGTTCGTGGAGAGGGACACATAAAACTGAAAGACTCAACACAAATCAGGTTTTGGCACAGATTGGGGAATGACTGAGAAAATGTTAACATATCCTTTTTTGTACGCTGCGTTGGCTAGTTTTTTATTGTTTAATGCATTGGCCAACGTTAGTGATTAACAGTTAGCATATTACAACACACATTAGTGGTTTTAGTGCTCTTCCCAACACAACAAGCATAAAATATCATGAAACCAGATAACGCATATAAGAACAGCAGCTATTTTCACAGTCAGAGAACATTGTACAGTTGTTTTTGTGAAAGCCCTATCTTGACCAGTGTCTACTCTGAAGTCCATGCTTTGCCCCTTTAAGGCTGCTGCGGCTGATGAAAGATGCGATAATGGCTTGTGTTTATTTTCCGAGCAGATGGAAACACTGCTGGTCTTAAAGAGGAGCAGGTCCTGACCAAACATGGCAGTGAACGCACACACCGGGTTCATCTAAACTCTAACCATGCCAGAGTCTGCGTGAGAAAAAACATGCTCTTCGTACACAGTGAAGGCCGTTTTTCAGAGTCTCTTTTTCTCTTTTTGAAGCACCTCTCTATTAAAACGTCTTGTGTTACATTCTCCTAAAAAGTTTTCTGAGTCACCCACACTTCTCTCATCACTGCGCTCATTTGGGGACACTCAGTGTCCACTAACAACAGGTGGGGGTTACTGGGGTTACAGCCAGGGGTTTGGAGACCTCACTGTGAAGTCAGTATTCTGAGCTCTTTTCCTAAATTTAGATACAGAACACAACTGCGCAGGATTAATGGATATCTCTGTGTCTCTGGGGACTCGCAGCACCAAATGTCTGCAAACAAAGACATAAAACTGGACTAGTACTGATACTCAATGAAGGTATTTTTATATAAGGCTTATTGTCTATGATTAACATCATTTAACTCTATCGAGGAAATGTTTCTTATCCAGCCTTCCAAATTTTTGTTTTGCCATTTATATAGAATGGATAAGTGGCATAACTTACCTTGCTATTATGGCTAACATAAAGGTTAATATCCCATGATGCTAAAGTCCTGGACTATATTTGTCTGATGCAGTGGAGACAAAAGTTCTGTTCTAATACACATTATCCCAATGCAATGGCAACACTTTGAGATAACTTCACTAACCACAGAGGCTAAAGACTGAAACACCTAAAGTACACTTGGGTTGTGCTTGTATCAAATGATGCATCTAAGACATTTGCCCAAGAATTCTTAAGGAACAGTTGGTTCTGAAGCATAATGTTCTCAATATTGAGCCTTGATGGACTCCCACTTGCAAACTGAAGCAGTCATGGAAAGAGTTGTAGATGTTGGACCATCAACATTGTCATTGCTCATTTTTATCTCTGGATCACTGTGTGCGATTATGACAGATCCGTAATAATATTGCAGATAATAAAAAGCTTTTGTAAAAACTAGAATATCCTCTCTTCAGGCCGTGCAGTTGTTCTTGAATATTCTAGTGACCTCATCAAACTAAATTCTAGCTTGTGGAATCCACTGATTGAGACGTGCACCTGGCCTCAGCATATGTCACAGAGCAACGTAAGCTGCTATTTGTATCTAAGCTCTGTGCATTTACGGCACCACAGGTGCAGGCCCAGCACTCTGAGTCTAATAGTTGTCTTTGTGGCGCGTGGGTTTTGGAAACAATAGACCCATCTGGGTCCAAGGACACTGATCAAGCACACTAACAACTGCAACAAGTATAACCAGCTCACAATTGTTCATGTACTTTTGATGGAGAAAAGACAAATATCAAGTTTAAAAGTTCAGTAGTGTAACAGTAACTTAAACTTTATAAATGCCCATAAACAAAGTAGATCCACAACATTCTTCAAGCACTCCATCTGTGCCACAGGTCTTTGATTAACTTACCCTGGAGATGGTTAGCGGCTGGTTGAAGTCCTTTCCCCCGGTCAGACGGAAGCCCCAGGGGGCAGGCCCCTCCAGTACAACTTTGAGTGGCATGTCCCTGTCCTGTCCCCTGTGGTCAGTCTTGTCCCGTCCTGTCCTCACTGGGACCTGCTGCAGCCTGGGACACAGCTCCACACAGGACTCTGAGGGATGGAGAGTCGATGGTGGAGTGGAGGGAGGGGAGTGTTGAGCCCACCCCTCTGAGGGCAGGGCTGGGGTTTTAGGAACTGGGTCTCACTTTGATCAAAACCAGAACTTTTATCTTTTACAGAAGTTACTTTAATAAAATGTAGGAACTTAAGTAAGTGGTGTGAAGATGTTAAAGTTCAGGTAGTGGTAACTAACAGCAACGCGTCTTTCTGCTTTTGTTATTTTGTGTTATGTTATAGTTTTTAGTTATAATTTTTTTTAAAATTAAAGAAATTAAAGAAATTTTGAGAATTCTGAGAAATTTAGGCTCTGACTACACGCATACAAATATTTTTATTAACAAATATTTTTGCTAATTTTGGGCAGCAAGTATCAGGAATGATTTGTCAAAAAGTAAGGTGACTTATTTGTATGGACAGACAAGGCATTACCATGGGTATACAAATTATAAATATACACATCAACAGCTGTGACATCAGCTCTGTTTTGTCCATCTACATGTCTGCTGTATTCAGAGTTTGTGAGCCTGAAAACTGTTAATTTGTGGATGAGAGGCATAAAGGCAAAGAAATATTTCAATGCAGCACAAAGCGGAAGCTGTAGAGGCTAATGTTTATTACTTTCTGTGAGATTTTCTTCTTGGACTCTGAGGAAGATGGAGCACCCTCCAACCCCCACTCCTCACAAATGTTGCTGTACTGCTCCTGTCCTTATTTGGTCTGGAGGCGCAGCTCCGCTTTGAGTCCCGGCAGGACTCTTCCAGACAAATTCCAGCCACTATTGATCTGGACCAGGCCCAGGAGAACAGCCCGACTGTCCAGCTCTGTCCATCAGACCTTAACTGGCCTCTCAGCATTTGGCAGTGATTGGTCGTTTTTAGTAAAAAAACACCATTCTTCATCTTTTCCTCAACTACTTCCTCACCAGCTGGAATTTGTTTGTTTTAACTGCCTGATTTCAGCAAGTCTGCATTGTCTTAAAAACTTCAACCAGTTCATGCGGTGACTGGAACCTGTGTGCCAATTCAAACACACAACTTCTACCAGCCTCCAAAGAGCCTTTCCAATACAGACATCATTCACTCACTCAATTATGGCTTTTGGTCCTGGCATAAACGACATAGAATAATCTTTTCAGCTCTCAAAATAATCTATGTTGCATAGCAACCATTCATTTTGTAATGCAGATTTTTATTACCAGTTTAGACATAATCAGTCGCCTATCGTGTAGATAGTATATTTTAGACCTTCTTATAATGGACTATGTGGAGGCATTAGCAAGGTTTATGTGGTGTATCGTTGTAGGGGCTTAAAGGCACCATGAGGTTTGAGAAAGCTTCTAAAGTTTGAAAACATACAATTATGTGGTTTTAAATTCAATCCATATTATTTCTACCGACAATAACAACTTGGAGAGACCCATTACCTCCATTACAAGAGTTGCCATGGCATTCGTGCAACACGCTTTTGCCCCTTTTCATGCAATTCCTTTTAACATACATTTATTTTTTTTTATTTTTTTTACCTTTCATTTATTCTATAAAATTTTTTACTAGGATGCCTTTTTACCCTGGAGACCTGTTCTGTCTCATTTGGCTTACTTTCCCGCCAGATTTGTGTATTTTTTTGTCTGGACCATGGCCTGTAGACTGTAGACATGAAGGATTGACTGGTACTCTTGAGCAGTGCTCCTGATGTTTCCATTTGGACAAGATAAAGAGGCTGTGGTATGGTGTGATGATAACTTTGAGGGGTACATCTTGGTAAAACATGATGCTATCTTTGCCTATATGCCTAAACAATCATGCTAAATTCCACAAAAATGGTTAATTTTGCAAGTCACACATCAATTAAATAAAGTCATTTTTTACCTGTGCATTATAACATTTCAGCAGAAGAATAAAAGAAAATAGTTCAATTACCAGCTGGATTTTATTAGCAATACAGCTGCAAAAAATTAAAACAATACTAGGATAATGTAGAAACACCGTAGGTCCAAGAGTGTGGCTTCAATAAATATCAACATGTTTCATTCCACGTACAAATACAGTCCGTACCTACAGAAGCTAACGTTGTGCACACTTACCTGATGTCTACACTACATATGCATCAATAGTTTTTGCATTACAGGAGAGGTTTACATACACATGGCTATTCAGTTAGAGCCAGATGTAAGGCAGCATTCTAACACATTTCACAGGACCACAATGACCTACACACGGTCTGAGGAGAAAGAACAGAGGCCAAATCACTCCACTTCTGAGAGCCACCATGTCAACCAAGGTCAGATTTTTTTAATGGAAGTCAATGAATTGCAGTGAATTATTTAACCTTAGATGTTCACGCTGTCATTTTCACGTCTGATGTTCAGCAACTTAAATGAACTGTAGACGCCTGTTAGCTTTCAGCAGCCATCTGCCTTTATATTTGTTTAATGCACATTACTATAGATGGTCATTATCAATGGCCCTGTGTGAATGTAGAGGAACTGTTAGGTTGCCTTTTAGTCGATAAAACAAGGATACTTCAGAAGTTTTTGTGTTTTTCAAGCCCATGTCTCTACATCTCAAACTGCAACTTTAATCAGAAATGACCAGCACTGTGTCAAAAGCTAAGCTTCAACTATGGTCAACAACAGGCAGCTTCACCTTGAGTTGCAAAAAGAGCTTGATGTCATTGATGGAATAGGTTTGCTACATAACCATTAAGCTAACTGCTATGAAATTGTTATGCTATGTGAATTTTTTATTGTTCATTGCAGGATTCTTGACGATTGTTATAAATTTCTTTGGTAATGTACCTGTAAATTTTGGGATGTGCAATCACCAAATTAAAGTCACAGCATGCGATTATGCAATGACTATTCGTTGCATAATCGTTGGAAAATTCTTACCAAAAACATATATGGTGTGAGTTTCTTTTAATTTGACAAACAAGATCTGTAAAAATGACAGCATGTCTCCAAAAAAAAAGCTCACTATTAAAATTTCTCTGACCGGAGAACCCATGGGGACTCCTGTATAGGGTCCAAGTTAGCCTCTGTAGCACCAGTGACACGATGTGATGAAAAAAACAACAAAAGGAAACAGATTGTGGGTGAGAAAAGATGACTTTATAAAGCAGTGGATGTTGGCCATGTTACAGCTCATACAAAAGGCTTACAAAACACCACAGACACACTGTGCTCTCACAGCGGAGGTGGAGTGATGTGAAGGACGATGGATGCCAAAACAAAAATACATTTAAGGTGCTTGCTTTGTTGTCAATGTCCATCCTATGTGAAATTAATAGAATAATACATACATCATAACGTGAGGGTGACAAATTATTTCATAATGTAACACAGTTAAAAGATGACACTCAGTTCAAGAGAAGACAATCCCATGTCTGACATAAATAACATAAAACATCATAGCCCCTTATTTAGTTGACTTCATCAAATGATGTGGCTGATAAATATGTGAAAATATTTTATCCTTAATGCCAAAAAGCCACTTGTTTGCTAATAAATATAATACCGAAAAGGTTCAGGACCTTTTTGCATACACTTGGTGGATATGACCTTTATTTCCTGTAGCCCCTCAGCCACAGTGACCTCTAGTGTTTAAAATGATAAGTGAAACTTAAAACACAAACTGGTTTATGTTCTGTTAAAGTGCATTAATCCTGATGGCTAAACACTTAAACAAGATGAAACATGTACTTTCTAAAATTGCTGTGAAAATACTGGTGGAGAACTGCGTCCCCATGAACGTAATGGTCCATGTAAATTACTTTTCACATCCTTGTTTTTTTAATAGGACCGTTTTAAATTTGAATAAGAATACTGAACTAATCACATATTGTGTCATTTAATCAACCAGTCAGTGAAGACCTGCATGTCATTAGTCCTGCTTCCATTCAAAAGAATAATTCAAATGTAATGTAAAAATGGATTAGTCTGGACATAGCTTTAGCCTTTGCTAACATATGTCCTGGCTTGGAACACTAGTTAATTTGATTGATTTCAAATCATTTAAAATAATTATGAGTGCAGGACACATCCCCGAACACCTTCATTAATTCATGCATGCTCATGTAACAAGAGTCCTCTTTCTCAAGACAACTACTATATGGGGATTTTTTTTTTTACAATAGAACACTGTAATGAAGTGGTAGAACTTAACTAAAATCTGCATAATAGAAGAATAAACTAAATAAAATGAGAAAAGTTCTTTGAGTTGTCACTGCCCTTATCAGCTCACTGTTGTAATTATTATTGTGTTTGCAAAGTTTACTCCATCGCTTGTGATCGTTGTCCTAAAGAAGTGTCACTGAATGGAGCACAAAGTTTGGGTTCTTCAGAATAGAAAAAATAAGGATATAAAGAGAGGATTAAAAAACATTATTTCAGACAAGTCTTCCGTTAAAGGTGGCTAGTTGGAGCTAAATGTTCAGAGTGAGTGAAGCAGAGCCGCACTGCCCGTGGTCGACTTCTGGGATATGTCGTCCAGGACAGTGATCACGTGACTGTAATGTGTGGGGGCCAGGGGTCTGGAATCATCATTATAGCTGCTTTACGTAGTTTCCTGGGAAGGTTCCAAACAACTTGGTCCTTCGCGAGGTTCCTTTACAGAAAGCCGATAGGACACTATGTCAGCAATACAAAAAACACATGCACAGGAGACAATGCAAGCAGGAGTACATTCATAAATATACTGTCAGCTGTTAAAAGCAGGACAGAATTGGTAAACAGTGTGCAGTTAGTGACATCTTGTGGCCATACACATAATAACACTGTAGTGTTATTACACATAATAACCCTGTAGTGTAGTTTTATATCATCATTTCTGGCTTGGTGTCTTACCAACAAACCAGCCATCGTCACACTTCTCCATCACGTCCACAATGTCTCCCTCGTGCAGCTCCAGCTCGTCCTCGTTGCGGGGCATGTAGTTATACAAGGCCTGGTACCTGCCCCGACAGACACACATAAGTAAACGGCTCCAGCAATACCAGTCATTTTATTGTCTAAGAAGGAACAACAATCAAATGTGACTTACGGGTCTCCTCCTCCTTGGAGCGCGTCCTGCACCAGCCGCTGAAAGGAACAAAACACACATTAATGTATGTGGCTTTAACCGGACGACATTCAGTGTGCACAACCAATTCATTTGGCCATGTAGGTTACTGAATATGTGAGGATCAGTGTTGTGACATGCTCCCTACCCTTCGCCCTCTAACAGATGACACATAGGATCTTCGAGACAAGATGGGGCTACGGGGAGGTTTACCACCAACAACTGCATCCTGCTTAACAGTCGGAGAGACCAGAGGCACACAGCCCCCTTCATTAAGCAGCTCCAGTCTGTGCTATGGGTTCCACACATAAGCCGGCACTGAACTGTAGCCTCATGACGTAATGCACACACATATGATCATGCATGCTCACGCCAATAAACACATTTCAGAAACTGTCAGTACACAATAATATAGTTACAAGTAAGTTCTAAACATGTTAGTAGTTAATAAGAGTCTTAGCAGCACATTTAAAAGCTCATCAGATTTTTAAAAATTCCTTTAAACAGAGCTAAAGTTAGATCTCTTAAACTCGCAACAACAAAACATTCAGGCATCAACAGCTTTCAATTCCCTAAATTCCCTTAGGAGTTTAGACTGTTCTACACGGACACAAAGGGTTAAATGCACCAATACATCAACATTGCAAAAGCCATCAACAATACATAACACAGCATTGGTGTGTAGAATAAAGTAGAATTAATTACTAATCTTATTAATGCATTCTTTATTCTATTCAAGACTGACAAACTGTTCCGACTGCTATGAAGACATGCAGAAAATATTCATAATGCACACCAACAAAGCAGCAAACTCAATACCCGAGTTAAGCCCTTATTGTTCACACAATGACTCAACACATTCCCGCTTTACCTTCACCATTGGAGACCTACGTCCTAGATGGGACACCATGGGGGGAGTGGGGGGGCAACGTGGTGAAGAAGGCGGGAGAGGAGGGGACGGGGCGTGTAGTAGGACAGGAGAACCTGTCACGGGGCTGGCCTGGACTGGGCGGAAGTGACAGTGTGAAGGAGGGGGCTGGGAGGCAGAGCACTGTGGGGAGGGGACACTGGTGGAGAGGGGAGGGACAGGGGAGAGAGCAGGTAGAGGTGATATGGAGAGCTGAGGGAGGCTGGGGGAGAGGGGCTGGGGAGGTGTGGTGGGCGGGGCGACAGGGAGGGAGAGGAGACAGGGACATGAGAGGTGGCCGAGGGAGGGGGTGAGGTGGGGGATCTGCAGGGGGGGCTCAGGTTAGAGAGGCATGTTGAAGAGGTGGCACAGAGCTCAGCCTGAGGAAGAAATAATGTACAGGTCAATCCTGAAGCTCCACTTTCTGTTGTTATCTACAGAAATATGCTTAAAGCTGGGATAAGGACACATAGAGGAAAAAAGTCAAGCTCTGACAGTCTTTGTAAACTCTTCCATTTATGACAATTGTTTATTTCTGTTTGCTTTTAAATTACTTATTTCCGTCTCAGTTTAGTATTTAAAGGTTGTTCAAATCCTAAGGGGCATGATTAGTATAATAATATTAATGCACAGTAAAAATTGTTACAAAGCACAATAAAAGGCCACACAACATGTGCTCTTTTTTATTTACATTTTTAAATGGCCTAACACATGAGGGGGGTGTTGAGGGTCTGGATGTGTAAACAATTTTATAAATAAAAAAAAGGGATCAGATCTGCTGAACTTGATAGGCTGTATCAGAACTAACAAAAAGAATGGCCTGTAATACAACTTTTACTACGTGACGTGGCAAGCACATAACTTTACAAAAATAACTTTACAATTACTATAATATCTACCTAATGTGCAAAAGTTTTAGCTAATCGTTAGTTTTTTGTACAAAGTACACTGATGTTCCTGTTCCTAACATGCACATGCCTTTTTTGAATTGCATAAGTTCCATGGTTCTTGGTTCTAGGGTTATATATAAACTAACACAGATGTAGAAATGCTATTAAAGATTAAGACAGTCTTTTCCTCTATGTGCCTTTCAGAAGCTGCGGTGCTTTGTGCTAAAAGCATGCGTCACACCAGGCTCTACCTGTGGACTGAGTCTCTCATTCAAAACTTTAAGCTCTTCTTCTTTTTCCTCCTCTTCCTCTATAAACAACTCAGTGAGGCCCTTCCTTTTGATTGATGACGGCATTTCAAAATCAACAGGCGATTTATCTGCATGTTCGGACTGTTCCTCGAATAAGACAGACAGCGGCTTTACTGTAACAGGTGAGTGTAGATCTAAACAGATCCTACCGCTCAGCCCGCTGCCACACCGGGTCTGTTCCTTTGGCTGAGGGGACTCTTCCGTTTTAAACTTAAACCCGGTCTGGGTCTTACTCTTTTGCGTGGGCGGTGGGTGGTACTCTGGCGACAACCTCAGATCATGGACTTCCTCTGTGCTGCTAGAACCACTCAAAATCATCGTCAAGAGGTCATCGTAAGGGTCTTTGACTTCTAGTTTGACCTCATAAGGGTCTTTGTCTCCTAGATTTATTTGAAATGGGTCTTTTACTGGTGGCTTTATATGTGGGGGGTCTTGGCTTGTGTTTTCTTGTACAATATCTTTGTGAGGTGCAGGACTTGCCGACTTCACGGACTGTTTTGTGCTTGATAAAACCTCTGTTATGGGTGATTTGGGCTGTTTCTGAATGATATCGCGGTCTCTGCTGTTGTATCCTAGTGTTGTGTCAGACAGGGGAGGGGGATGAGTGAACTGGGAGTGGGGCGGAGGAGACAGTGCTGTGAATCGATTTATTGTGGGCTGTGTTCTGCTCAGTGCCGGTGTTGGTGAGGTGAAGTCTCTGTACGATCTCTGAGGTCTTATGAACGGCGTGAGGTCAGGCGGGAGCGGGGGAGGGGTGGGGGGCACAGGCGTGGATGCGAGGGAGCGGCCGGTGGGGTCCATGGTGAGGGCGAGCCACTCATTGGTGACGGCCTGCAGGTTGTGTGCTCTCGGTGCGGGGTGAGGGGAGGGCGGGCCGTGGCCGGTGGGGAATGGAGGGAGATGGTAGAACGGCTTCATGAAAGTAAAGAAGTGAAGGAAATGAGTAAGGACAAAATGACTTGGATCATTTGTGTTTGCTTCAAAATAAAGAGCAATGGGCCTCACTAAGTTAAGTTCAGGGTATATGTTTGTATATATTTTTGTAGACTAATATTTTCCCACTCAAGTGTGTTTGTCAAGAAATCTTGATCTAAACAGCACCACAAACACTATATTTTAATCTGTATGGACAAAATGATGTGAAGCATTACTTTATGATACAAAAATTATTAAAATGGTATGTTCTTTTAGCTCACAAAATAATTGTAATTATTCTGAAACCCTAATGCCATGACCACTAATAGTTTTTACTGTAACATTGTACTGCTTACTCTAAATTCTCCTTACATAAAAAAACAATGGGCATGAGAGGTTTCTACCTGTTTGTGCTCCTGCAGCATCTGAAATGTAAAAAATCTTCTCTTTTAAGTTTTTGCGTAGAGTATAAAGTAAAAAAAAGTATAAAAGTATATATGAAAAAATAAATCTGTTTTCAAAAATATCTGTGTATTGTCCAAAATATTAGAAATCCTGCTGTACTTAAATTTTAAATGCAAATAATAAAATTCTCAATAAATTAATAACTGTTTAAACTGTGCAGTTTTCCTAAGACAATCTTTTTTTTATGAGTTTGGTCATCCTCCTTGGAGTAATAGGACAACAATGAACTGTCTTGCTTAAATTCTTTAGAGCAGCATATATGTGCCCTCAACCCAATTTACTGACCTCTGGGGCTCTATTGCCACTCCAGGTAGGACAACCTCTATCATCCAACTCTTCTGAGGAAGACTGCAGTAATTTAGCAGAAAAACATTTCAATCTTTGATATTTTTATCAATATATATCTTACAAAATTATGCTATTGACCTGTGTATGAATATGCCCAAAATTCCTATACATGTAGCATTAACTCTAACCATAATATCTAGATGTATCAGCTTGACAAAAACAAATATAATTTAGTAGAATACTGCTTTGACCAAGGCCCTTTTTTGTAAAGTTTTATGTAAATCTACTGTCTTAAAAAGAGATAATAAAGATTTATAAAGTGAAGAAATGTTTTAAAATATAAAAAAGTACTAACTTAGCCTGACTCCTCGCTGTATCAGCAAGGAGTCTGAAAAAGCTCAATGCCAGCTTGTTTTCCTCACAGTGGGGCAAAACTACTCGGGGCCAACCAATTGGAATTGCAATGGACATGACATTAGCTAGGCGGCAGTAAACAGGCCAAACAGGAAGAGCATCATAAATTGGCAAAGACAACATCAACTAATATTTAGTTTTCCCAAGGTCAGAAAAGAAAACAAACCAAAACAATAAAAATTAAATGAGAAGAGGTAAAATGTGAAGCAATGAGAAGCTAAAATGTATCTAGTAACATGCCTTATTAACATTTGGGCTAACAGCACCATCTAGTATGTTTTGGTCCACAGTATAAAATGCAGCTGTGAACACTCAGCGGACAGGTATTTTTAGCTAACAAACCAAACTAAATTGTTTGTAGATTGTTTTCTGTTTTGGTGCAAACAAATGAAGCGGACTTCGTGTTTGAACACACCCTAAGACAAATCTTAAAAAGGTATTGGTGAATGGCGGCCATTGCGTCTAATGACTACCTGGATTGTGTAAACCATTCATTGATTGAATGGTGAAGATTCTTACCTTGGTGGGAGTGGAGCTTGCTGTCCTGCTGCCAGAGTACACATGGGGGCCTATGTGGTGGGTGGAACTTTTGGACGGGGAGCGCTTGATGATGTCTACGTAGGAGACGGGAAAGATGCCCTGCTTGGTGGTGTCTGGGATTTTACCTTCATACCAGTTCTGATCCACCTGTCTTATCACAATGACTCGCTCTCCCTGCATTAGTTCACACACACACACACACACACACACACACACACACACACACACACACACACACACACACACACACACACACACACACACACACACACACACACACACACACACACACACACACACATACAAGCAAATAAGTGTACAGTGTAGACCTTAAATCTGATTCATTTAACAAAATCAATGTTAGTCAGTAGTGGCATGTGTAATTTAGTCCAAGTCCACTTTAAGATAGGGCTACCTTTCTGAGAGAAAGCTCCACATTTGTATCAGCGTTAAAGTTGTAGCGTGCCACTGCATCTCCAATTTCTCTGACATGGGCCGGAGGAGGAGGTCTGATCGGCTGCTGCTTCTCCATCGATGGCATTTTCTGCATGTATGTATATATATATATATATATAAATAGAAAAATGATTGAGAAACATAAAAGTACAATGGAATTTCAGTAAATGACCAATACACACTAACCTCTACGTAGGACATTGGGAATATCCCCACATGTCCACGGTGCTCCCCTTCGTACCAGTTGTTGTCTATTTGCCTGATAATGTTAACCGTGTCCCCCTTCTTAAACGTCAGCTCCCTATAAGACATGTTAGGAAAGCTTTTGCTGTTTATGTCCACACAGAAAGAAAATGTGAATGAAACCCACACCAGTTTAATCACTGTGCCAGCCAATGAAGCCAAAACAGATAAAGCAAAGCAGAAATGTTTTCATGCAACATACATACATACAAAAAAATTTGTATAAATTAAATGCTCACTTAACAGAAAGTAAATCACTTGAGCTGAGATATGCTGACGTGCAGTTTGCAATTTCGGCAGTGAAGCATGGCTTCTTTGTACATGTATGACACATTTTCTGTACTCACTTGGCTGTTTGTGCCTTAAAATCATAAATGGCTCTTGCAGGCTGTTTCTGATGGAGGAGAGAGAAGAGAATAAGTTGCGTCATCTGTTTATGGGAGACCTAAGAGATGAGAGTCAGAAAGAGAAAGAAAGAAAGCCAGCAGGCATTCCTAGCTTTAACATAAAGAGCTGCTTTTAAAAAGCTAAACATAGACAGTAAAATAATATGGCAATATGCTAATAGCCCTAGAACGCAATTTTCAAACCCTGAATCAAGAAATTAATCATAGTTGCAAAAAAAGCTGTTTCTATCTTTACAATAGTATAGACAATAACATAGATACTTTCTATATTATAACATAACATAATATAGAAAGTACAGACAATAACAATTTGTATAAAAATATATGTTCTTCCTCACTTGAGCACAAGATTCACAGATCCCATGGTCCTCTATTCTTCCACTGTCTTTGAAGTGAGTTAGGTCTAAAAGTTACCATGACTGAATTGGATAATAACAAAATCTGGTGCTATTGTATGTTTGTTCAGCGCGACAAAAGTGAGCAAATAATGTACCTCTCTGTCCGGAGTTGGTCGTCTGCTCTGAGGTGTGTGGCGACCATCCAGGGTGGAATAACTCCTTGAGACATCATGGTCTATAATCGGCAGAGAAGTCAGAAAGGTCAAAGAAGAAGCCAGAAAGAACTCCATGTTGGCTTAGAGAACTTAAAGTGTTGGCAATCATGAGCTTGAAGATGCTAAACAACAATGAGATCATTCCAATGGTGAAAATGGAAATCCAAACCCTGGGTTAAAAAGATTATTTTTCAATATAAAAAAAAGGTTGAATATCAGAATATCATGACACATGCAACCCAAAGGCAGCTGTAAAATTATATTAGTTATACTATAAACCCCCAAAAAACTGAAAGAATTTACAAATATAAACACACAAGTAAATGGCTTCAGAAACTCAAATGTAATTGGGAGAAACCATAACTACAATATTTACAGCAAATAAGAGTAATAATTTAAACAATAATTGATGGAAAATCTATTTAAAATGGTTTACTTGAACATTGAATACCATGCCAAAAATTCTCAAATTGTAGCTTTGGCTTTCAGTAAAATAACCAGTAGTTCCAATTACTGTGAATAAGGCAGTGTCATATAATATCATATCATCATGCTAACACTAATACCGGTTTCTGGTGATAATATCCGTCACGTTAATATCACAATATCACGTTATAGCAGACAAATAGCGGCAACAATTAGGCCTAATGAAGCAGTCATTAATGCACACACCTGAGTCTACTTTAAATAAACCAGGCGACTATTTTATTGGTAAAAACACAGGGAATAAGGTAAAACAGACTAACAGAAGTATTTTGTGATGTGTAACATTACTGCCTCATTTTTGGAGAGAAACGCGTCACCCGTCCTCCCAGCTGTGACCACGCACACAGAGAATCGCAGGTTGCCGAGCGCCGGAGATGGGAAAGACACGTGAGTGAAGCAGAGCAGAACTATAAGTTAAAATGAGGAAGGAAAGGTTTTAGGGGGTATATTAATTTGTTTATCCACAGTATAAGTATATTGTTGTTCAGAAAGTAGCATGTTTTTTGCAGTGAGCTATATATATTATTTACTTAAATGAGGTTCAATAATGATCTAGAAGACTGCTATTGTGAATGCATTGCTACATACATTATGCTACTCATTTAAAATAAACATACTGTATATAGGGTATAATTATTTAAATAGAGAAAAAATTGTATATTATTTGTCAGTATTTTTAAATTGTCACTTATATTGTTATCGTGTGATTGATTTTTGTTTTTGAGCCTATATTGTATGCAATTTTGAGGCCATATTGCTCAGCACTATATGCAAACTTTTTTTTGGATTTTTGGACAGAGATGAACTACTTTAAAATATTTAGAAAATTTGTCTACACTTTAACAAATTTAACTGGTTAAACTGAGTGTCAAAAGTGTACCAATTAAAATTAAATAAATGTTTTAGTAAGCTTTTAATGGACTACTTGTTATGTTTTAAATATTTGAAATATAAAGCTCACCAGCTTGTACTTGAGAATTTGTGGCAAACAGGTTAAACTGAAAACACAACACATGAACATAAGTGTTGTGGCAGGTGCAGGCAACACTAACTAAGATTAGCACAAATGTAATATATGTCAAATGGGTAAAAATAAATGGATGTATATGACGCATGAGCATAGAACAGTATATCTCCACCTGAGTAACAGAAATTTCCATTGCCCTCTGCGTAATTATTATTGTTTGAGGAGTCAGGATGGCGTCCATAACAGGGACTGACTGGTGACTGTATCCGTGGCGACTGTAACCGTGGTGAGGAAGAATCCCCCCTGTATGAGGCATACCCAGTGGGGCTTCCATCTGGGTACAGTGATGTAGAGGAGTGGCCACTGCGCCAGCAACCCCCCCTCCCTCGCAGAGAGGAGCTTCGCTCAGGCACGTTTGGCAGCAGTTCAGCCAGAATCCTCCTGAGGATGCTGTCATCTGGTGCCCTTGTGCTTCTGTGGCCACGCTCTGCCTGAATGTGCTCGTATATGTCTCTCAGTGCTGCATCTAGTGCTTCATATATGGCCTGCTTAGACTTAGGTCTGCTGCCTCGACCTGCGCCACTTTGTCTGGAGGTAGGTGGTGAGCCCTTTTTCCTGCGAAAAGGCACTGGACTGACCAGAAAGGCCAGCTTTGACATTGCTTGCTGAGACTGTGAGCTTTGTGTTTGGGAATGACTGCTGTGGCTCTGCTGTGAAGGTCTGGGGAGCTCCTGACGAGTCCGCTCTCTTTCATGGCGCAGCATTGTGGTGAACCGAGTGTATGAGGCTGGGCAGCGGCCTTTGCATGTGCTGATAAGGTGTCGGTGTTGGTAGCCTTGGCTCTGGCCTACACTCTGATGCCCAGGGTAGTGGTGGTGGTGATGGCGGTGCTGGTGTCGCAGATGGTGGTGGTGCAGTGTAGAAGAGCCGTACACACTCTCAGTGGAGGTCAGTGAACAGTGGTCAAAATCACTCTCACTGCAAAACGAGGATCCCTCCACCTGAATAAAGTCACTAAGATCTGATGCCACAGCGTCCTGTTCACTGTCAGAGTAGTCCGGGTTGGTCTGTGGCCCGCGAGGAAGAGGTGGAGGAGCAAAGGAGCTTCCACGACTGGGTTCTGGGCCAACACGAGGTTGGCCCTCAGGTGGACTACGAGGTCGATGTAAGTGATCCATGGTATGTGCTGTTCCATTGCCGTTGTCGTCCTCTTCCAGTAAACTTTCTATAGAAAAGCGACGTTTAGGGAAACTAGGAGTACCAACGCCACTGCTGGCCCGAGATGAGGAACCACCGGGAGTGACAGTGCCTGAAGGCCCCTCACCATCGCCTAGGTTAGGCATGGATTTGGACTTTTGAATAAGGCGCTCATATTCAGAAATACGGTTTGGCACCATGTCATGTGGGACATCTACGCCCCATGAGGGTCTCCATGGAGACATGCGATGCATGTGGGGCTGGCGCTCAAGCTCCAGTATGCGGGCACGAACTGAGCGGATGACTTCAGACGGGATCAGATGAGTGCGGTCAATGTGGTGCATCTTTTTGTAGAGCTGAAGAAAACCCGGCGAATCATGGGCCCGCCTCCGATGAAGGCGGGGCAAAGAGGACATGGAGGTGGATCCTGTTGAACCTGAGGGGTTTCCATCACATAAAAGAGAGCCAACACTTTCTGAGCGGGTGGCACCTCGCCCACTGGGGCCAGGGTGGCCATCGTTCAGTAAGTCATCGCAGCTGCGGGACTTGACTTTACTGGAGGAGGGGGGCACCTCTTCCACACTGCTCCACGTTTCTCCATCGCCCTGTTGACTCGGCCAACTGCTCTTGAAGTAGACAGACTGCTTGGAGGAGGAGCTGCCTTCTTGGCTGCCATCGTCAAGGCAGTCCACAGGGTCCGAAAGGAGGGGGGGTAGCGAGGGGCTCTTATGAGAACCTAGTGAGGATAAAGTGGTTTGATACATGTTGCATGCTTCCCCACCTTTAAGATGTCCAAAAGAGAGCAGCGTGAGAGGGACAGAAGGAGGAAAGCATGTTAAGCAATAAGGCCAAGCCAAACGTCAAAGTCAAAGAGCTAGAAAGAGAAAGAGGAAAGATATAGGGGAAGAAATGACTTTTGTTCTTGGACTTTGAAAACACACATCCAAAAACAGTAATAGACACAGTAATTGTAGATCCAACAAACACAACAAATCTCTTGGGTACAATACCATGTATGAAGGATTGGGGAACATGAGGGAAAAGAGAGTGAACAAGTAAATAATAACCAGTAAAATATATATATATATCAAACATAAAGCAGATAAAGCTGGGTTTTGTGTGTACCTTTGGCTCTTGAGGGTGAAGCCGGTGAGGAGCGAACCACAGGTTTTTTCAGGCTGCTGCTGGCCCGGGACGGTTCTACTGGTTTAGGCGACGTGACAGCTTTGCTCCTATGAGACTGAGCATTGGTTTGGGAACTCGATGGCTCAGACTTCCGTCTTTTTCTGTAGTCACTGGCTGCACTGTAAGTAGACAGACGTTGGTAAAAACCACTACTCTTACAACTTTTTAGGAAAGCTTTTGTCCAACTTCCAGTATCATGCACATGTATCTATTCAATAGATATTAATCTATTTCTATATGTGGAAAAATTAAAGCATAAATAATTAAACAGTATTATATCTGCAGTCATTATATCTGCAAAATTTATAAATCCATAGCCAATACAAAACAGTGGAAAAGTCAATAAATAAATAAAAAATAAATAGCTGGGATGTATTTATTTTAATTATACTGATGATTATTCTTACATACTTTTATTCATTATTATTATTATTATTATTATATTATTATAACCATTTTATAAATAATTTTATGTTAGTATGCCACGGAAAAGGTACAAAAAAAAACATTAAACCATTACTTTTTACCACTGCACCAACGTCAGTTTTAATGACTAGACATTATTTTTAAATAACTTATGTCAATAAAATATAGGTATTTCTAAAGTAACTTAGTTACTTAAAGGGCACACAATGCAGGGGAATGTTTATGAACAAATTACCCCAGTGGCTCATTCACTAATGCTCTCTGGTGTTGCTTTATATTATATATATAATACACTTGATTCATTTGATCAATACATCTCTAGTATTTTTTTTTTGCAAGTTGTGACTGGTGAGGCACTGTATATGTAAACAAAGAAGGAAACAATATACATTTAGAAATAATTAAGATAGAAATAGGTTATTAATGTCTGGGTGAACTACAGCATTACAACGACTGAGAATGAAGACATTCAAAGTCACTTTATATGGTCTATTCATCACATCCCATGTCTGTCCTTGCAGTTCACTGAGGAGAAAGAAACTGAATAAGCAGGCCACTGGTGAAAGGGACTGGGAAGAGGAGAGGGAAGGGGGTTGGGACCAGGATAGGAGGTAATGGGCAGAATCAATAGGACTGTGAGGTTAATTTATTCTAGCCTCTGTCCTGGCTTTAGTGAGAAAAGCCAAAACACTAATCCCTGCAAACCTCCAGAAATAAGACCCAAGAGAGTATTTCAAAAGAGGAAAGGATGGGGCAGAAAGAGCAGAGTGCTGGCTGTGCTGCTGAATCACAACAAACCGGCAATGGGGGAGGGGGTGGGGAGGTGAGGCAGAAGGGTAGAGAAGAAGCAAAAGGGTTACCTTGCAGGTCTCTCTGGAGCTTTGTCGGTCAGAGCGATATGCAGCGATGTCTGTGAAATAGGACAGACAACAAAAGGAAAAGTGAGCCCCGCAAGAACAAAGACTGTAGGCAGAGCACTTCACATGCAGAGCCTGCGCGCAGTTGTCACTGTGCCACACTTAAAGTCCTCCTCCTTTCGAGTGAGGTGCCGCAGACGCTGGTTCCACGTGGCACACCGGAGCGAGTGGAGGTTGTACCGGCGTTTGCTGAGAAGAAGAGGAATGGCTGTACACTGCAAGGCTGCTTTGCAAAAATGATGGCAAAGGTGAAATAACGCAGGATTCTATGTGCACTGCTCTGGAGTAAATGATGCTCTGCAAAACCTGGTCTGGATCAGCTGGAATGGGTCTCAGTGGTTAATACAGTTTATAGGTAGGCTCCAAGTTATTTGGTTCCCAAACTTTATTTTTTGAGGAACCTCAATTTTAAAAAGACAATTTTTACCTTTAAATCAATAGATACAGTACATTATCCTAATCACTACAAAATCACAGACTTAAACTTTGTTTTGATATACATGTGGCTAATAAAAAAAAAAAAAACTTGTTTATTTTGGGCTATAGCAGATATTTACACTAAATATACTATTAAGAAATGTCTCATATCGCTTAGTTCTTTAAAATTGTATGCAAGCTATAATTATTAGTTATAAAGTCACTTTAAATATAACTTTAGTATTGCAGATTTGGGGTATTTGGGTACAAATCTTGTGATGACCCCAATAAAATTTTTAAGTGAGCCACCACAACATAAATTTGGGAAACACTGCTCAAGATTATTTATCAAGGTTTTCAAATAAGCCAATAACAACTCACACATTTCAAACCTACTGTGCCTTACACCTCCTTTTAGGCTGAATGACCAATGTATTCAAACAAGAATATAAATACTACAATGATATATTCTCATTCTGTTTTATTTTTTTCAAATTTTTGTTAGAAATTGTGACACTCATCGGTGTGGGATTACCTCAATGCGTTGGCGGGCGGAGATATCTGGATTATAATCCAGCCGTTTTTTAGGAGGCTTGAGCCGCAAGCAGCAGCAGTGAGCAGGAGAAGGTGGAGAGGAGGAAGAGGAGGAAGGTGAAGATGGGGTGAGAGAGAAGAAGCAGTGGCGACATCATGAGGAGGAACAAAAAAAACAAGGAACATGTGAAGAGAGTGAAACCCATTAGAGAAATCAGAGGAGTTCACATGTGCAGACACTGCACACTGACACACACACACATACACAGACACCAAACTACAGTAATAAATGCTCCTAATGTATGTACCAGGGTTTTATACTTGGTGAATAATAAAGATATTTTGCCAGTAGACACTTGCTCTACCAAACCTCTTTTCCTGTTTTGTACTGTTCATTACTCTAACTGCAACCAATTGAGGGATTTCTAATTAAGTTGACACTAAACAATAAACAAACAGATATTCATTTGTTTAAAAAAATTCTATTTGATTTCTAAAAATATTCTTAGAAATATCACAAATTAAAAATGTTAACTTACTTTAAAGCCAATTTGTGAGAAGTGAAAATTAGGCTGGCATTTAAAAAAACGTACTGGTCAATTTGTTTTAACCTCAAATAATAAATACCTAAATAAACTAAATAGGCAAATAAACAAAATTTCACTTACTTAAGGTATTTCTATACAAAATTCAGATTATTTCTAAATAAAATGTCAAATTCAAACTTACTTTCAGTACTCAAAGTTATTTGTTTTTATAGGACCATCTTCAGAGTTTAAAAAAAACATCTTTCCTAAATGGCAAATAATTATGGTTGTATACAGAATATTGAGTTATGAGTTTGTTAACCCAACTGAATGTTTTATTGTGTTACTGTTACTAGCTAATAACTTTACGATCAACAAAATTATCAAGCTAGAAAAACTGAATAAAATACATAAAAATGGACGTACATTTATTCCCTTTGACAACACAAAGATAAAACTCTGGCACATACTGCCTTGACTCTGCTGCCTATTTCAAAAGTTATAATCTTTTCTCAGATACATTTTACACCATTCTCAATAACATCCACTCATACATACACACACTGAAATGTACCCATGGGTCACACACACATGCAGAGTGTGAGAGCAAGCTGTGAGCAGACAGTGACGCACAAGCTGCACTATAGTGTTTGAGAGAGCACTTGGACTCTCAAATGGTGTGATTAAGTGCTGTTTACTGGTGAAGACTGTAAAAGCCTGTTTATCTATTACCTTCAACCTCAATAAACACTCATTACAAATTATAATATGACAGTGTGTCAACCACACTCTATGGGGCCCATTGATGTCAAACATTCAAAATATTGCAGAAATTCCAGCACTCCACCTGCACATTTTGAATAAGCCCAGCCATTCCTCATCCTGTCTCATGCACTGGTGATGCATGTATCTGTGACACTTTGTAAATCAGTGCAGTTGTGGTCATATGGTCTATGTGCAGTGGCTACACTGGTCTGAGCCACTGGAAAGCTGATACTGCCCTCATCCAGCAGAGGGCAATAAACACATTTGGTTAGCGCCACAGGGAGTTTATTGGTGACTCAGAAAGAAAGCATCAACTAACAAAGCTACCATTTTCTTCTACTACTTCTTTGTTTATAGTACTCTATAAAGTAGTAAAAGTTTAAAAGTATTTAATAAAAATCTATTAAAGCTACAATTTAAACTAATTATAACCACTTCCAGGACAATTAAAAACAAAGATTTTGTTTGTTTTTATATTTAGTAGAAAGCAGTTCTTACTGCTTGCTAAAATAAACAATTGAATATAGGACAGACTACCTTTACAATACAGTGACATGGTTTAGATTGTTTGCATGTCCTTTTACATCCTCATTTCATTAAAGGCACTCTATGCAGGATTTTTAGCAGAATGTTTTTTTTTTTATATCTGGCACTACAACAATAAAGCAGCACAATATATGTATTTATTGAAATATTATAACCATTTATGTGATGGACTTTGCATGTCAAAGTATTTGTCTACCTCTTTTTTGGTAAAACTTTGGGTTGCCCCTAGCTCTGTCGGTAGATCACATGCCAAATATGCGGAAGACCCGGGTGCTAATCTCGCTAGGATTATTTGCCAAATATCATTTCCTTTCCTCTCGTCTAGTATCAAAAAAGGGGAAAAGGTTTTTTTTTAACCAAAAAAGGTTATTTAGTTGACAAAAGTTATGTTTTCCTGATATTGTCCACTTACAATAAAAAATTATATAAATAATAATAATAAATAAAATAAAATAAATAAATAATAATAATAATAATAAAAGCACACCCACAGTGGTAAACACTTATAATGACTTCTGGAAAGAGGTTTGAATGATCAATAAGTGTAGAACCTTTCTTTCCTATAATATTGATGTAGTGGCACAGGAAATATTCGTCATTTTCAGAAGAAAATTTACAGTAAAAAAGTGTAAATTAGCACCTGTTGGGGAAATAGAAATAAATGAGGTGGCAATAGTAACACCCCAAGAGTTTTTTTTTACACAGTGGTCAAGCTAAAAAAAAAAGTATTTGACAGAATTATTCATGAGATTTTTTTTAAACAGCTGTCTAAACATGGGGTCTCCAGATACCTCATTAAATTTTTTATATTTTGGTACTCGCAGCAGACCATGCAGATGAAATGGGGGGAGTTTGTCTTTTGACCTTTAAGGTCAGCAATGGGGTTTGGCAGGGAGGGATTCTCTCCCCTTTGTTGTTAAATGTGTACATGGATGATCTATCTGTGGAGCTCAATAACTGCACAACAGGGCGTGTTGTTGGTGACTGTATACAGTCGATAACCATCCTATGTATGCAGATGATCTGGTTATGTACTGTCCCTATAGCTTGGGCCTTCAGCAGCTTCTTAATGTTTGTTCAGAATATGGCTAAGACAATGATATTAAATATAATGCTGATAAAAGTCACGTCATGGTTGTTAGAACTAGAGATGATAGAAAATTTATATTTCCTGACTTCTCTTTGTCAGGCAGTAGTCTGAATTCCACCAATAATACCTTGGCCATTATATTAGTAATGACCTGTCAGATGACAGGGACATATCCAAGCAGTTGTGGAAATTATATGCACAATCTAATATGTTGGTCAGAAAGTTTAATATGTGCCCTGCTGAAAAGCAACACTATTCAAATGATTCTCTATGTACACTGCCCAACTATGGCAGGGTTATAAAAAGTCTAGTCTGCAGAAGCTCATAGTTGCCTATAATGACTCCATGAGACTACTGCTGTTCCCAAGACACAGTAGTGCCAGACAGATGTTTTCTAACTGTGGGGTATGGTCCTGTTCAGGTGCACTTCAAAATTTGTGTTATAGATATATGTAGAATTATGAACTCACCTAATGCCAATGTACGTGCACTGGTGTGTGTGTGTGTATACATATATACACTCAAGTCAATCTAAATGTTGGCATTATGGTAATTATTGTGTCCTACCTCCAAAGCTGGTAAGAATTAATGACCTGAAACTGAGATTCCAACAGATATCAAATAACTAAGAAAAATAAAAAAGTGTGCAAACACATTGCCTGCTAGCCACGAGAGCAAAAACCGAGCAACACAAAGACACAACACAGCCTGTCACAGAGGTGGGTAGAAGGGAGAAGGGGGTCACAGCATCCAACAAGTACCACATGCCCAAACGGATAACCCCACCCAGCCTACTGGTGAAAACCTTTAAAACTGTACACAATGGGTGGGGTGGAGATGGAGGGTGGATGCTCTATGACAGGGTTTGTGGTTTTGCAGAGGGAGTAGCTAAGGCCCTGACTTACCGGCCGCCCAAACTCCAGCTCGGAAAAGAACTTATACCAAGGCTCGTTCTCTAAATCTATGTCATCACAGGTCTGGGAAAGCATGACAGTGAAAGAGAGCAGAGACAGAAGACAGGGCAGAGGAGAGGGGCAGAGAGAGAGAGGTTACACAAAGAGAGACATGGAGCTTATGGTTAGGAATGGGCAAAGGTGGCAACAGAGAGATTGGTACAGGATGAACCCAAATGTCAAAATTAAAAGAAAATTGCCCAAATCATGAGCCTGTTTTTTAAAAAAACTATATTTTCTATGTATTATATGTTTGATTTTGATTTTTTGTATGTTTAAATTACATGTGTGTTAGTTTGTAGACCTTGTATTCGGCTCTTTTCTTCACATTTGTCATGTTACACAATGTAGGGATTTTTGGAAAGTGTCTCATCCTATTTTCTTAAGCTTTGACAAATGTCACCTCAAATGAGAAGTGTTAATCTCACATTCTATTCTGGGTCTTACTGTGAGACATAGGTCTCTAGGTGACAATTAGTTTACTCTAGTTCTACACAGAAATGAAAATAAGACAACATGTTTCTCTGGCTTGTGCTTCATCTCTCAACAAAACCTACCTTTAGACATAAAGGGAATAAATGGACAACATAATAGCTGCAATAGGTTTTTCAGACAGCACATTAGCCCGCGTGGGTTGACTCTTATTCTCTGGTTTTTGCTTCTGTTGCTTCTGTCTATCATAGTCTGACTCATACATTTGTGCTCCGGAACAGGTCCCTGTAGAGCAGAGTTCCCATCTCTCCTCTGTAACATTTACCTGATGTCTAGTTTTTTTACACCTCCCTTGGCACACTCATTATTTGTGCTGACTGCTCCGTCATTCACCCCACACAGAATGAACTGTCGGTGCAGTCATTAGAGGATTAGGCACAGGGAACATTAGCTTTTTATCACCTACACTGCACCATACAATAACTAGCACTAACCCAATACACAATAGAAAAATACATTGCATCTTAAAAATCAACATATTATTAACAGATGGAAATACTCACTGGTCTTTCTTGCTCCAAAATAGATGACTTTCCAGGCTCATATTCAAAAATACTCTTGGGCTCAGCTCGGTATTTTCTTGTGTCTACTTTTCTGTCTGGAGGGCCCCATTCATTCCTGTAGCAAGCCGAACAAAAACAACTTCATGGGCATTAGTTTGTGTTATTTATATATTGATAATAATAATTAAAATCATAGATAAAGAACAGTAGATGCTTCCTTTGGCTAGTTTACCTGCAGATACATAACCCTTTAGATGGTAATAGATGTCAAGAATCCAGAAAAGAGAATAGACAAGAAGCTAATATAGACCACTTAAATTTTTTTCATCCTGTCATTTAGTTGGAGAGATGGTGTTTTTACTGCATTCATTGAATGTCTATTAGGTTCCTAAATTCCTATTTTTGACCATCTTTAAAACTAACCAAAATAGCATGTGGCAAAATGTATTTAAAGTAGGGTTTAAGGTAAACCGGAATGGAGCCGGTTCAAATCCTTGTGAAACTCCTCTCAGGTTAATTACTTCCTGTGGTCTAAATTCCAGGATATCTTATTGGCAGGTGATAAAGAGACGTGAGTTTATACCCATACCTTAAGGTGCTCAATGTGTACAGTAAAACAAAATTCAAAAGCATAAAATATGCCTTCTCAAATACAACATGATGGTTGCTATGTTCGTACAGGTACCGTACAGCCCTTTGCAAAAAGACTGTGCTCTGGGCACCGCGAGGGACACAGTCGAATGCCTTCTCCAGATCCACAAAACACATGTGGACTGGTTTGGCAAACTCCCATAAACCCTCCAGCCCCCTGGAGAGGGTAGAGCTGGTCCAATGTCCCACAACCCGGATGAAAACCAAATAATTTGTCCTGGAACTGAGGTTCAACTATCCGAATAGCCAAATTCTCCTCTCCAGTACCCTGGCATAGGCTTTCCTGGGGAGGCCAAGGAGTGTGTTTTCCCTGTAGTTGGAACACACCCTTCAGCCCCCCTTTTTAAAAAGAGGGGCCACCACCCCGGTGATGACATCCCTTATTTTCAAAGTTGATGTACCGGTCTGTCATGGCGAAGGAGGAGATAGGTCATGACCGAAAGATACAGGCAATTGAATTTAGTTTTTTCAGCAGGGTGGCTGTGCATTCCCAAATATATATATATTAAAAATATATATTCCTAAAGATTGGGTGAGAAGCTCGATCACTTGGGAGGAGTTCAGAGTAGAGCCGCTGTTCCTTCATATTGAGAGGAGCCAGCTGAGGTGGCTCGGGCACCTATTCCTGATGCCTCCTGGATGCCTCCCTGGGGAGGTGTTCCAGGCACGTTTCACTGGGAGGAGGACACGCTGGAGGGACTGTGTCTCTCGGCTGGCCTGGGAAATGTCTGTGGGGGGAAGGGCACCAGTCTGTTTTGACTGGTGCCCCCGAGACCCGGCCCAGAATAAGCGGAAGAAGATGGATGGTTTTAGTTCAGACCTCTGTGCACAAGGGTTGGGACTAACTTTGCAAGCAAACACTGCCAACAAATTTCAAATCTACTGTTCTTAATCTTTGAATACTTGTAGAACGCAAGAAGGAGCAGATCACAATCTTTTGTTATATTCATCTTTTGGTCATCTCAAACATAAATATCATACATGTCTGACAATTCTCTCTCACGGTCGCTGTCTCTGGCTCTTTGCTGCAAGATGGAGGGAATCGCTGGAGGCGGTGGTGGGACAGGAGAAGGAGTAGGCTCTGGCTGTCGAATGTTGTCTGATGGACTGGCAAGTGGTCTGTAGGTATGAGTCTTGGGCGCAGGGTGAGCCATGGTGGCATTAGATGACAGACTGTAATTATCTGTTAGAGGCAGAAAAGAGGAACCATTAAAGTGAGATAACACAGCAAGCCAAGAATTAAAAGGAAAAATAGAGAAAACAATAATGAGTTATTATTTGTAACAATTTAGTATCGCTCACCATTGTTTATGACAACATATGTTGCATTATATGTATCAGAATAGTCATCATCTGTAAAATAAAGTAATAGTAAAAGAACAATTACTACTCCAACTAGTACAAAGTGAAAGTGCAGCCTAGGTTCATGGACATAACTTTCAGAATCAACAATATATACCTTAACAATACAGCAAATCTTGTGTGGCATACCATTATACTGTATTTTCATTGACAGTATTACGTTTGACTTTTTCGAGTACTGATGGCTATTATACACAATACGGCATAGACAGCAGGCATGACAAAGAAGAAACGCTGTTCTCTAAACACTGAAAAGAACGTGGCAGCCGACTATAATCTGATTAGAAAATAAACCAAAGTACTTTTAGTAGCTAAAGCTCAAAGGAATCCACCATTTCATAATAAAAATACTGTTTTTGAGGGGACAACAGTTCCTACAGTAATCTAATGTTAAGCACAGTTACAAACACAATCCAACACGTCTAAGCTATAGACATCACAGGTTCTGTCAAACCACCACTATAAACCTGCAATTCTGTGGGGAAAATGTTTAATTTGGATGGAAATGTTCTGTGTAAACAAATAAATATCAGCCACATGGTACAGTTTAGTGAAAAACCCACTGTCATTAGAGCTTCCTCCTCAGTGGACAGCAGCTGCTTTGCTCAGCTTAAATAGGTCAGTTACAAATTCATTTCCAATACATGCAATTTTTTACAGCATAGCCTTCAAAAGCCCCAAGCAGCAGAAATTACCGCTACATTTAGAAGATCAGCGTTTCTCCTGTATGTGTTAATTGGGTAGTAGGCGGCAGTGGTAGAGCGGTTGTCTTTCAACCAGAAGGTAGTGGGTTCGATTCCCGCTCTCTCTATGAATGTTCAGTGAATGTATGTGGTGATGGTCAGAGAGGCCGTAGGCGCAAAATGCCTGCCACGTCTCGGTCAGTCTGCCTCAGGGCAGCTGTGGCTACAGTTGTAGCTAACCATCACCAGTTTGACTGTGTATGAATGAATAATGGACAGCTGTGGGTGCTTTAAGTCCCTTGGTTCCTCGGGAGAAAAGCGCAATATAAAATCAATCCAATCCATTATTATTATAGTCATACAACAATAGCAGTGCAATTAATACAGCATTTAAGTTGTTCGATTTCTAAGCTCTATATCACTAAAGTCACACTTGTTACTAGGAGAATTAATAATAATATGAATAGTGATTACAAATTAAGTAATAAAATGAAATTACTTTGCTTTGCGTGGTAATTACAAATATTACTTTAAAAATGCAATGCAATTAATCAGAACCATGAGAACTCTGTACGTTTTTTTCTACTTCAGCAGAAGACGCCTGGACAGTTTAAAACAAACAAGCCTTGTCCTGACTGTGTGATTCTGTCAAGCCCACAAAATTGGAGCTCATTTCCCAGGACAGCTTTGTGTCTATTAGAGGTTTCTTCCAATTGCCCTCCTCCAGACTCTTTCCTTTCCCCATCTAATGAGTTCTGGCTCAGAGGTCCTTTGGGTCTTTTGGTTTAACAAGAAGCGGCATGCACAGCCGCACAATGAAAGTGTCACACAAACCCATTGGGCATGTACGCATACTCCTCGTGATGTTGCAAATCAAATCCCAACAAAAACCAAGAGTTATTCAAAAGATACAGTACGCTTACCAGCTTTGTGAACCTTGTGAATCTGTTTGAACATCGTTTTATACCATTCTTTAGGCCTGTCCACCGTCTGTAGAGACAAGATGCCACAAAAATGTTTGGAATGTTATTAGTGTTCCTCTAGATATGTTTCAACAAAAATCAACATGTGACTTACTATGAAATACGTATTATATTATTTTCTGTAATTTTATGTACCACTGCATAGTTTTACAGATGTAGAAAATTAACATGCTGAAGAGCTCTCTTTTTCTTGTGTTTTCTTTGTTGTGGTATAAACGCATGTAGAGGATGGTCCATGTTGTTTTATACTGTATAGCGTCCATCCTACCACAAATGCTCAACCACTACACCCAGTTTACTTGATGTTGAGTCTGATTTTTCTGTCAATTTTTCATTTATTACCCCCAAATGAGTGCTGCATTAAAATATATAAAAAAACTACAACGGCCTTAAAAATGTTCAACCGGCTTCAAACAAGAGTATATATCTGAAGTCTAGATAATTTATAAATTCAAATTACAATATCAAAAGTTTAATTTTAGAGTTAAAATCCTTTTTTAATTTTGTAAAGTCAGTCTTGAGCTACATGCTAATTAACAATTAAACAAAAAGTAATTAAAACTTCAATAAGCTCTATTTGACTACAATTGTTTTGCTGCACAGTGGTACTTGTAATAGAAAAACTTTTGTTGTTCTGCCTGAGAAATCTTGGAGAAATGCTGGTTTGTGTGTCTCTGTGTACACAGTATAGATTTAACAGCCACTTCAAAAAGACCTATCAAATGGCAGAAACTTAATCCTGTCTTTATTTCAGTAGCACTAAACACTGTTTCTGGAGTTTAAAGTGAGTAACTGGGCATATAGCATTTGCCCGGCCATCAGGCGGACCAATTACCACTTCACTCTCCCTGGTTACCAACTAGAGAGGCCAAAAAAATGTTTGTCTGTGCAGAAGAAGAGTCATCTGTATTTGGTCTTGTTCTTTTGCATTTATTTTAAAGCCAGTTGCTAGCAGTTTCTTCAATCCTGTTTGCCCTTCTGCTTCTTTATATAATGGAAACTATTTAGTGTTGGTTTATAAAAAGCCATATAAAATAGACATACTTGTACTTGTAATAAACTATGCTTATTGCTTGTAACAACAAAGCCAAACATATTTTTTTATCTTTTTTATCACTTTTAACAGAATGTACTGTAATGATACAAGACATACTAAATTGTAATGATGAGACATATTATGCTCTTCAACCTGATGTTGGTAGGAAATTCTCCAACCAAATTATCCTGCATCAGCAACACAGTCCAAAAGTGAGCCACTGTCACCTTTTAAGATGCATTTTGGACAATTTGCATAAATAAATACAGATAACCTAAATTAAAAATATACTATTTTTTTCAAATATCCTTCTGACACCTAATGTCATTGTTTTCCCATAATGTTGAACTGTCAAATTTATGCTTGAGACCTCATTTTTGTTTGTCTCTGTGATGCCTCTGTTACTATCTGCTGTTGTGGGATAAAGACAGGACCACTTCACACCCCTCATGCTAGCACTGTACCTTAAAAAAAAGGAAAAATTAAGAGAGACAAGAATAATGCGCGGCAAATAGTGAGCATAAAAGAGGCCTTTGTAATAAAGTTAACAAGGATAGATAGTTCAAGCTTTAAATGTCTAAACTTGGAAAAGAGGTTTTGATTAATTTTGAGATGCAATTTTAAAACAGTGAGTGTGAACTGACCGTGCGGATGGCTATCGGAATGCCAGTTTCATCCACAGGTCCAATTCCTTCATAATGTGGGGCTTTGATGACAGACACTTTTTTCTCTTCTTCTGAGAAGCGGGCAATGGGCACAGTGCTGCTGGTACTCGTGTGGCCGGTCACTACAGATTCCCTGGTGAAGGATTCTTCTGGAAAATACCAGGCATAACCTCAGTCATTTAAAATAGACAATAATTCACACTTTTTTGTGACAATGTTCATATGATAACCCTGTGTTTCTATGCATTGGTCCCGTTAGGGGTATGGTAAAAGTGACTTACCTGTACTTCTACTCTGTCTCTGCAGCCCACTGTGTAGTGACAAGGGAGGAGGGGGATATGATGGAGGGGAGAGGGGTCTTTGTGGAAGACCACTGCTTCCATTCATGGCATGAGACAGGACCTGGCCCTAAGAGTTGCCAACAAGTAGGAAACACTAATTAGAGATTTAAAAGAAAATCAGGGCAGTAAAATGTATTATTGCATCTACTGCAGTGAAGACTACATACAATAGGATCATTGATAAGAGTAGATTTGTTAGTTCAACAAGTCCACTCATCAAATTGGCACAAAATTTTGAGCTGAAGAACCAGGTTTGATATGGCTATGGGAGGTGCTGAATCTGAAATGAGTGCACCTGGTAAAAGGGTTAGTGAGAGAAGGAAAGAGGACGACACTTTGGTGCAAACACACAAAAACAATGAACAAGGAGAAATCTTAATGTTTACATTTAATTGATTATCCATTAGTTTGGACAAAATGTGATTTTGTTACAAAGAGAGTGTTCCTAAATTAAATTTGGCAAAAAAGTAAGTTCTGCAAGTTCAGTTCAACTTTAAGCAAAAATCATAATACAAGGTGGAATTATTAAAAAAAGGGTAATTTTTTGTGTTTTCATTTCCAAGAAAAAAACTAAAGTACTGTGTTTTAAATCTCTTTTGCTTTTGATAAGGCTTTTATGCTGAAACCAAAAAATATAGTGTTTCAAATGGCTACAACAATGAACTTAACTGTGCCACTTTTGTAATTTGATACTTTATCATGATTTTTTGATTTGAACTGGCTTTTAGACAGAACTATAATAATAAAATACAGGTAACAAATACACAAGCATCTTATAAGCAGTGACATGATGACACAATAAAAGAACACAGTTGGCAGATAGATATTAATTCTGGTATCTCACGGGAAAGTTGTGTCAGTTAGTTATTTTAAGTTTGTGCTGGTTTGGTTCAGTAAATGTGCAGCGGGAGGGACCTTTAATGTGTGTTTAATTACATTAGTGACAGTGGCGGCTGCAGCGGAGGACGCCACAGAGGTTGTTAGCACATCGTCAGGGCCAGCGGTGGATGTGTAGGCAGAGACGTGGCTGAGGGTGGGCGATGGTGTGGGTGAGGCGCTGGGTGAGTCCAGGCTACAGATCTGCAGCTCGTCCAGCAGACCCACAGTAGACGATGAGTAGTGGCTGAGCGCCGACACCGTCACAGGGGACACCGAAGGGGACTCGCCACCACAGAAGTTGGCATCGCCCACAGCGCTAAAGCCAGACCCGCTGAATGCACCCACAGTGCTGCCAGCTCCACTTGGGACATATGGTGTGGGCGACAGGGCCTTGGGCATAATGCCTGACAGGTAGTGGAGTGACTCTGAGCTGTGGAAACGGTAAGGGGAGTGCTGTGTGGTGGAGCCTGGGGAGGGGGCCCCTGATGGTGGAGCGGATTGGAAAAGGAGGGAAAGGAGGAAAGTGATATCAGCCATGTGCCACAAATATGTGATTCTAGCAAATGGTTAAAAGTTGCAGGAAAATCTTCAGAGCTGTCAAACATTCTGTGAACTGAAGAGGACTGGTTAGTTTCACCGCAGTGAACGCTTTAATAATGCTCAACAACAAAAAGACTTATTACAAAGATGAGTTCACAGAGTAAGGTTATTTATTGGCAACAAGTGCTAAGTAGTGACACACCTCAGAATATTACAACATCATGAAACACTGGTGACACTTTATTTTACTCTACAGTTAATACATTAAATAAGTACAATGTAAGACACTTTGTAACAAACTGTACTTACATACCAAAGGTAAGTTAGGATAAAGGTATGTATGTACTATGTAATTAAAAGTTATTACAGTTTGTTACACAGTGAGTTAAATTGTAATTAATGAGGTAGATGTAAAATAAAGTGTTTCCCAGTCACTACAGAATTAAGAGACCAGTCTGAATTTTGTTTCCAGAGTCTTTTCTTAACTCCTTAAAAGACCATTTCCTAAATAGACTTCATAAGTCAAGGATTTTAGGGATTGGTTTAAATAACTGTGCTCAGTGTGCCCAATGTTTTATTCTACATACAGTACATACTAATATGTTTTTATGGCAAACAATGTAGAATAAAATAGATAATTAGATAAAATACCACTACATTATAATAAGGCTGAAACCAAGTAACTGAACTAGCATACTGTAAGTGTCTCTACTTTCCATCCCATCCATACTACAATCCCCTTTTTTGGCTTAACAACCTTTTGGAATAAAAGAAATCCATATCAACATAGCCTTAGCTATCAACTATAAAACACCCCCAACTTTTTTCACTTCACTAGCTTAGTTAATTAGACCCATTTACTTCACAAAATGGATCTAGTAACTGCTTAACTACTTCATTTTGTAGTATGGTGGTTTGCATCTTTCCAGAGGCAGTTTATTCTGGGCATGTTGATACTGCTCCATTGTTCTCTAATTGATTGTATGTCTAGCCAATTTAGACCAGACTAATTCTTTGTATAGAAAAAAATGTATTGACAGGCACAAAAACAGCAACACTGCAAAAAATTAAGTGTAGGAGCCTTCGGTTTAGCAATAAAAGTATGTGCTCAATTCTGTACCAAGATCTGTGCCGCAGAGGGTCTTGGAGGAACTGCTGGAGGGGGCTTGTTCATCTCTGTCTGGGAAATGTTTTGCTTGGGGCTTGATCTTGGACATTGAGTTCCACTGTTGTGTTGGAAGTCTGGCGTTCCGGATGCTTCTCATCGTCTGTGCTCATGCTGTCTGCGCTCACGTTGTCTGTGTGCACGTTGTCTGCGCTCACGTTGTCTGCACTTGTGTCCATTGAAAGTGAGGCCGCCTGCGTTGAGGACTTAGTGGGGGTAGGGTCTTTATGTGGCGCTGGCAGAGGAGTTGCTGTAGGTTTAGGTTCAGGGTTTGTGTAAGAATTGAGATGTGCAGGAGGGTCCGGGATGGTGAGCGGTGTTAATTTGAGGGAGGACACCTTACGTTCCTGTATATTAGAAGTAGCAGATACACTGCAGTTGGTGAAGTCATCCAGGATGGGAGTCTGCTGCGTATGTTGGAGTGGGGCTGATGGCAAGGATTGCTCAGTGACCGTGGAGTAGGCATAAGAAGATGTGCTTTTTATAGTGTAGGACTCCTTCACAACAGCATTCTTGCTCTGTGTAAACTGTAGAATGCCAGGGCTCAAGTCATTGGTAAGAGCCACCAGGGAGCTGTAAGCAGGTGGATTAGTGCCAGGGGGTGAGAAATTAAAACTCTCTCTCCTGGGGGGTGGGGGTGGCATGTGATCGGTGTCCTTATATGTTAATAAAATGCAACATCAGAAGAAGGTCAAACAACAACAACAATATGTGACAATACATTTACAGCAAAAAAATGGCAATATCTGAAATTGTATTGTTAGAAATGCACATGGTAATACTATTGGTACTTGTTAGGAGAATTCTGAATTTTGACATCTTATGTGACATTTTATTATGACATCTGCGACACTGTTGATTAGGCTGGGTCATGCGCTAGATAATTTAAGATATATTGTTTGTTGGTGTCATGCAATGCCACAATACCTTATCAATTTTCAAGGACGATCTGTTTGCTAATGGGGGCATCCACAATGATATAAACTCTCTGTATGTATTGCTGATGTTGAACCATTTCATGCTGTACTACCAAATGCTGTATGAAGTTTTCCTTTTGCAAGATAATAAACTGTGACCATCTATTCCAAATTCCAAGTGGCTGTCACAGTCATCTAATTTCTTACTAAACCTAATAACTATTTTAACAGTACTAGCCATTTTGAATGTAGTATAACAATAGTATAATAGCAAAAGCAAACAAAGGAGATCAAATTAATAAATTTTCAAGGACTTTTTAAGAAAATTCACATATCAAAATCTAAATATGAACATCTGCTTGTGTTGTGCGGGAGAGACAATAACCTGTGAGGGTGACTTTTTATCTTGCAGATTGGGTCTGACACTGCGGAAACCTTTGGCAGCGAGGGATGAGCTGCTGGCATCTCCATTCTTCAGGCCATCTGTGACGCTGCTTGAGCGCCATGAATCTGAGGAACAAAGTTCAGAAGAAACAATACAGAGTTACATATTGCAAATCTGGACACAACTTAGCAGTACATACTGAGTTCAGTAACTGACTTACCCAAGTCTGAAGAGTGAGAATCACTCCCTGAGAAATACAACACAAAATAACATAAGTGGACAAGAGTTTTGAACAGCTTCCCCTTCACGCTAACACCTTTCTGGAAATATTCCTATTGGGCTAACATTTCAACACACTTTCCAGTTAATGCAGCTCCTTTCTGTATTTTTCCAACCAGATCTTTTGTAGTTTTTGTACAGTTCCCCCCAGATGTTAACATCTTTTATTTTCCATCATATGCTAACACATTTCTGAAAGACTTTACATTTGATGATACACCTCTGGATTCTTTTTACCTGCTGTTATTGGCATTCTAAACAGATTAATTCTGATGCTAACATTAATCTAAACATTTCCTTTAAGATGCCAACATCTTTTTGGACACTTTCCATTATATACTTATATCTTATTGTTCCACTTACCACCTTTAGCAACAATTCTAAAGACAACTGTCTTTTACAGACACTTTCCTCCCAATGCTAATATTTTATCTTCAAAAATCTTTTTGGACAGTCTCATACTTACTTATCTGGATAAATGTTACCTGATGCTAAAACCTGTCCTACTAAGATCTTTTTGTAAGTTTCCATGTTGCTAACATTGCTTTGGAAACATTACTCCTGAGGCTAACTGGAGACTAACCTTCCAGTTAATCTAATTTAACTAATTTAACTTAAAATGTAATAACCTTTCTACACTGTGCATTGATACAGAGCATCTTTCTCACAAAGGGATGAGTATAAAACTGAAAGAGCCAAAAATCCCTACACAGAGACAGATGTTCATTAGATGTTGGCAAGTTCTATGGACAGACACTGCTCTTTTAGCAGAGCACTATAGCAGTGTGGGGTGACAAGCTTTAAATGGCGAGCAAAACTGCCTTGTTATAGAAAAAAACATATTGAACTACAACTCATCTATCAGAACTCTCATAAGCATTGAGAAAGATGAAAAGACATATGCATGATGAAGAGCTAATACAATGAAACAGTTTACAGCGTTATTGAATAAAACAGCAAAACAAGCAAGGGCTAATAAACCAAAAAATACCAAAAATGCAAATAGTAGCGATATCGAATAGCAGCCCAAACACTGAATAATCGTACATAATCAGAGAATAATCGTACATAATCAGAGGCAGCAAATCTGGGAGAATTTTATGTTAATTAGGGATAAATCATGAATATTAAAACAGTTTACTAAGTGCTGTAATATTAAAGTAAATATTTATTTTAATTCCAAATAGTAAATTGTGCAGTGTATGTGGGTGTTAGTACCTGTGGGAAGATTTGGGAAACTCTGGACCCTCTTCATGGGAGAGAGTATGAGAGACAAGGCCACGCTTTTGTGAGCATATCCTCCACTATCTGAGAAATCACATCCAGGCGGGTGATTGCAGAAGCAGCAGCAACGGGACACATGCACATGCAAATATACACAATCACAGCACCAGTGCATTCAGCCAACCGCAAACAAAAGCAAAGCACATGCTCCAGAATAAAAGTTGGTTTAATGATGCTGATGTTGTTTTAAACACTTTCCGGGTAATGCTAACATGTTTCTGAAATATTTTAACATTATGAAAAAATAGTTCTAGTCTGAGAAGTTTCCAGTGACTGATAGTTTAAACTTATTGCTAAGGTCTATTGAAGAAGAAGAAGAAGTTTGATTTATATAACGCCTTTCCGTAGCTCAAGGTCGCTTTACATTTCACAAATACAGTACATTCAGACACTTACATATACATCTCTGTATGCACATCACATAATAAATATAATTGTATTATCCGAAATGCTTGTTAAATATATTTTATTTTTATTTTAACTGGGACTTAAATGCACCCACAGATGAGATGGTTTGTAGTGTAAGAGGCAGCAAATTCCATAATTGAGGAGAATTTATACTAAATTTGGGCCAATTTAGAGCTAATTTTTCCAAATACTTTCCACTGAATCTTTCTATATGAAGTTCAACTGATGCTTAAGTAGATGTGGACAGTTTCCACCTCCTGCTAATATTTTTCTGGACAGTTTAACATCTTTTTGGAGATTTTACATCTAATCTCTAATGCTAATTTCAAATATATTTTCTAAAACCTTTTAAATAATAATAATGTTCAATTGATGTTAATGGGGGTGTAAGAAAAAAATCATTAATTCATTCTGTTAAATATCCCAATATTTCAAGGCGCAATTCTAGTATTGATTCAAATTACAGCCAAATCAATTTGAATTTAATATATATATATTTTTTAATCAAACTCAAACCCTGTGTTGCGTATTTCTAAAAAGAATTCTGCAAGCAATAAGATTGTTGCTTATTTAGTAAAAAAAATGTTGTGAGTTATAGTTTCAGTGCTCACTATTTAGATAATCCCAATATATCGTCTTACAATACAGTATCAGAATATATTGTGGTTTATTGGGTTATATCGTATTGTGATACATATTGTAGGTGTTTGCCAATAAACACCTCTAATGCTAACAAAGTTCTGGACAGTTTTAACCCATTACCAACGTCTTTTTGGACAGTTTCCAGCAAATGCTAACATCTTTCTGGAAGACTTCGCAACTAATATTTGTTTAATATGCAAATAATGTAAAAAATAAATAAATATAATAATAGTATTACAAAAACTAAAATGATTTGGCCATTCACAAGAAATGCAAATTACAGTATGGAGCAATATCTAAATCACTGGCATGTATTAGTGGTGGTTATCTGAAAAAAGTAATACTTTACTGTACAGGTCATATTGGTAGTACTATTAGTATTGTTCATCTAACTAAACCTCAGCATATCATGACATCTATTTACGTCCTTATTCCGTCTTGTATATATAGTCTGGCTGGATGATTCCACAGACTGGTATTTGGAGCGTGGTGTGTAGAAGCCTCATTGATTCTGTAGCTGAAATACACACTTTAATATGGCTTACTGCCAAGTGGACAACAGAGCTTTAGAGACATATTGAGGGAGGCACACGTCACTGTGGTTAAAAGCAACAGGCTTACTACAATGCTTATTGATGCTTTCAGTCACAATAACTGTGGCCCAAAATGGTTCATCACCAAAGTGGTGATACAGGGTCAGGGCTAGAATTACACTGAGCCCTGTGGCACAGGGAAACGAGCACGCATTACAGCTTTAAAATAGAAAATAGGCCTAAAATGTGGATCTACAGATCATTTTTTTTCATTCATTAATTTTCTTCTGCTTAGTCCCATTAGGGGTCACGAGTGACTGGAGCCTATCCCAGCAGATTTGGGACTGAGGCGGGATACAATCTGGACAATGGCCAGTTAGTCACAGGGCTAACATTTAGAGACAGACAGTGACAGACAACCATTCACTCTCACATTCATTCACTAGGGACACTTTAGATTTGCTAATTAACCTGTCCATGCATGTCTTTGGACAGTGGGAGTAACCAGAGTACCTGGAGAGAACCCACAGTAACACGTGGAGGACATACAGACTCCTCACAGAAAGACCAGAGTCGACCGAGAAGGTTTGAGTCGGCCGGGTTTTGAACTCAGGACATTCTTTCTGTGAGGCAGGAGTGTTAACAACTAACCATTGATGCTTCAATATCATCAATGTAAAGCAAAATATTTACAGACTCCCTCTTATTAAAAATATTATATCTAAATATAAGGTGATCAATGGCAGATTAGATAGCACTCCTGCCTCAGAGAAAGAAGACTGCATGTCATCTGGCTTCCTCTCACTGCCCAAAGACTCTGTATTTGTCACCATTCATGGTAAATTGTTGTATGTCACTGTATGTCTCTAGGTTAACTGACTGACTGGTTGTCCAAGGTCTACTCCACCTCACGTCAAAAATGTGGCTCCAGCCCTAACCGACCCATTAGAAGATTAGCATCAAGTCCTGACTGATAGTAGTTAATCTGTAGTTATACCATAGGTTTCCTGCTAAAACCCAGAATGTCCCATCAGGCTGCAGCTTTGGCGCTTGGGACTATGTATCTGATACATATACATATGAACAATAGGTATTTTACTTACTAAACTAAACACATATATAGTACAGAACTGTAACTGTTTAACATATCATCTAGAGAAAAATAAATGACTATCCTTCACAGTGAGCATGTGTATTATATACCTGTATTCATATTGAAGAGTACTTCTTACTGGTCGACAGGGAGGCACACTTTTCTGCGAAAAAGACAAAAGTAGTATTTAGTTTTATAGTCTGGACTAAACAGACAATACAGTCAAAATTCATTCTCTGCTGCAGCTGAAAGAACCAGAAGTGTGTGAAAGGATGTTTTGCATTTAACCAATCACAGGGCTTTCTTCCAGGACAGCAATGATAATTATTATTATTATTATTATTATTATTATTATTATTATTATTATTATTATTATTATTATTATTATTATTATTATTATATTCCCTTTAGTATAATTTTTTCATTATAATGCATAACTATTCTCTTTTATGGTTTAAATATTGTTAAGCCCCTCTTCTTTTTTAATATAGCATTAGGCAGACTTTTAGAGAAATACTTCAGAAAAGCCTAAAAAACCCATTTTATTATAAACAAAGTCACTTACATCCAGATAAAAATATATTTTATCATTATTTTGACAGAACTGGGATTTTTATGTCATGTTTTAAGTGTGATCATTTTAATTGTGCAAATTTTCTTTTTGTCTTTGTGCAACAAAACCAACAGCTGCATGTCTTCACGTGCTCTGTATCAGAGGAAAAAGTGGAGTATTTTATACAAAATGCCACGTTTTAGATTAATTTGGTAATGGACTAAAGACAGAAGAAACCACACAGGGATTTTTATTTTACTCATGTTATGTAAAACTGTCCTTGTTGTTTAATGCGGTAGTTAATTCGTCTCAATCACATGAACACTGCGTGATCACTTCCCAGCTTCGAAACAAGCTCTGGAGCATGGTTACATGTGGAAAGCAGCGTGGGTCTCTGACAGACAGAGCAGACAGGTGTCACACCTGTCAGGACTTGGTCCAGGCCCAGGAAGAGATGAGAAATGTGGATAATAGCAGCACCAATGAGTTCGGGACTGTATTTTCACAATGCCCAAAGTATATTTTTATTTAGTCATACGTAGACCTAAAAATAACTACTAGATTTATTAACAGTATGCTGTAATCTAGTAGTGAACGTGAACATATAATTAGGCTACTTTTGCATTTTTGTTTACTTTTGGCACAAGCAAATTAAATAAAACATAATCATAAGTACGTAAGTAATAACAAATTATCTCCTTAGTTAAAAAGAGTTTAAAATGCTTTCTGTTTTTTTTATAATAAAATTACAAATTCACTACACTCTCTGAAATACAATTAAGTTTGTAATCAAATTAATCACATTCAGTTTATTTTAAAATATGCATATTTACTACCCTATGTGTGTATATGTGAAAAAATAATTGTTAGATTAGTTGACAGAAAAAAATATTCTTAGTTGCAGCTCTAAACTTGATGTCCTATTTGAATTTAATGATGTCTGCATCAGCCCAAGCTTTTATCAGCTGTTTTATTCGACTTTGCAATGCCAAGCGTAGCTTTTTTATCCACCACTCCTAACGCAGGCAGAACTATAGACGGGCACGAGCTGGCTGCGTCGGGCACAGGATTGCAAATATCACCGTCTTGATCAAGATACAGACCCAGTATCTAAATAATATAGTTTTTATTATGGCAGATATTGAGATATAGAGGTTATTTTGGGTAAAACATTACCCTTTTTGTTTGACTACACTTTTACTTTTGGATAAACAAAATGAGAACATGGTCTAACCTTGCGGGAATGAACGTTTAATAATAAAGAATGCAATATTTACTTCCAAGGATATTTGTTTCTTTCTATTTACAGCCCATTTCTATTACCTATTTTAGTAAAGTACATTATTGATATAAATGGTAGGGACTTCAAAAGCCCAAGGTCCAATACAGACCTGGATGACTGTGTGGGTGTGTGAAGTGTGACATCATGGGACTAAGTATATGTGACAGATTGGATAAGTGACATTCTTCAAAGGATCATCTGGGATGTAAATAACAAGTACTTTCATGGTCAACCTTGCTTTTATCACCTTTATTTTTAGTGACTAACTACAGATTAATTAACAACCAGTGTAATGCCACAATTTCTAAGACCAGTTGTGTATTTCACATTTCATTTTATCTCCCCATCACTCACCCATTTTTTCTATTTTTTTTTTTATTTCCCCAGGATGTTACTATTGACCAATCCTAGCTAAGAAAGATTTAAATATGGACAGTATAACAATGTCAATTCATATTCATTAATCTTTATGTGATGGCACATTACTATCATTTCACCAAAACAAACACGTAACTCAAATCTTTAAACTATACAGTATAGGCTAATCTTGACATATAGTGACAAACAGTGTCAAATAACTAAGGGATTCAGCCAAAATTGTTTAATAATCTCTAATTTAGCCTTGTTATTGCTGGTGAGGAGAAAGTGTCGTTAGCTGAGATCTGGATCAAGCAAGGCACAAAGACCTAATCCTCACCAGCATACGTTATGTCCTCGTAAATCTATCTGGGAAACACACACACCCACCGGGGTAAATCATGGGGCTGGCGTCGTGGCCTGTCGGCGTCCAAATGATGGTCAGATTATAAACAGGATCAAGTTTCGTGGGGACGGATCGGCGGCGACACAGCAGCTGTGGCCGTGGTGTAATGTTATGGCTGGACACAGGAAGAGCGGCCCCCGGGCTTTACGCCACACAACACTTGACTTTTATTTTTAAGCTCCTCAGTATGAAAACTATAGTGTTCACTGAAGGCAGTGACGTTGATAAAAGCTATAAATTTTGGTTTCCACATAACATATACAAGCTTGTCTGTTCATTTGTCTTGACCAGAAGTAAATCAATCCACTACTTGCTGTAATGATGTGACTTGTAATATTTTGATTACTCAGGCAAAGTAAAATATTTAAAATTGTAATTAAGTAATGCAGTGCTAAGGCTAATGCTTATTGTTCTAATTTGATTCATACAAATTTCATGACAATTATAAAGTTATACTGTATACAGTGCAGCCCCTAATTTATTACTAGAGTAAGAAGTATTTAGTGAAGTACAGAGTCATGTTAATGTATTGCACAAATAGGTTATTTGTGCTGTACTTGATACATTTGATTGATAAAACTGAGATATTTGACTGGGCCAACCAACATGTCAGGCTCAATATTTTAGATCTTTATGTGGCATAAAACAAACACAAATAAAACATAAAAATACAACTTACATTTACTTATATACATGTAGAAATGCTACATGTATAATGTACAAAATACTGTAATTGAAAAATTAAATTGTAAAAAAAAATTAAGTACATTTACATTTATTTATTTAGCTGACGCTTTTATCCAAAGCGACTCCAAAGCGCCGTATGTGTCAGGACTGCTTTAAATTGTAAATGCAATTTTTTTAAAACCAGAGGTCAAAAACCTGTCAAACATGAAATCAGGTTCATGTTTGACATAGGTAGTCTAGCCAAAGTTGGTATTTTAAATTCCACATGGCTCAAGTAAATTGTAGCAAAAAGTTACAATAGATAACAAATGTGTTCTAAACATTTAATACAACGACTTACTGTCTACTTAATGGTACTTTATCTAGCATGCTAAATGTCTCATGCTAAATTAGGACTTTACAATGAGATTTTTTAGCTGACCTACTTCTGTTGACCAATGTATTTGGTATGTTAGTTAATTTTGAGTCATTTTCTTTTCTAACTCTACTGTGGTTTATACACTGAGTATAATTTAGGCATTGGTATGCCACTATGGCGACTAGTGTGTATATAATTACTGAGTGTAATAACTGTGGGACTGCAGATGCACAAGTTGGAGCTATGAGCCTCAGAATGCAGTGATGTTCAACCCCAAAGGCCCATCAAGTCTCATTAGTCTGCTGAGTGATCCACTGGGACACATTCCCTTTATATTAGTGGACTAATGACCTCTGAGCCTTGGATGCTTGGAAACACTGTAGTCACTATGATGCATTATCATAACAAGTCGGGCACCAGGCACCTTATAACACAAGTATAATAAGGGCAAAAAGCACAGGGGCAAAAAAGTGTATCCATTAAATCACAAAGTTAAATGCCCTATCAAAAAAATTACAAATACATTTTATATTTATTGCCATAGAAGGTAAATTAGACATGTTTACTCCACTAATTCATTAATGATCTACCACCCTCTTGCACATTGTTAAATTTATTTTAAGCATATTAGTCCTTCTTTAGATGACAGGGATTTTCATTTTGGAGGCAATAACAGCTCACTTTTTTGAAACCATTAAGGACAAAATTTCCATTAGAGACCATTAAGACTTGTTGGACTCTGCCTAATCCAGCATTTAACATTTTGCAGCTATAAACACATCCATTTTGATGTGTTTGTATGTGTGTATGTGGATGTGCACATGTGTGAAGAAAGAGTCAGCAGGCAGTGGAGATGAGCTGACTGTGGCCTCAGGGGTCCTAACCATGCACTGCTCAATCAGACAGGCATATGCACACGATGTCAACAGATTAAGCTCCTTAGTAAAATCTATTTAAGGACCTAAACAAAAGTCATACTATAGACCTCTATTCAGCCACTGTGTATGTAAAGTCCCTCAAAATACTTTGCTATTACAGTATATCACCACAATACTGCAATACACTGTGTCAGTGATCTAAGTATTAAAATTAAATGATGCCATAAATGTTTTATAGTTAAAATCATGGGCAGCTGTTTTTGTTTCTACAGGAAAACTCCCTTGATGGTCAGCAAAATCTGACTCGAGGCATGTTTTTTTCTGAAACCCAATAGACTGACCCATCCAAAAAAGGCAGATTTTTGGTTTGCTTCATTCCTCAATTTACTGAAATGGAGCCAAGTTATTTTAGTGGTGCATTTTTGTGGTAAAATGAGGGGAGGGTAGATGTGGACAGAGGAAGTGTCTTGGGAATCCAAATCAAGTGCTAGCTACTTTTACCCATTGTATTTAAGCAGACACTACTTTACAACTTTACATATACAAGCATTTGCACTGAATGTTAAAATAGTAATATTAAAGAATAAAGGATACATTATGTTTGTCCACTCGTCAGTCTCATTGCCATGATCATATTTTAGGGTTTTGATTTTTGGTTAATTTAAAGTGATTGAGATCAAGTAGATTTATGACATTAGTGTCAATGTTAACAAAACTTTATAACAGAGGTAAATTAATTTAAAGATGAAGTGATATGACCCCCATTTTTACAGATAGAACCAAGTTTTGCATGCCCACCCCTGCACACTAATAACCAGTCTACATTGGACTACATCAAATCTCTTTGAAACTAGCACAAAGCATCTGGTTGTTGAGTGTAGATCATATGGAAGCTTTTATCATAGTCATACCACTGTCCTAACAACACATTACTGCCACTTGCAACAATATCTCCTTTATCAGACCCGCTTGTTCAACCTTGCCACTCATTAGCGGACCCCCTCCAGCAGCATGAATAGATAGCGGAGGTCAATACACTGACCCAGCATGCCCACTTTCTGGCCGCACTGAACAACAACAGAGGCCCGTGTGTTCTGCAGATTGCATCACAGTCCTGCTAACAACCAAAACCATCGGCCTGAAAGCACTAATGCAATTATGCAACACAAGCCCCGTTCCTGCGAGCCAGGGCTATTGGAGAAGAAATTCGATGTGACAATACACGGGTTTGTTAACTTGCGTAAAATGCGTTCATTGCTGACAGCTCTGATGTTCAAAAAGAAGAAAACTCACGCACATCAGACAGAAATAATCCCGACAACTTTCAGGAAAATATATATGTATAGGTATAAAGAAAATAAAGATTGAAGCAAAACAGAAAAATGACTCCTAGAAGCATAAAAAGATTTGAGCATGTGGGATTATGTAAGATGTCTGGCTAACGCTGTCTGGAGGCACAGCCTTACCGGTAAACAGCATCTCCAGAGTTGTTTTATCTTCTCAGACGTTACAGATCTCAGTGTGGCACTAACAACATCTATCAACTGCAGCAAACCAAGGCTGAATAAGACACACAGCAAGATGATAATGTAATGAACCATGGACACATATGGAAGCTAGTGCTATTCATCTGATCATATAACCTAATTTTGTCTCATAGACAAATGATGTGTTATTAGTTCTAACCACAAACTCAGCACTTTGATGTGTTAATAATTTTTAAGTGAAAAAAGAGATGAATTGTTGTTTCAAATGTTTTGTTTCAAATCTCAATCAAATACCCGTATATAGCGCCTGTTCTGTTCACTGTGTAATTCGAGATAGAGAATTTTGTTTCTTTGCAAAACCACCTGTAAAATTTGAATTACTGGCTGTGGGACTATAAATCAGAACAAAATGATACTGGAATAACACTGGGATCCCAATAATCAAGACCGTTTCACAGCTGTTAGTAGAGGTGCTAATGCTACATGCTTGTATCTGCTGCTGCTGTAACATCGTCATGGAAGTTTATTTGTTTTTGGACCCAAATTGTCTGTTCTGTGTGTTTTTGTGCTGTCAGAGCTCCAAAAGGGAAATATATTAATGACTGGAAACTTATAAAGGAGGACAAAGAACGCTTATCGGATGCTATATGTTTTCTGGATAGAGCAAGCAGCAAGGTAAGGGCAAGCTCGTTGTCAGTTGTTAGTCCCCCATAAGTAACGGGGGTCTGTTACTTATGGGCCATTATGAAATAAGTGGTGGGTTTATGTTGAGTGTGCGCATAAGGCACGTGCGTTTTCCGTGTGTAAAACCAAGTGGCACTGGTCTTTGAGGTATAATTTTCCGGCACTACAAACAAATAAAAAACAGTAAAAGCTTCTCAGTAATGACCAGATACTCCTTATTTTGACACGCTTCAATTTTACACATGGAGTAACAGAGAAAAGTGTCATTTGAAGCAAGGGTCACACTAACACAGAAATGCTATCAGCTGCACTAAGATTACATTCCCCATACATAGTCTGGATTGCCCAGTTAACAGTGTTAAGTGTTAAGATAATAGCAGCTTGATTAGCAGACTTGCTATATTTACTGCCATTACACAGGAGCCATTATACTCTATGGCGGTCCTGCAACAAAAAATGCGTGCAGAAGTGGAGGTCAACATAAAATTTAGTTTGATTGCTTTTTTAATGGTAGACAGTAGGTTGAAAGGAAACAGAGCGATGAAATTGGGCAAGTGACCCATCCAAGATTCAAATTAAGTCTCCCGAGTAGTTTTGCGTGTTCGAAAGTGCTCTACCAACTGAGCTACACACCCCGTTTGATTGCTTTTAACGTAGCAAAGAAATCTAAAAAGTGTAACAAAGTTTAAATGGCAGCTTATCTTGGGTATATTTTTGAAAGCAACAATACATTTGTGTTGTTGTTTTACTTCTGTGGATTATAACAGAGGCTAAAGAGCAATATTTAAATGTGTAAAATGTTTCGGAAATAATAAGAAGTGCTTTTCAGTGTCCTAGTCTTTTGGCCCATTGACAAATATTAGGATTTAGGCAAGTCAAATAAGAGTGACAAGAGTTGTAGTGGCTCTACAGCTTACTAACTTGTGATTCATTAAAAATACATTTCTGTGTAATGAGCAATGTACAATGTGTATTATTATTACTAATTTATAATAGACAGGCAGAATATATAGATTCTAGCTATGGAAAGACAAGTGTAATATTTATTACTGTGTGTCCAGGTAAAAGCAAAGGCTGCTCCGAACCAAGGCTGGGAACCTCCCTTTGCTGTGTACCCAAGGGGTCAAGGTGACATTCCACAACACCTCTGAGACTGGCCTAATAGAGGGATTGGTGCAAGGCTTTTGTTGAGTGAGAAAGAGGAGACTATGAACGAGGGTGTAACAGGAGATACAAGCACGTAAAAGAGACAGGACAAGGAAAGAGATTGTGGGGCAGGATTCTGGGCATAATCATGAGAAAATATGTAGATATGTAACATGAATTTTATCTGTAGTTTTTTGTTAAGGACCATTTATGTTAATGAATTTTCATGAGAATTATGAAAATATAATTATTAAGCCCAACTGTGCTGGAAAGAGCGGTGCCTGTAACGTTTTCAACTCCACAATTGTAATGAAAGTTATTCTGTGCTATTCCTAGGTTGGCTGTGGTTTAAACCAGTGTTTTATTTGACACCATTTCCCATGTCCACTGTCATACAAGACAAAAATTCTACTCTTGCTCTATAATTGTGGTTTCTGGTACCAAAGATAAATACAATCCTCTTTCATTGGGCTTGTAAAAACTACTCAAACCTTCTTTTTCAAATTTGTATTCTAGATCCTTTTATATTAATGCTTCAAGGAAATTCTAGTGTATCAATTTATTTAAAGAACTAACTGCTTGTGAAAATTTAAGCACATGAAGTATTACTGTTGACAATAAACTCTTACCTTTCAAACATAAGAGCCTTACCGTCATAAAATTCCAAAACAGTAGACTTTCTCAAAAGAGTCAGGTCTAGGTGAGCTCTAGGTCCCTTTCCCCCCTCCACTTCCTCTTGTATTATTCTCGCTTTGTGATGGTTTGCCTGTTCCGGATATGCCTCTCCTCCTTGTTCCAGCTTTAGTTCTCAGAGCTAAGCTCCATTTGACGGCTGGGGAAGCACAGAGACAACAGAATGAGGAGAAAGTTACAGCGTCCGATAGAGGGAGTGACAGGGAAAGACAGTTCCCTGTTTGGGTGAAGCCGTGATCAGATACGGCTATTTTCAGACGCAGGCATGCTTGTGTATGAGTCTGGAAAGTTACCCCCCAGAGAAATGGGTGGGGGCTAAGTGACAGGGCTGACTATCTCTATTTTACCACACGTTTGCATGCATGCATACCACACAGTGCATGTACATACTCTAGCACGCAAACACTCAATATATGCACATGAATACTTTAAGGGACTATTCATCATATTTTTTTTTTTACTTTTAAATAACTGAAATATTCTAAAAATATCATTAGTAATACTTTAAAGTTTGCCAAAGATGCTGTTGCATTGTATTACAGAGATCCCAAAAGAAGACTCAGAAAGTGCTGTCTTGGCTTCAATCACCTTCCACTTTTATAAAGAGTCAAATCAAGGATGTAAATAGCATTCACAATAAAGTTACACTTTGCAATTTTCTGCTACATCTTAACTGAGTGAAGTGTTAGTTTTAGAAGAAGCAGATTTGCAGCAAAGATGACATTGTTTTGTTTTGAATGGGGTACCGACTAGCTAAAAGCACAAGAGCTAAATGCAGGATAATGGTGAATAAAACAAAGAGATGGGTGGCTCAAGACAGCAGGGATCACAACGGCTAAGAGTATATTATGGCACCAGGACTAATGGCAACTAATGATCGGGCAACATGGCTGAGAAGCTAACTTCATCTCAGTAGATTAGGGCCTAACGCACGAAAAAGGTAAATAAAACAGAGAGTAGGGCAGCTCATGGCATCAGAGATAAAGCATACAATATTTTTTTGACCACAAGTCTTAAGGGCAAACGATAATTCACAAGAAATCCAAGGATCCTGACAACTGCATATTGCTTCAGACACACTTTGGTTTCGCCAACCTAAATCAAAGAAATGCTATTTCTCCACAGCAATAATTATAATTAAAAAAAAGTTTTAATAAAGAGCGAAGTGCAGCTCATTGTATTTGGCGCTAAACTGTGAGTAAAACAGAGCAACTGGTGGCATACAGCAGTAAATAAATAACAGCCTAGTGTACTTTATAACAGGGCTAATGTCAGCTTTGGACACTTCTCTATAGCAAGGCTAATGGTGGTTTACAGCTCCAGACCAAACGACATGAAAATATACAGCAAGAGTAATTTTCTCAAAGAGAATAATTACACAACACAGACTATAGCTTATAATTTGATGCTTTTACACATTAGGAGATTAAACTTTTACTATTGGTGACTTTCTGTAGACTAGAACTATACTGTACATTGTTTTGTTTTAAAGGCCAAAAACTACATATAACATCCCCACCCCAGTGACACCTACAGTTCAGTCACGTATATATCTCATTGTCCCCTTATAGTGCAAGCATCACATCTTTTTCAAATTGGTAAAATGCAACACACAGCTACCTCCTCCCCAGCTTTAATGTCACACGTTTGCCTATGTCGTCAGTGCAGGGCTATGTAAAGTGGCCTACTCCACACAAAAAACTGACAGCAGAGTCAAATTGTTGTTGCATGAGATTTTCTTTCACTCTCTGTTGCTGACACTTTGATGACCCGGATCACTTAGGAGATATCCACATAAAAGGCACAAGTTTATTACACACCATCTATGTGCAGTTAGTGTCAAATCAGATCAAAATGTGCCCACTTGTGTCATTAATAATGTTACTGCTGTGTAATCCATATGGGAATGTATATTTGGACATGACCACACACGTACACATGCAGGCTGAATATACACAGGAGAGAGGTCAGCCAGAGGCACCTCTAGACCTCAGAGTCTGTGCTATTCCCAGAATGATGATGTAACTACTGCTATTAGCATCTCATATATAGAACCTGGACACCTAAAACCTAGCAGCTAGCTACTGTGCAGAATGCTATTTGGTCCACTTCCATCTCACCCCCTCACACACTTTAATGTAAATATAGCCATAAATGGCTAAAACAATAATTCAAAAATGTCTTCAATACACTTGTACAAAATTAAATAATTGAACCTTAGGTATAGAACGTTGAAAAGAAAATTTTAGTGAATTAAATTTTCTTATTTTCGATTTAAACTAGCTAAAACAACATTTTATGTGTAAATACATATCTCTGTTATTCTCAGTTGCCTAAGTTTGGTGTCAGGACTACTCTTGGTGTCAGATGCATCACAGAGTTGGCACACTGATTTGATTTATTTGTAAAACTTAATATTACATCACCCTTCTGCTATGATTACCGTAATTACATGATTACTGATTACCCTAGTACCCATTCACTGTACCACAATGACAAATTGTGGCTCAGGAACCATTTCCGTATATATACCACAATGTAAAATAAACCATGTGTCTAGCAGGTGAAAAGGCACCTTTAAATCAGGTTACCCCCAGGACCTTCCAAATGAAATTCAAGGCCTTTTTAATACCATTTTAAATTAAATTCAATGCCAACTTCGTACCCATTCTGATAGAAGTATGAGGGGAAAATGTAAAATCTGTATAAATTTTGAAACCTAGAAAATAATTATGTACAAGTAGGCTACTTGAACTGTAAGAGTGGTGCTCAGACACTGTTTTAAGGACCCACATCACCTCTGCCCGCGGAGTTGGTGTCGAGCCACAGTACGATAGAATGTTCCTTGGCTGTGGTGGCATTTCTTTTGTAGAAATGTCTTCATTATTGATAGTCAGAGCTGTTTCAGTAGCCGAAGTGATCCGCGGTGCACAGAACGGGCCAATAGGTGGTTGGCGCTGGCGAGCAGTGCTACACGCGGTGTGTTTGGCACCCTTCATATGGGAGTCCAGGGCCGTAACACCCATTGTCGCTAGCCTAAAAGATTTCCTGCACCAACAGCAATTGGCCTCGCGGTCATTTCCTGGCACAGGCTTGACCCAAACGTAATTCGGATTCCTTGTCTACAACGGATTAAACCGACACTTTACTTCACGCTTACTGCTTTGACATGGACCGCGAGGTGCACTCAAAATTACGCTGCATTATTTTTTAATTAGCCTACACTAGTAACAATTCATTTTGTTACGGTATGAACTTAATCCTAAGAAAAGTTAAAAAATAAGATCTTTGTAACGAAATCCAAGACTATGTATACCAAATTCAAGGCTATTAAGGCCTTAATTTTAGATTATCAAATTTAAGACTTTTTCAATGCTTTTAAGACCCCGCGGGTACCCTGTAAATTCCAAAATAGGATGTTTTTTGACATTTTACAAATGTCAAAATCTATTACATTACAATACAGAATAACTCAAATGCAGAACTGTTCCCGGGCTTTAGCAAATCAAGCATAGTGCAGAGCATATAAAATCAGGTTCTGAACAAAGCCACTTGGGTTTGAAACTAAGTGTATTCACCAAATGGAACCATCGAATGCAGTGCTTTGATAGTGTGGTGAGGTCAAATGAACCACAATTGTTACTTGCATAAAAGGGCACATTCCAAAGCTGGATGACATTTTGTTTTATATGGACTAAAAGAAGAAACTTGTTAAACACTTGGCTTCTTTATTCACCTAAAATTAAAGACAAGCCACCAACTTGCTCACCATCATTTGAAAAAAAAAAAAAAAAAAAGCAAAAAAGCCAATACACTAAAACATTCACATTCAGATTAGAATGGAATGGACTCCTCCACTACCATTTCACTCCAACAGCTATATATATATATATATATATATATATATATATATATATATATATATATATATGCACAAATAAACAAACAACAGAACAAACAAACACAGCCCAGCATAGTCCAAGGGAGCAAAATAAAATAAATAGAAAGAAAATGATTAGTCTACGATGCTGCTTAGCACCGGGGCTATATTGTGAATGTCTAGAAGCTGTCCCCTCCTTGTGAGTGTAAGTGAGTGTAAGGTGGAGGTTAGGTACTCCATCGGGAACAGCTCCAGGACAAGTCTGTGTCAATTGGCTGTAGTGGGAGGTATAATAAGTGTTTTGGAAATGTATTTGTCCCAGACTAACGGTTGATGCAATTGCAATCAGGATGTGATTGATGAGCCTGGCCTGAGATAAGATAACACAAAAAAGGAACATGAGTCTAAGCAGAGAAGAGCTAGAAGTAACTTACTACTTCTTCACCTTGTGACATAAGGTGGGAAGATAGTGTGAAACCTTAACAATCAGTGTGTGTGTGTGTGTGTGTGTGTGTGTGTGTGTGTGTGTGTGGGGGGGGTTCTCATCTCTGTTCAGAGTACAATATTATGCATTTTCAATTAGGGCAAATAATTTCTCCCTTTGTCATCAAGACCAGTCTAAATAACAGCATATCCCATTTCCTCCTTCACCTTAGCTTCTTGGTAATACAGGAGTGCAATCCTGTTTTTTGAGGTCAGCAACCCATAAGTTTATTGCAATTGCTAAGAGCTATCAACAATCTTGCATTGACCGATATCATCAGATAGCTGACACTACACAAAATAGGTTTTAACAAAATAACCAGGAGCCCAGGAGATAACACAGTACCAGAATGTCACAAGGTTTGATGATGCCTATAAGTCCAGTTGAGATACTCCTGATTGGGTTGCAGTCTGCTGTCATCGTACCATTAATGAAGTGGTAATGTACAAATCTAACCTACACAGGCACAGATGGCTCTGGTAATAAGTAACAAGACATGCCAAAAGAGCCGGGCTTCAGAAGTTGGGGTTATACTAGCCCAGTGCAGCGATGCGGTATGTCAGCATAAACAATCACGCAGCAGCTGGCTCAATCTTCTGATTACGTGCCAAGGATGACAGAGGATCGGTGAAAAGCTGACAACTGACAAGTGATAACGATGTATATGGTCTGAATCAGGAAACTATCATGGGACTAATAAAGGACTAAAGGAGTGCTTGAGTTTAGTTCTTCATTTGGTATAAGCCTCATAGAAGATAACCTCCAAATCCTCCATTAACATCTCAACAGCTCTCTGACAGCTCTATGATTTAGACTTTAAAGATGTTAAAAGACTCTCTTCCAATAACAAGAACTAAATTCTGGCATAGATAAGCCCTCTTATATTAGGTGCGTCATGGGATGATTTATAAAAACAATTAAAGTGACATGACACAGCAACAGCTTAGGAATGAGCTCATTAAAGTAGCAACACAAACTATTTTTACAGCAACTGACACACACTCGCGCTCAAATGCATCAACGCTTTGACCTATGCGGCGCTCTGGACTGTGCTGGCCGTGTCGACATGGTCTCACCCGGACAGTTCAACACCTAATTCATTATCAGCTTCTGGATAGCCCTGCAGTTCCCTGTAAAGTAGTGGCAGGATATAAAAAGAAAACAAGTTGTGCATTATATTGTCACTTACTGGAAAACCCTTGATCCCACTAGATCAGAAATGGGAAAATATATTTTGGCCATCATTCAAGAAACATTTACAGAGATTGCTGTATTTTTTTTAATTTTGCGTCACTTGAGCTAAATAATTTAATATGGTAATATTGCATTTACACTAAAGCTCCAGTGATTACCATGTATTTGGTTGGAAAGAAGGAAACACTAGGCTGTAACAGGTGGTCTTTTCTGAGAGAGCTAATGCACATCCAAATAGCTGACTGGTAGCTACAATAATCAGTCACAGTTGAGACATCAGCGCACACACACTCTACGTGACATGTCACCAACGTTTTGCCATACGAACCTCAGTGGACTCCCAAGTCTGCTTGGTTTTAATCCTACTGAACTCTGGTACAGTTCCTTTAAAATATGAACCTAAAAGCGGACTGCAGGCGTCTTAATGAGCACAAACAAGATGAGTATCATACACTAGCAATGTAACATCACATAACTTTTATCTTTTACATAGAGTGGAACAACAGTAACCTAAAACAATATTCTCCAGCAACAAAACAAAACGAACAAAGGGAAAATGTGGAGGCCTGAAGAGGTAAAAACCTTATTAGCATTTGTGATCTGAAAGCACCATCTAGTGTGTTTCTTGAGAACGGCCTTGTTTTTTGGTCTGCAGTTTAAAGCTTTGAGCTACCCCTTGTGTCCCCCTTGTCATTGTTAGTAATTGTAATCATAGCATTATAAGTATTTCACAAATGGAATGACTTTATACCAAAGTCTATCCAGACCATGTATAAAGAAAATGGTTTTCTTGTATGTACTTCTATACTAGGTGAGTTACATTTACATTTATTCATTTAGCAGATGCTTTTATCCAAAGCGACTTACATTGTTCTTTGTTCTACAGTAATTACCAGTGTTACAGCCACTGGAGGGTGGTTTAAGAGTCTTGCCCAAGGACACAACGACAGTATGAACTGTGGGTAGAGCGGGAATCGAACCGCGTATCTTCCAGTTGAAGGACGACCGCTCTAACTACTGAGCTACTGCTTATATGTAGTCCAATCTGAGTGCATGTTAGATAAAGTATACTGAAATTATACCAAATTGTTAGCCTGGCCAGTCGCGACTAACTCTTTTACTATTTCATACAATGAAGTTCGTACACTGTTGCTTACAACAGGGTACAATTTCAAAGGCGGGTTTACGGGCGTAATGTTAACCAGTCAGAGAAACGTCGGACGGGACACAAAACCACACAGCCATTTGTCAACAAGGAAGCCACATGAGCGCAACTAGTTTACATGGCCAGCAGATGAGCTCTGCTCTAATAAAAGCAAAACAGTCTGGTATTCCAAACTACCAAATTGCCATTGCCAAATTCAAGCTTATTACATTTTTTGGAGAGAGCTGTTGAGTGTCTTTATGTATTATTCTAAATATCAAATTTTGCATATTAAATAACATTGCGGTGTTTATTGTAGTGAGGTTAATTGTTTAACTGTCTTTCTGATATGATTACAATAACAAAATATAATTCAAAGTTCTTAAGCTGATAAAAAAAATGAAAAAAATGTTCTACTTGTAAGTCTCTTAAATATTCAGACGCTGATATAGCATAATAAATGATCTGTAAGTGGCTCCTATTATCAAAGTTTAAGAAACAGGCAGGGCTTAGACGCAGCACTCAGTTAAATCAGTCTTTGACAACTAGAAAATGCCATATCCTGCCTTGCCTGTCATCAGTCAAGTCTAAGTAATATAAATTTTGTGACTGTAGTCCAGATTTAATGTACAGTTCAATTTCAAATTATTGCGTTTGATTTTATTTTTTTCTTGGTAATAATCAAGAGAGCAAGATTTTTTGTTACTTTGTATGTGCATAAGTTGAAATAAAACATTTTGCCAACACCCATTCTATATTCTATGCAAAAATTATAGCAAACAACATTGAAAGTAGAGAACAACCTACCTAACAACAACGCAGGCAAGACGGTAGCAAAAAACATAGCGAAGAACATAGAAAATAACATTTGCAAACAGCATAGCCTCAAGTGTAAAGAACATAGAAAAACAAATTAGATAACAAGTTTGAAATTTAGAACAGGTTTTGAATTGTCAACAGATCATGGAAACACTTTAAAGTTATAATTTTTTTTTTCTTCTTCCAATATTCCAAAAAAATATTAAACAAATTGCTTTTGAGGGGGTTTGAGACTAACAATCATTACTAACATCTCAATCAAATAAATGAATTAAATCAAGGTTAAACTTAGCAAGAAATGAAAAATGAAAATCAGAATGTAAATGAACAATACCAGTTTTATTGGAGTTATGCAGCAGGAGATACGCAGGACTATAATTTATTAGTATGTTTGATCTTAAGTATTTTTAGCTAAGTTCTTAAGTGCTAAAATGATTAGGAACAGCATGGAATGATAAACCACTTTCTAATTCTATCAGAAGCAGATATCTAAGCAACTTAACTTTAGTAGTAACTGTTCATTCAAACTAACCTGCCTCTATTACAAATAACACAAAAATGCAAATAAAGCTGTACTTAAAAACTAGATACACTAAATATTAGGATGCAATTTGTACAGTATTCACACTCATTTCCAGACAGGAATGAACAATGTTACTATAGACCATCAAATATATTTTCTCCTGTGTAAATGCCGGTTTATTGGTACAGCAGCGCCTCATGGGACCAGCTGTTGCTCGAATAACTGCATAGTTCTTCTACGCTGCTACTTCACTCCTAGAAACAAGTCACAAAACTACATCAAAGTTTATCAAAGGGCACTGGCCGGCAAAGTGAGACACTTTACAAAAGCCAGGTAGGCATCTGTGGGAGTGGCACGAGGTTATAATATTACAATTCGTGCATCCTGGACACCTCCCCTTTCTTTCTGTGTTCACTGGCATTCAAATGGGTCCGACAGATAGACTACCTTTTGTAGCTGCTGGCATTTTAGTTTGATCCTTATTACATCACCCTTTTATACCGGCTGGCAGGTGGAGTCAAAGAACACCACAGCAGAGCGGGCTTCAGTGATTTCTGTAAGCACTAGACATAACACAGGCATTACAGCAACATATCAGTCTTCAATCACAACATATAAAGCAACTGCAGGATGCTACTACAAATGGTAATTTGTGCAGGGACTACACATAACAGATACTCTTTTCTTTCTTGCTTGAAATGTACAATACAAGCATAAAGACTGCATAATTATGTCTAATATCTATATAATAGCAATAATCTACAGTGGAACAGCAGAAGAAATATTGAAGAATAATTAAGTGTATAGCTTGTTTATGACACCCTCATTACTTGTAGCCTATTGTAAAGAGTAACAATAGAGATTATCTAAGCAGTTGGAATCTAGGTTAAACGTCTCAATTCATGACAATGAAGACTTTTTGGGCTATTGAACCAGCTTACGTTGCAGTGCATTTATTTATTTCTAAACAGCATTTAGTCTATTTATTTCCCTTATCAATATGTTTATGCGGTTTGGGTGTTTAACAGACTCCCGTGGATCTTTCTTGCATCTACTGCAAGCCCCTCCACTGGAATGCACTTCAATGGAAACACAGCGACCTCACCGCAGTCCCAGTGAGCTGATTCATTCGGGCATACAGCAACTAAACACTTGTCAATCTTAAAACAATGAAAATGGCATGTTTTGCGTTCGAAACAAATAATGAAGATGAGGAATAGCAAGAGGTAGGCTAGCAACTCTTTACTTACCTTAAACACTAACTTAAAAACACGGCCGCTTCATTCCGCTGATTCCGCAACATATGGTCAGGTAAAACGCCTCTTCCATGTGGCATAAATCAATTCCACGCCCGGACAGGAGCTGAAGTAAGCACTCAAGCACTCGCAGCGGGATACAGCAGGCTCGTTAGCTGGTGCGGTGTCCGTGTGATGAAACCTTACACCTGTTTTGTCGACGCGCATGGATGTCGCCGGTGTCGGCTAGCTTACTTGCTAAAGGCGACTACCTCCGGGGGGTCACTGGGACTCGAATGGCAGCGCGGTTAAGTTGTCCTCCAGTCCTGTTTCCTCTTGAGAAGAGGCGGCACGGCTCAGAAACACTCTGCTGCATTCCGTGTGTCAGACCACACTGGCCAGAGCAGGAGCGGTGGTTCTACCCTCCCTCGGCCGGCCTGAAGAAAGAACCACTCACTCTTCTCCAGAAATGGACGGAACCTGCCTCCCGTTTCCGTTTTAATTATTGCTGAATGAGACCGTAGCTTCGTGCGCAAAATGGCCTCTGTTATTTTCATTCAGCGACAGTCTAGCGCGAGCCTCTCATTGGGTCGCGGTGTAGCCATGGCAACGCACGCGGCTCTCTCAGAGGGCGCGCAGTGGGCCTGGTCCTGCCTGACTCACTGCCCCAACACAGCTCTCCTCATCCTGTTTCAGCAGAGGAAAACAGCACTGTGACCTTTTCTACGGGCTTATCAGTTCTTATCTTTGAAGACTTGGAGCATTAAGTCATTTTTTGTATTTAAGTACAAGATCGGTAATTTCTGTAGCTATCTTTTCAAAACACCTCTCTTCCATTAACAACTGACTGGCAAACACTGAATTCTACTTCCTTTCTAATGATTCCTTCTCTATTAAAAAAAAAATGCTTTGTATACTGTGCTGGGTTCTAACACCCTAGTTTTTGGTGCACAAGGCTTTTTGTTACCTTGTGTTGTTAAAATTGCTTCCATTGTTTTCCTCACTTGTAAGTCGCTTTGGATAAAAGCGTCTGCTAAATGACTAAATGTAAATGTAAATTTATGTAAAGTAAATCAATCAAATTATGTAACTAAAATTATTTTAAGTTAAGAAAACGTTATGGCCAATTTTACAATCAGTTTTTGGAGATGGCAATGCACTTAGATATTAACTAAAACAGTAATTAATTGCATTGGCTAATTTGCATAAAATACTGCATCCAATAAAATATTACATTGTGAAAAAATATATTGAGCAATATTAATTTTTTCATCACTAATAAAAGAGCACATGCACAGTCTGTACTGGTGTATTCATGTGGTCTTCGGGATGAATGCATGAATACATGAATGCCTGCTCAAGTCGGAACAACATCTCAGAAACTCAGGTGAGTTGTGGTTGCCTGGCATTCAGTGTTAACGTTATTTGCATCATCAACATGGTGGAGGAAAGGAAATGTTAGAATGTAAGAATCTTTCACACTGTTTTTCACATTAATAACTTAATAACATGTTAGTACGACAAGTGTTGTGTCCATGTAGGCAAAGTTATTTATGTCTTAATGTCTGTAACTGTAACCTGTAACTTCTTATATTGAACAAATAGCCTACCTTTTCTTGAGCTGCCAATAGCCTAGTAATTGCTACTTTGATTGTATATATAACATTAACTATAATAAAAAATAACCTTAGCAACATTTTTGTCTTAGCATTCATCATCCATTTTGTTATGATTTAGAATGTTCCAACTTTCCTGAGCTGAAATCACATGAACACATCAAAGCCTGAAGAACAAAATCCTAACATGGATTCTCCCGAGTTCCTGAGGACCACATAAATGCACCAATAATCCAGACTAACAGTTACACATACTATCTCACGTTTGCTTGTGTTTAGTTTCCGTATCAACCCAAGTAAGTCACACACAACGTAATTTTTATTGTTTTCATAATGTTGCTACATAGCTTATTCTTTGTTCAGTTGGTAGGCTACCTTTTGGGGGGAGGAGCTGCCCAGCATATTCCTGGTTTTAGTTCAGGTTTTATTTCTTTTGTTTTATGTGTTTGTTGTTGTTATGTTTAGTCACTATATTTGCATACTAGGAAATGTACTTTATGCAATAAACAGTTTGAGTAATGGCTGTAGTTGGGAAGTGTTTTGTTTAAAATTGAATTTATTGTTCTTTTAGTTTATAGCAGGCTATCTCAAATCAAAATAAATTTGTTTGTTACTGACACACATTAACGTTCAAAGTTGTGTTCCTACTTTCTGTCAACACCATCCACCCATCTATTCACTTTCTTATCTGGGGCCGGGTCCTCTAAGGGAGCACACAGCCACATTGCAGAGGAAACTCATTTTGGCCGCCTGTATCTGAGATCTTGTCCTTTCTGTCATGACCCAAAGCTCATGAGCATAGGTGAGAGTAGGAAAGTAGATTGATTGCCAAATAGAGAGCTTTACCTTGCAGCTTAGCTCCTTCTTCACCATGACAGACCGATACATCGACTCCATCACTGCAGAAGCTGCACTGATCCGTCTGTCAATCTCCTGTTCCATCCTTCCCTCACACCACCTCAAGATACTTGAACTCCTCCACTTGAGGCAGGAGCTTTCCACCAACCTGAAGGGGACAAGCCACTCTTTTCCGACTGAAAACCATGGCCTTAGACTAGGAAGTGCTGATTCTCATCCCAGCTGCTTCACACTCGCCTGCAAACCGTCTCAGTCCATGCTGAAGGTCCTGACTTGATGGAGCCGTCATGACAAAATCCTGTGGTTCCCAAACCAGACTCCTTTGGCTAGAAATCCTGTCCATATAGATAAAGAACAGGAGCGGTTACAAAGGGCAGTCCTGTCCGGGTTCCAACATGCACCGGAAACAAGTCTGACTTAATGCCAGCAATGCAAACCAAGCTCCTGCTCCGGTTGTACAGGGACCAGAAAACCCTAAACAGAGGACCCCAGAACCCATACTCCTGGAGCACCCCCACAGGATGCCACAAGGGACACAGTCGGATGCCTTTTCCAGATCCACAAAGCACATGTCGACTGTTTGGGCAAACTTCCATGCACCCTCCAACACCCTGGAGAGGGTATAGAGCTGGTCCAGTGTTCTAAAAACCAAATTGTTCCTTCTCAATCCAAGGTTAGACAATCGACCGAATTCTCCTCTCCAGTACCCTGGCATAGACTTTCCCAGGGAGGCTGTAGTTGGAACACACCCTCCGGGTGTGAAATGGGGGACCACCACCCTGGTCAGCCAATCCAGAGTTACTGTCCCTGACCGCCACATGATGTTGCAGAGACGTGTCAGCCAAGACAGACCCAGACATTCAGAGACTTGAGGAACTTAGGGCGAATCTCATTCACACCTGGTGGCTTGCCACCGAGAAGCTTCTTAACTACTTTGGTGACTTCAGCTTGGGTGATGGAAAAGTCCAACTCCAAGCCCCTGGTCTCTGCTTCCTCAGTAGAAGACATGGGATTAAGGAGATTCTCAAAGTATTTCTTCCATCGTTCAACAATCTCTCCAGTTGAAGTCAGCACACCTCCACTGTAAACAATGTTGGTAGAGTATTATTTTTTATAAAACTCCTCACAGAGACTTCAAGAGGCCTCGTACTCTGGCCTTTTGGCCGTAGGCACACACAACAGTGAGAGACCTATCCCTGACCCAAAGGCGCATGGAGGCAACCCTCTCGTTCACAAGGGTGAACACATGGCGGCTGAGCTGGGGGGCTATAAGCAAACCACACCAGCCGGCCGCCGCTTACCATTGATAACTGGTAAGAGCCTCTCTAAAGGAGTGTGGTTCCAGAGCCCAAGCTGTGAGCCCGATTATCTTTAGTCAGTACTTATTAACCTCCCGCACAAGCTCAGGCCCCCTCCCCACCAGCAAGGTTCCACGTCCCTAAAGCCAGTTTCAATGTCCAGAGATCAGGTTGTTGGGGGCCTATCCTTTGACTGCTGCCCAATGCACCGGCCCTATATGGACCCCCCACTTGTAGGGGGCCTCTCCAGGCACCAGGCACTTGCATGCTTGCTCCAACCCTGGGCCTGGCTTCAGGGTATGGCCCTGTCACGGTCCTTGATTTTATTTTCTTCATAAAGTGCTTCTGAACCGCTCTTAGTCTGACCCCTCACCTAGGGCCTGTTTGCCTTGGGAGACCCTACCAGGGGCATATAGCCCCAGACAAACATCCTCATAGGATCATTCGGGTACTCAAACCCCTCTACCACAATAAAGTGGCTGTTTAAGAAGGAGGCAACACCAATTAAAAAAAAATGGTGTTGACTTTTTGTCAACATTATTAAAAATATTTTGATAACACTTTATTTTACACTACATTTTTATTAGGTAAGGCACTGTGTAACAAACTGTTATAAAATGTAACTACATAGTACATATGCACCCTAGCCCTAACCCTACCTACAATATGTAAGTACACATAATTCCATTATGTACAGTTTGTTACACAAGGAGGTAGCTACAATGTATCAAGTGTAGTGTAAAATAAAGTGTCACCAACATTTCCTGTGTCACAATCATAATAACTCAGGTTCATATTTCTGAGGAAAGTTGTTTTTATCCATTTTAGTCCCCTGAAATAGCTTCTGTTATCCAATGTGTGAAAAACATGTTATTTGTTTTTGAAACAACTATCTGCTATTTTGATAATATGTCAGTCAGTATTATATGTCTGGACATTTTTTCTTCAGTATTGGTTCTTGTTTTTTTTTTTTTTCTTTTAAATCAGCAACTATGTTTGTATAAGGTTTGCTGGTGGTATTGAATGTTTGGTGTAGGTGTGACAGTTGGAACATATCCCAAAGATGCATTTACAAATCATTTTTCAAATACAGTATAAGGGAAAAATGCATTTTGCAAGATCCACAGCCAAAATGTCTGAAGCTTAATGTGTGCTTAAAACAATATTGCAATAATATAGACTACTGATACTGATTATAATAAACTGTGCACAATCTTACAATATTTAAATTACACTTACTATGTTGCATTAATAAATGCAGTGTTTTCTAGTTTATAGCTATTATTTAAGTCATAGAAAAAACTCATGTCTAGTATCAAATGGGTTACTGGGGATATTGAAGTCTTAGCTGTGACTTCCAATGTGTCAAAAATACCATCACAGTGAATCAGTGCTTTGTGTAGTTACATTGTGCTAATGATTAATAACCCCCCAGCACACAACTATGACAAGTATGAGTTTTTGTGTTTGTGACGTAGAGCTGTCTTGAGGTTTGGTTCAAGGTAAATGTAATAATTTCATGATATGTGTAAATTTATATTGTCACTGACATACACTGATTTATACCCACAGCATTTAAAATGAAAACTGACATTTTGCAGGGTACACACCAAATTCAATGCGTCCTAATGGCTTTGACTCTTCTTATTTTGTCTGGTTTCTCACTTTTTACTCTTTCCCCTTTGTTGTATTTGGTCTATCACACACGTTCACACACACATTGCATTAATTAATTATTAACAACTGGATCTACTGGTTAATAGTCTGTCTGTCTGCATAAACATAACATTGTCAAAGCTCCGTGAACATGAATTCTTTTAGAGTGCTATTAGGATTTCTCTGGAGAATTTATATGGAATCAGATAAAACAGAGTAATTGCCCCTTTCACCTTTGGATTGTGATAAACAATAATTAACAGTAGACGGTTTAACAGCTGTACTTTGTTAAACAGGCAGAAGGAGTCCCATCTTCTGTCAGCATTAAAGGTAAACTACTTCAGACTGATATTGATAGTTGACCTTTGCAAAATGTCAACTAGAGTCCACGTCTGTGTGAGTGCAGCAATGCGGTAATGCAGCTCTTGCCCAAACTGGATGTTGTCCAGTCTGTGCCATTTTATAAGTGACATTGTTCACAGACATTGTTCACAGATGTTGCGTTTCATTCTGTTAGGACCTGCAACATTGATTACAACACTCTGTGGTTAGAAAATGATATAAAATACCACAGACAATTAAAAATATTATAGCTTAGTTAGATTGTCCACAAGCTGCATGTTTGTGTTTCTTTACCTAGGCTAATATGCATTTGAACAATCTCTATGTCTATAATGGCTAGGTGAATTTAACCTTAAGGTTTAGCGATAATTAAGCTAAGCTCATTAGTCTTGATGAGAAAGCACAGGTCCTAAAACCAACCATGTATCATTCCTAGTTCCTCCATGTAGTTTAATTTGGAGTCCAGCTTAACATAAGTTTAAGAACTTAAGTTAGCAGCCTTAAGCTGGTGTATCCTAAATGCTTGTAGAAGTAAAGCAGAAAAATATTAAGGCACTGACTAATGTTCTCAACCCGCTCACTGACAGCACGCAGTCATTTGCAGAAAACATCTTGTTTCTGCCCTTTTGTTCACTTAAAATATTTTAAAATCTAACTGACTTCAATTGCCAACATTTAAACAGCTCATCTAGTTAACAAACACTAAAAGGGTCTATCAGAGAGAAAAGATGGCAGCCGCCCTCTGCTGGACGGCGGTATATCGCTGTATTTTTGCACTTATGCGACGACCATTTAGGAAGTTCCATTGGAGACGCCTGCTATAAAGTAGGAGATGATATGGTAAAAGAAAAACTGCCCAACTACGCCAGGACCCAAGACATGGCTGCTTCACAAATGAGTTATGTACTCTACCAGGTAAGTTACCCACATGCATCAACATTTATCAAATTAAACACCATTATGGTTGGAGAATGTGGTTGGCAAAATAATGTGGCAAATGTAGGGAATATCTTACTGTGTTTTTTTTTAACTATTTGATGTCTTTAAACTGCCACAGTGAGATTACTGTTAAAAAATCATCTACAATGGAATCCAGTGCTGACACAAATGAAATCCAGAAGCTGGCCTTAGACACCATATACCCACTGTCACGCATACCAGACCTTTAACCATATGCAAATGTACCATATAATTCTCCTTATCAAACTCGTTCCCTTTTGGGATGACAACTAGGGCATTATCTCAAAGAGCGTGACATCATCTGTCATGTGTCATTCGTTTATCTCTGTCCAATTTGACAGCAATTATCATATGCACAAGCCCAACACACTGACCACAAAAGCTTATCTAAAATTAGTCCACAGCATAGGTTTGTATCATTAGCAGGCTAGCTCTAGGATTTTATATCTTTTTTATCTAAGCAGGCAGCACTCATGTCTTTCCATCGTTGCTTTCCAAAGGCGTCCATATTTGGAACAGCTGATACTGAGGTTCACTCGTCTGGACAGTGTTACAGTATCACAGTGGTGTTGAAGGGGTGAATGGCACAAGATCACCCTGGTATATTGTGTGGCAGCAACTGCATGGCACTCACCATGCATGTACTGCATGGAACATCAATCAGGGCTGATGGTGGACATTTCTACATTTGTACAATCCATTTTCTCAGTACATGAAGTGCAAGCACATGTATACTGTTTGATTTGACTTTGATTGATGACCGCAATCTGCAGTTATACCACTGAAGGTTACACACATTAATGCAATAGATTAATTTTAACAATGGAGTGTAGACAAAAATCTGATTTTATATATCCTAGATAAATACACATTTTATAACTACATTTTAACAACTTTTTACTGAATCTTACTCCTACAAATGTTAAATATCTTAGTATTAGTAGTTCTAGAGTGGCGCCATTTTAGCGAGACGCTAGTGGTAGCAGCTTTTTATTGTTGTTTTTCACTTGATAATTGAACAAACAGCAAGTTTTGCACTCATCTTTGTTGAAAGACAAAAATTGAGCAGTTAGCATCAATGCTGTGTTGACAGCAATGTTTTTCAAGGGATCATCTGCTAGCTTTGCAGAACAAAACCCACAATAGCTGAAATTGTGAAGAATGACTGGAACAGCTTTTATTTATGTTAAATGCTTACAGAAAATTTAGCATTTATGAAACAGCTTGATTGTATTTCTATCCAATTACATTGTGGTTTAATCTGCATTCTTCTTTGTTCCGCCCCACCTCTTGGAACTCAAACTCAAATTGAGAGAGACAAGACTCTTGGAACTCTTTGCATAGAATAGAAAAAAACAACTTCACAATTTTCTGTATCTGCATATTCATGTTCATATGACACTGCCATACCAGTGGGTGACAATACACAATGCTCCAGATACCAGTATACAACATTCTTATTCATTCAGTTTTTTTATTTGTTTGTGGAGAAATCATAAGGTTACAATGTTCAGTATTCAAAAATGTTGCTATCACAAACGCAACTTTTTTATTTTGTTGTAACCAGGGCGGCAGTAGCTGTGGGTAGAGCAGTTGTCTTTCAACTGGAAGGTAGGTGGTTCGATTCTCACTCTCCCCACAGTTCATACTGTCGTTGTGTCCTTGGGCAAGACACTTAACCCACTTTGCCTCCAGTGGCTGTAACACTGGTTATTACTGTAGAACAATATAAGTCGCTTTGGATAAAAGCGTCTGCTAAATGAATAAATGTAAATGTAAATGTAAAACCACCTGTTACAACATCAAATTGTGTTAAGGCTATTTTTAATTGTTAAGGCTAAGGTTATTTTTAAGGCAGAAAAAAAGATAGAGCCTCTCTTTTGTGAACTGAAAACAAAATGTTTTTGTACAAAAATGGAAAAGTTGCAACTAAGCTGCAAAAACATCTTTGATAGAAGATTTGTGGTGATTTAAAGCAATACAAAAGAATTTAACTATCTATTACATAATTGACAAGTCATTGTAAAAACTTTCAGACCATTCTTTCCACTATTTGCTTAATTACTGCACATCTGCATCTTGAAGGACGTTCTGTTCTCAATCTTCTATAGATCTTCTGAAATTAGTGACAGTAATTTATATTCAGCTCATGTATCTCTCATAAAGCAAAGCCATTTTGTTTTTTCAGACGAGGAATAAACAGCTGTCTAACACATTCACAGGCTATAGTTGTGTAATGAAGCAAATAATCAAACACTATAATTACAACAGCAGGACATGGAGATACTTTTGGACCAGAGTGCAGATTTCTCTCTTTCCATCAATTTCCTAACATTCCTTAGGCTACACAAGGGAATCAGGAAAACACAGAATACTGTTTCACCATCGCCTTAACATCTCACCTAATCTAATTCCTTGAGATAGGAATTTGTCATCTCATTTTAAAAGCTCACATTCTCATGGCGCTGTGCGTTTCCTTATAGGGGCATGGAGGGAGGGAGGCAGCTGCTCTTACGTAACTCTCATGTTTCCCACATGTGTAGCCCCGGCACAATAACTGATGGACAGCCCCTTGAAGCGTTTCTAATATTACCGTCCACTTCAGTCCAAGTGCCAGGCCTTCCACTGCCAGTGAAGGTTAAGTGGACTGATAAAAGTGTTGTTGTGGCGGCTGAAATGCACCTTTGTTCGACTGATGTGATGTCTGGCAGAATGCATAAAGGAAGTAATTCAATAAGATGATGTCTTGTTTGAATTTAATCGTATTTTGTGCAATTACAACAGACAGGACAATGAGTAGGATCATCTCCGAGACAATACAAAAATACTGTGCAAATAATGTTCTTAATTTTCATCTTAACTTATAACTCATATATATTCTTATAATCAGCAATCACTGTAACTTTTGTGCACATTATTAGTCTTTAGGTAACCGCTTGGGGCGCACAATTGAAAAAAACAAAAAACAAAGCATGAACTACATAAAAACTTCCTAGACACGGAGGAATAGTTAGCAGTTACTAACATGTAAGCTCATCCAAAAACTCTGTCACTTGTCACACTCCAAATGACTGCTTCTGATGAATGTGCTCAAAGGCAGACAAAGTACAAGATATATATATTAAAAAAATTACGATAAACAAGACAAGTTTTGGGCTTCATGAAATATTGTTTACCATAAGTGGCCCCTGGTGAAATAGGCAACAAGGGGCAGAGGGGTCAGTCCTACCAACCTGGCTCATCAGATGGTCTGTATTTGCGACACTATCTGGGAGGGCTTCCATAAAAAGTGTTTGCAAGTACCTAAATATCTGGTCAGTGGTTGGGTTATTTGTCTGTAATGTGTCTGTGGAGGTTCTTAGTAATTCAGGACATAGTCCCTGAGTAATATTCCATTGTCTCCCTTGACACCTGTTACCTTAGCCACAGTGTTCAGGACAAAAGAACAAAAAATCAAAGCTTTTCAATTATAACAAAAATTTTAAAGACAGCTCTATTATGTAGTTATAATGTCTAGGGCTAGTCAGGCCAACGACGCTGTCACTCTAAAGAGATTATGATTGTGGGACCTACGCCACTACCATTACCATCAGGGAGCTAATGGTAGCTAATCGTTAACACAAAGTTAAGTTTGTGAATATTATGTATCACTCTTCCAGAACTCGAATCTTATCCTGAATATAGTAACTTCTTAGCCTGGCCAACCAGCCTTATTCTCTACAAATAATTAGTCTGGTCCCTCTCAATCCAAATTTGATTTTCTGGGGGGACCACTGATGAATTAAATCAATCAGTGAAATGAACGTCCTAAAGGTAGCAATGCAACCATGAGACTAGTTCCACTTCTTTAAGAGTCATTGCAAAAAGCTTCATTTTTGAAAAAAATTAAAAATAAATTGGTCAATAATGCTTGGGTGGGAGTGGGTAGGGACCCATCTGACTTCTTTAAAAAGTTGGTGGGTCTGGTGGGCAAAATAAAGATTGTTGTATATAATATGATTATTAACCCTAACCCCTAACCCATTATGGTGGCTCATATTATATGAAGCCATCATTTAGTAATACATTGTACAGTGTAGGCAGGCTTCAAAGACCGAACACCATGCTGCATATTCTGATTTCCCCAATCATTTGCACTGACAATGTTAATTATCATGTTCCATTTGAACAGTGAAGACCCAGATGGTCACTTGAGCCGAGTTGCCAGAATTTACTGCGTATTACCAGCTCTCTCTGTCATCTACTCGCTAATGAGGCTGCAAAGTATTTATGAAAGGGAAAAAAAAGGCCTCCAGAATTGTGTTCTTGATTTATCATTAAAGCTGTAAATCCTCTTGTTGGATTTTTAGCTCCTTGTCAGGCCTGTAATTAAGTAATGGCCAGATTAATCCTATCAAACCTTTGCTGGCAAAGGACAAAGTGGGGACATTTATTACAGGCACAAAGGAAGAATTGCCACAGCACATTCTTTTCTATTGTACTGGAGGACAATAGGACAGACAGAGAAACAAATAACTAAATACACTCACATTTTAAACTACACTAACTATATCAATTGTTTTACTATCATGTATTAATTAATATCAGCTGCAATATCAACAGTAAAATTGCAAATCCACAGTGTGTTGCCACAGAACTCTGAATTACAAGCCATTCTATGCATAATTTTAGTTCTATCGAGATATCCAATATAAGCATATGCAAAGAAGTTTAATTACTTTAGGGATGTTATTTACAACTGTAAACAACATTTTACACAATGCAGATTTAAGTCAATTTATTATTTATGAAACTTAAGTACATGTAACTCAAGATATATGATTTTACACCACTGCTCCATTATACAACATATTGCAATCTTTTTTATTTTGGACTACTAAGTCAAATTGTTAAATCCAGTCCCTGGACAGGAAAGGGCCATATAGTGCTAAAGTGCAGTAGCAGAATGTCTCTATGAACGCTGATGTGTGAATATGCTACATTTTTCAGATAAGGAATGTGACCCTGGAATCTCCCTCTTCCTTCTTTGGTAACACTGCTGCTTTTCGACATCAAAAGAGCTTTAAATCGCTAAATCACTTTGACCAAATGACCCGTGGAAATATTTGTCTAATTATTCAGAGGAGTTGAGCTTAGTGAAGAATGAAAGGACTTCAAAAGTACAAGTGTTTATGTATTTGTTTATCTATTGAAGACTGGAAGACTCTGAGTGATATATTTGTTAAGGTCATACTTGGGCATAGCTAGGGAGTATCTTAAATTATTTACTACTGTATAAGGTCTGAAATATGAAACGTTTTATGTTGACAGCTCTATGCTGTACAGCTGCAGTACATGGGCGGCAGTGGCTCAGTGGTAGAGTGGCCGTCCTTCAACTGGAAGGTAGTAGGTTCAATTCCCGCTCTCCCCACAGTTCATACTGCCGTTGTGTCCTTGGGCAAGACACTTATCCCACCTTGCTCCCAGTGTCCGTAGCACTGGTGTATGAATGTGTGTGACTGTAGAGGTGTGTTTGGTGGTGGTAGGAGAAGGTTGAGCGCTGTGTGTATGGCAGCCCCCCTCTCTGTCTGCCCCAGGAGTGAATGTGTGTGAATGGGGTGAGTGGAAGCACGATGTAAAGCACTTTGGGTGCCTGAGAAGGGTGCAGGAAAGCGCTATATAAATGCATGCCATTTACCATTTACCATGATCCCTGCAGAATACTCCAAAATGTATGTCTGTCACAGTTCAGTTACAGTTTCTGTCAAGTGCTTGCTTTAATCACAAGAAATACTTTAACACATCTCTGTGACTGGATTCTGTCCTAGCAGTTTGGGGCCTGAGGAGGGGTACACCCAAGACAAGGGCCTGTTCATGCTTATCTATATAACTTTAATTAACATTTCATGAATTTTAAATAGTTTTGAATGGTTTTCTTTTCCCCATTTTATTTGTCTAACAGTAATAACACACTATTCCCGCCTGGTAAACCCTACTCTTTCATGAACACTGCCATCCTTTCTGTGTTTTCCAAATGAGCCCATCAAGGCACCTGAAGGTACTCCCTTTACCCTGCATAACTTTCTAAGACTTTAAGTCCCATCCATCTGTTATGTAACTATCCCTGACAGGTGGACTGTAGCCGGTGTCAGACTATTGTAGCCGCAGCTTAAGGTAGCAGCACGCAAGTCATCTGTGTCTAGGAGGTGTAATCTTCTCCTACTCGTCTGGCAGCCTTTATCCACGTGCCCTGCGGCCTCAGCTCCTCACACTAATGGATTAAAGGGAACTCAAAGACTCTGTGTTGATTAATCTGTGCTAAAAAGTCAGAATTTTTAGAAAAACACTAGAATCCCAAGGAAAGAGAAGTCAGAATTCTAAGATAAAAGTTGAAATTTTAAGAAAAACACCAGACTTTTCCGAAAAAGTTCAAGATGATTTAAAGAAAAAAGTCATAATTCTTTTTTTAATAGCATTTTTAATAGTCAGAACTCTGAGAAGTCAGCCTTAATGTTTGAGTCAAAATTATTTTAGCCATCTTTTGCTTTGACTGCTTTACACACTTTTGGCATTCTCACTCAGCTTCATGAGGAAGTCACCTGGAATGGTTTTCTAACAGTCTGAAGGGGTTCCCAGAGATGCTGAGCACTTATTGGCTGTTTTGTCTTCATTCAAAACCATCTCAAAAATCAGATTTTTAGGAAAACAGATTGCCACAGGTGTAACATCCATTCCTTATGTTTCTTGTCCCAAACAATTCCCTTTTTCTTGATGTTCTTCCTCAGTAGTGGTTTCTTTGCAGCTTTTTGCCCAAGAAGGCCTGAGTCACACGGTCTCCTCGGAACAGTTATTGTTGAAATGTGTCTGCACATGGTTGAACTTTGTGAAGCACTTCAGTGGGCTCTAGTCCATAACTGATGAACCTATCTTCTGCAGCAGAGGTCTTCTTTTCCTGGGGCGGTCCTCCTGAGAGCCAGTTTCATCAAAGCGTTTGACGGTTGTTGTGACTGCACCTGAGGATACATTCAGATTTCTTGAAATCTTCTGGATTGACTGACCTTCATGTCTTAGTAATGATGGGCTGTTGTTTCTCTTTACTTAGTTGAGTGTTTTTTGCCAGAATATGGATTATAACATTAGTCACATGTGTACCAACCCTATGTCTGCACAACACAACTGATGGTCTCAAACACATTAAGAAGGCAAAGAATCCCATCAGGTAACTCTTGGCAAGGCATACCTTTTAATAGGAAACCATTCCAGGTGACGACCTCATGAAGCTGAATGAGAACCCCAAAAGTGTGCAAAGCTGTAATCAAAGCAAAAGGTGACTATTTCGAAGAATCAAAAATATAAAACACATTCTGGTTTGTTTAAGACTTTGGTTTACTACATAATTCCATGTGTGTTCCTTCATAGTCCTGATGTCTTCAGTATGAATCTACAATGTACGTAGAAGTAATTTAAAATCATGGAATAAGAAGGTGTGTCCAAACTATATGTAAGAGCTTTAGGGCCTCTGTATTATATATACAGAGGCCCTAAAGCTCTTACATATACTTTTTATTTTATTGTAGAATAAATGTATTAACTGCCAAGTCAAATGACCTCACTCGTCTTTTAGCTTTAGTCAACATGTTTCCAGTCCATTGTAAAAAAGGTCAATAACCAGTTATAATAATGTGCCAAAGAAGCACCTTAAAAGCCTTTCATCACACCTGATACATTTCCAGTAGACTCCTGCACATGTACACTCAAGTGGGCTGCAGCGAAGAGACCTAACAGTCCACCATGGATCCCTGTAGCTGATTCTAGTGCAGTATTGATGTGCTGTCACCCTGAGGGGCCACTTATAGTAAGAATAGCCCTTAGTCAGCACTTACAGAGCACTAGCAGTGATGAGACACACGGCCAGCATCAGCGTATGTTCACATAAAAATATACAGTGACCATGTGGATAACAGTAGTAGCAGCTGACAATGTGTTTTCTGATAATGAGTCATGGAGTTATTTAATATTAAAGATTTATGAGCATATACAGCAATGAAGGGCTGTTGTGTGGAGTACTGGGGCTAGTTTAGAACCATTCAAAATAAGGACCGTAACCTTGTAACCGGGGCTCCACCCCTTACGAACTGGTGGACAGTGCTATTTAGTATATTCAGTGAAAATGTTTAACATCTGTGCAGCATATATTGTTTATGCCCTAAAAAGGTGAGGAAAGTGGTTAATTTATTCATGTTGAAGGTCAGTTAATGTTTTGTGTTATTTATGTTGTTTAGATTATACTGTAGGTAACATGTGTCTCATTCATTCATTCATTCATTCATTTTTATCTGCTGAGCCCCGTTACGGGTCGTGGGTGACTAGAGCTTACCACAACAACTTGTACAAGAGAGAATTTTTTAATCAATAACATTATTAATATACTGTACTGTGTGACTAAATAAAAAAATGGATGCTGCATCATACACCAGTGTAATCCAAGGTGACACTTCTGTTAATTTCTGTCAGTGTTTAAACCACGCCTCTGAGCTCGCTGATGGTGATGGAGCAGTGCGTAAGCGGCTGATTGACCTCTAAACATCATAGGTCAGCAGAGTGGGTGGGGTTGGGGGGGGGTTTACTGCAGAGGGCAGAAGAAATATGGCTGCAGCTCTCTTTGACATGTACAGCACGGTTCTGTGTCGCGGCCTTCAACCCCGTGTCCTGCTCCACCTTCACCTGGATTTAGAAGGACAATAACCTTTACAGAAAGATCAATCATGGAATCTTAATGTTCCAGAAGAATATGTATTAGAATAACACTGCACATGCATGTTTAATAATATGTTATGTTTGAAATGACATTTGAAGGTTATGTATTAAATATTGATTTTGAAATACAGATTATTTTAAGCCAATGTCAACAACTGACAGGTGCAATAATGAAAAAATTTTCTTTAAATTCCAGGATTGCTTCTAATGCCTTGTTGTTAATTATCAATAATTTACTCTTGTGATAGCTAATCTTGTCATAGAGTAGAGCTGCTGAATATTGAGCCTAATGTCTCTCCCTTATGTTCTCTACCCACTCACTGACAGAACACACATGCAGTGGGTTGATTGGTGTTTACCAAAATCATTTGTTTATGCAAATACTGTTCAATGATTTTTGGCTATTTCCTTTGTGTCCCCTGAAAATGTATTGTGGTCTGTTTGACTTTTGTATTATTAGATTTATAATCATAATGAATGCCAATAAATCTTTTGGTAACTGTCTCATTAGCAAAATCAATAGATGGTAATGTTAGCTCGGAGCCACTCTGAATACTGTATGTCTTCTTTTTGAAATGGATTGGTTGATCCACCTGATTTACAGACATGGAGAGTGACAATGGCAAATTTGAATTTTTAGGCCTATGTCCATAAAGGTTATAATAAAAAGATGTCCCCTGAATCAAAATACAACTATTTTCCATGTTTTCAACTTACTAACCTCTCTTTGCATGGGGTTATCATAACAGTTCAGCCTCAGAACATATTTTTTTTTACGGATGCTTGTCTATTAAAGAATGCGTAGGACTTTTATCCCTAACTCTTGTACTCCCACACTTTCTGTCTGTTTATTTGCTCAATCTGACACGGCCCTAGGTTGTATGTTTGTGGTCTGTTCTCTCTTCCTTTGCTCTCTGTCTGCAGGGCTGATAGCTGTGCCTGGGGAGGTCTTTTAAAGCCCACTGTGGCCCTCATTCACTCCTCACCTTGCCTCACTGGGATGCCAGAGCAAGAGTGGTGAAGTGCTGAAGGGCAAGTGAATTTCACCTGTTTGATTAGCCTGGCCTTTTCTCATGTTTTCAACTCCCAGTGTTTAAAATGGAAATGCACAAACCACACTTAAACATCAGTCTGTACGGTTTCTACAAAGTATATTTAAGTTAATCTAATGAACTCTTCCCGAGTATTATGTCAATGATGAAAACATAAATGCCTCTCTTTGACATATCCTCTATTGAGCTGTCCAGAATTTGTATCTTCATTTCAGAGTCACATCAATGTCCTGCTGCACCATTGCTTCTAGATTCATCAGGGCCGCTTTGTCCGGGCCTTTCATAAACACAGTTTAAGCACAGGCCAATAGTTTTTCGAGCACAAGTCTACATCCTTCTTTTGGCTGGTTAATTTCACACCACATTTATTTCCACCTAAAGGGAGCTACGTCTTTGTTAACACTGCACTTGATACATTGTATCTACCTCATTAAATACAATGTAACAAACTATGTAACAAACTGTAATAACATGACTATATTGTACATATCTACCCTAACCCTACCTACAGTATTTAAGTACACATAATTCCATTATGTATATACTATGTTTTGTGTTATTTTGTTCATTTTAGTGCGTAAAAAAATAAAATAAAGCAATTATTAATTTGACGTCACACCCTCTCTAAACTGCAGCATTTAATTTCTGTTTTCTGTGGCTAACACGGCTGCACACTCGAGCTAGCGATGGAAAACAAAGAAAACACACCGCTAAATGGACATTTCTGCTTAGCCAGATGGTTCCCTGGAATAAACGTAAAGTAAAATGCGGAATAATAAGGGCACAGGTTTTCTTTAATAAGTTTCACTTTTTTAAGTTTCATGTCCACTCAAAAGGCTATGTAGGTAATGACCCCAGAGGTGAAAAAGATGTGCTGACCAGACAAATGACAGAGAAGAGCAGCAGCACAGCTACTGATGAAGAGGGGAGGGGTGGTAAAACTTGTTGCACTGATGAAAAAAAAGGAAAAGAAGCACAGCACCATCACGCTCTCATTATGGCCTATTGATTGTCTATTCTTCCTATTTTCCACAGATGTACTTGGCCAATTACATACACCTGGGTGCAATAACAATCTGCTTGTTTCTACAGATATTTGTAACATTATAGTCATCAGATTATGTTTGGCTTTTAACTACTTTTTATAAATGTACAATATGTGTCTACTGTGCTTTTTTGTGTTTTAGTTTTTTTGTGTATGCAGCCTATTGACACCTGGGTTTAAGTGGCAGATGTAACTAGCCTTGTAGTGTCGGTTCTCTTACTCATAACCTGGTGTAAAAAGACACTTATGATCATGTCATAAATATGATAAATCTTTGATTTTTACTACGCCAGTGTTTACAATAATAATAATAATGGATTGGATTTATATTGCGCTTTTCTCCCGAGGGACCAAGGGACTCAAAGCGCTTACAGGGCATCCATTATTCATTCAAACACAGTCACACTGGTGATGGTGAGCTACAACTGTAGCCACAGATGCCCTGGGACAGACTGACAGAGACGTGACAGCCATTTTGCGCCTACGGCCTCTCTGACCATCACCACATACAGTCACTGAACATTCTTACACATTCATACGAGGCAAGGTGGGTTAAGTGTCTTGCCCAAGGACATAACGACAGTATGAATTGTGGGGAGAGCGGGAATCGAACCCACTACCTTCCGGTTGAAAGCCGACCGCTCTACCACTGAGCCACTGCCGCCCCAACCTTCTCTTTCACAGATCTTGCTCGAAGCAGACATTGGCAGAAAGCATTAGGCTGTGTTGGCTTAGCAGTGGCCTGCACCAATCAGGTAAGCTTTGACCAGAAAGCACCTGCTGTATAATCTGATAGAGGATCAGGAGAAACATAGCGGGGATGGAACATGTTCAGGTATTTGTGCTGGGATTTATTGGAGATGATAGATGGTGTTATAATTTATGGTTTTCCCCAAGGTCATGTTTGAATGATTATAGTGTAACCCAGAAGAACAAGCATCTATTTCTTTGCAGAGAATTTTTCTGTCTAATCAAAGATGAGTTCATAAGAGGCCACAGAAAGTGCTGCCTCCTTTCTATAAAATCAGCCTTTAGTATTTCTAAGTGTCTCATAAATAATGTAAAAATGCCAAGAATATTGATAACCAAAACATGTCCATTCTAATACTTATAAGTTAAGCATAAGTTAAGCAGACTGCAAAACATTTTCAATAAACAAAAGGTACATCGCCACAGTAATATGCCACCTTTTGCATAAATAAGATGATTTGGGATAATTCAATTGACTGACTATGTGCGGGCTGTCAGTGAGTGTGAAGCAGGTGGCTACATATTCATGAAGTGAAGCCTAAAGCCAGAGAATTTGGAGAGGCTACCACTCCACCTTATGATGCTGGTGCAAGAAACTTTAATCATGATCCTGAGGGAGGTCAGTACAGACTGTTTAATGAGAGCTTGAAATAACCTGATTGAACTTGATGATTACACAGATAATCAGGTTTAAGTTTTTGATTTTCATACACAAGAGTTATTACAGGATTGTTGTACAGATTTGTAGAATTGAACTCATTCTTTTGAAAACATCCCACAAAACAACTGAATTTGTCTAAAACAATGACAAACACTAAACCGTTTTGAAACCCACACTAATTGTGCTAAATGTTTTGAGAAATCTGTACTAAGGATTAAACCAGAAGAAAAAAAAACAAACTGTAAAAACATTTTTTTCAATGCCTTACTCATAAAAAAATACTTATATGGAGAGATGGCCTACAATTTCTTTTTAATAAATGCTTTTATTTACAATGGAAAAGAGCAACACTCTCAAGTCAATGTCACTACCACAAAAAGCTACGGTGCAGTGTGGTAGAGCTAATGTGATGAAGATAACCACTTTGCCTTGACCTTTGACCGCTACTCAACTTAAGTAATTACTTGAATTTGGCTGTAAGTACCATTTATAGTGAAGCATCTCCACACTCCATAGAGCAGTTTCTCTGCAGTTTAAAACAGTACAAGTGATAAAAATCAATGCTGCATGAATTACAGTTGCTTTTAAAAACGGTTTTCACCCCAAAACTCAGGCACAGCAGTAATTTGTGCTTTTACATTCCTGCTGAGCTTTCAAACTCTTGGCTGTGCGCTGAGCGTCTCCATTTTTTCCGGAGTTCCACCTGTCTAAGTAATCCACTTACGTTCTGGTCTGTTTTTTTTTTTAATTTTTTAATTATTGTTTTTTATTTGGTATTTAATGTAGCTCTGTATGTAAGCTTTCCTTCCATTTTCTTTGAACTTTGAATTTTGATTGTTTTTCTCTTGACCTAAAAGTTGCCAAGCATCTTTTTTTGCACTTTTTTTCAATAAATTATGAAATGTCAATTTTGGTAACTTTTGCACTTTTTACTTTAATATTCTATCTTGTTTTAGAATATTTTTTAGTTTTTAATAGAAAAGTTTAATAAGATTTTTGTTCTGGCCAGGTTGGCTCTTTACTTGTGTGACATTTTCTGTTATAATAACTATACAGTACTCTTACTGGACCCGTGCTGTTGACAAACTGACAAAAACTCAAATTTACGACCAGTTACTTTGGCGAGTGACAGCAGTTTTCCTGATGGTGGGCCTGTATTCTGTTGTAGCAAAATGCAGCAAAAGCTTTCCTGGTTCTTTATAGTGTTTATTACACAAACAGACGACTCATAGATGTAGGAGAATTAGCGGGTGCAGTCAATGGCTGTTGTATTTTTTTGATTTAACTGTGAGAACCTCACTGAGCCAAAGATACCCACACCAACATCCTTGTGTTGTGCTTTGGGCAACATTTATTTCTATCTCCAAGCAGGCCAACTTATCTAAAAACCTGTAGCCTGTTAGTTTTTTATTCACAAGTAATCATTTTTGTCATTGATTCATTATTCATATAGTCTATTTAAACTTTTATTTAGGATGCATTCACAGCAAAAAGGAAAATCAATGCATGTATGTTATTTTCAAAGTAACAAAGTAACTTTATATGTATTTAAGTCTTTTCTTCTGTAATGTACCACCAGCAGCCAACTACAGCCTAATGGGACTCAGCGTAAGAAACTACCCATGTAATGTTCTGCTGCCCTCTTTTGGGCCAGCTCAAAATTACACTTTGAAATCTGGCTCAGTTAAGTTTAATTTTCAGCGAACTTGACGTGATGACGTACTGTGCCACCTCATATTTGCGTTGCTGGTATCAAATGTTCACATGGCACAGGACTTTGGTGCCACCCACTGATTGAGTGCAGCAGCAAGTTCCTACTGTATTAGCACAAGGCTACATTCAAAACTCGCAGGTATTTAACAGAACATGCTCATACTTCTGCTTTTGCAGCCTGTTTTTAGGAACATTACCAGGTAAGTCATCTACTTTCTGGTTGACTGAAAATAGATACACTTTTACATCACTGGTGAACTTGATGCAGCTGTTATGTTTCAGGAAATGGCTGGTTAGATAACATTGTGTTATATAGCATAGTGTTGCTTGAACGTGGCTGAGAGCAAGACCTGGCATTTCTGTTTTTATTTTTAGCACATGTCTGGGTGTAGACTGTTACACATTGTAGTTGTGCTCATAAGTTTACATACCCTGGCAGAATTTGTGATTTGACCATGTTTATACCTTTTTAAATCATAATGACAACATGTCTGTGAAGGTTCTCAGTCATCCAGGTCATTTTGAACAAAAGGTTAAAGTAAAAGCATCTGGAGTCCAGATGCTTTTACTTTAACCTTTTCTTCCAAATTACAACAGAAACTACCCAAATGATCCTGATCAAAAGTTTACAAAAGTGATTTTGGCCAGATAACATGCACACAGGTGACACAAATGGGTTTGAATGGCTGCTAAAGGTAACCATCCTCACCTGTGATCTGTTTGCTTGTAATCAGTGTGTGTGTGTAAAAGGTCAGAGTCCAGATGCTTTTGCTTTAACCTTTTCTTCAAGATGATCTGGATGACTGAGAACCTTCACAGACATGACAAGAATCCAAAGCACAAGGCCAAGTCGACCTGTCATTGGCTACAGCAGCTTAAAGTGAAGGTTCTGGACTGGCCTCAGTCTCCTGACCTCAGTATCATTGGGCCACTCTCAAATGTGCAGTTCATGCAAGAAAGGCCAAGAATTTACAGGAACTGGAGACTTTTTGTCAAGAAGAATGGTCAGCTTTACATCTGAGAAAATAAAGAGCCTCATCCAAAACGACCATAAAAGACTTCAAGCTGTCATTGAGGTTAAAGGTGGCAATACACAGTATTAAGAACTGAGGTATGTAAACTTTTGATCAGGGTCATTTGGGTAGTTTCTGTTGTCATTATGATTTAAAAAGAGTAAATAAAGTTGTTTGACAGTAAATGGCTTCAACCAAACATGACTATGAGTGAAAAAACAGGTTTTTGTGTTATCATTTATATTCTCTGAAAAATGGCCATAAATTCCTTGCCTGGGTATGTTAACTTATGAGCACAACTGTGGGGCAAGTTCAAACTTGTGGGACATGTATTAAGGAGTTGTCAACCGTGTGCTTCAAATGAAAGCATTGTTATTGTAAATGGATAAAATGCATTGTTAAGAAAACAGGTTGGACAGTAAAATAGTCCACTGCATCTATGACATGGTGCACTTGCTAAAATCAGTATCATTGCATTTGTTGTTTTGCAAAAACATGACGCCAGATTCCAGACGCTTCCTTTTTTATTAAAAGCTGTGCAGAAACTAAGTGGACAGTTATGTGGATGTGAAACCGGACTTGTAAATTCTTCAGAATTTCATTTCCTCTTGTCTTTGACAGTTTCCCTGATGTGCATTAGACTCCAAACTCCGGCTGCAAGAGACAAGCATAATGAAATGGCAAAAGGTGAGAGAAAATTGACATTGTAAATTTGACAATGTTTTTGCTTGCAACATTATACAAGAATTGTAACCATTGTTAATGTTAAATATTGTAACTATAGCCTATACAAAAATGTATGTATAGGCTTAAGACAATGCAATATTTTGTTGTACAAAGTTACATTCACAGTGACTTTTAAAATGACATTGACATTGAAATTATTCCCAAGGGAAATTCAGTTGTTAGGTCTCTTCAGACAATTTAGACATCATCTTCCACAGACTGACTGTAAAGTCTTATTGCAGTTTGGCAAAAGGGAATTTTTGGGGCTGTTAGATTGTATACAGTATCCTTAAAACTCTACACACAGCACACTGCAGAACTCTGCAATTACAATTCACTTTTAGGTGAGAGAATGGCTTGAAGTCTTTACTGTATATCTTTGTCAGACATCACAACTGTTTTACCCTTGTACTATGAACCTACTGCACAATAAATTTTTGCTCATATGGACATAAATATATACTTAAACTTAAAAATAATTACATTTGATGGAAACATGTTTATTTTCTTTGCATATGACAAATGCTTTAAATCATAAAATAGATCACAATCAACCTTCTCAGATTGGTGGTGACCTGTCCCATTTAGGGAAATGAAAGTAAAAAATAAATAAATGTCAAAGGGGTTGAGCTTTTTTACACCTTAATGAAACTTGTTGATTCAAAGTTCCATTATCAAAAGGCCAAGTCTTTTTCATGGTTTGTTTTGCACTGGCTTACCACATGACATGGGTTACAGATGTAGAAGTTTTTATAGTAGTTATGGTAGTAAAGTAGTATAGTTTTTTGTAGAAGTGCTTATGAAATTAAATGCAGACTTACAATGTTTATTGTCCTTTTTAAGGTTTCCAAAGCAACGCCTACAGCAAGGTCTTTCCACCGTGAATGGGTGATTATTATTTTTTGCCTAATGATCGACCTGTCTCTCTGCACCGACCCGAAAAAGAAGTCATGTATTGTACAAGATACTCGAGCCGACTGCAGTCACCTGAGCCTGAGTGAGGTCCCTCAGAACCTGCCTGGGAACATCTCCAGCCTGGACATGTCCCACAATAGGCTGCTCCGAATCTCCCACCAATGGCTCAGTCCCTACCCTGAGCTGGTGCACCTCAACGTTAGCTTCAACAGCATCAGTAAACTGGATGAGAAGATGTGCCAAATGCTGCCCCTTCTGCGGACGCTCAACATCGAGCGAAACCAAATGTATGAGCCGAAGGCTCAAGACTTGAGCAACTGCACAAATCTGGTGTGGCTCAACATGGCGAGCAACAGGCTCAAACTAAAGGGAGAACCTTTTGCTGGACTACAGGTAAGAAAACATGTCACCAAATGTACAAACGTGTATAATTACTTTTACCATGCATTAATTCCCTGAGCACTGCTGTGGGTAGAGCCCTATTCTCATTTCTAGCATCTGACTCATATCTATGAGCTCTGCTGATGCAAAAATATGTATAAGCCCCTGCTGGTTTACTGTAGATGTGCAAGGGCAGTAGAAAGGGGATCAGGTACTACCACTAGAATCTGCCAAATGGCTTCATACAAAAGGACTTTTAAGAGTGAAGGTGAAATTTGAAGCGGGATTTGAACCCTGGTCTCTAACTTGGGTTTGTGGTTAACCGGAGGGAAATGTATATTGTATTTTACCATTGTTAGTTAAAGTCAGTTGCATTTTTTTTATAATCTAGAATTGTACAACGTGAAATAACCTATTTTTAATTGCCATAGACCTACTGTCCGGAACAATCTCCAAGTTTATTTTTAATGTCCAAGGTCACAGAATAGTATCCAGAGTTTGAAGGTGGGGAAAACACACTTGACCAGGATGAAAGTACAGAACACACGGGATAAACTAGAACTACAAAATGCTTAACAGAACGGCATAAACTAGAATACAAAATACTTGACATGCAGCCTCACGACATGGTTGAACACAATTCATTCATTTATTTATTTTTTTTCATTTTCTACCACTTTGTCCCGTTAGGGGTCGTGGGTGACTGGAGCCTATCCCAGCAGTTTTGGGCCTGAGGCGGGGTACACCCTGGACAGTGGCCAGTTAGTCGCAGGGCTGACATATAGAGACAGATGATGACAGACAAACATTCACTCTCACATTCATTCACTTGGGATGCTTTAGAGTTGCCAATTAACCTATACATGCATGTGTTTGGACGGTGGGAAGAAGCTGGAGTACCCGGAGAGAACCCACGGTAACACGTGGAGGACATGCAGACTCCTCACAGAAAGACCGGAGTCGGCCGGGTTTTGAACTCACGACCTTCTTGCTGTGAGGCAGGAGTGCTAACCACTCTGCCACGTGCACCCTGGTTGACCACAATCTGACACTGAATTGGGGGAAACACAAGGGTTATAAAGGAACACCAACAAGGGACAGGTGAAACACATTAATGGGGGGAGCAGGTAATTACACAGGAGGGAAAGACACAAGACAGGAAGTCACTCAGAGAACACAGACAGGGGTAAGACTCCTCACAATAAACAACCTGAAAATTTTGTTCAGTTTATCAGAATAAATAAATAAATGTTACGTGTTACTTCCCTAACACATCCACTAATTACAGAAATACGTTGATCCCACTAGAAACAATACAAAACTGTAATCCTATAAGAAATAGAAAACTGTAATTACCTGGGTCTTTGAAAACCTCATCTCTATCTGAAAAGTCTTCAGGTTTGAGTCCGAGTGTTGTTTGTGCATCACCTGACAGCTCTATAAGCTTAACTGATGCAGTCTGAGCCGGAAAGAGAATAGATTAGCTCATCTTTCGAGTTTTTGGGTTTGAGTCTTTCATTCATCACGTAGGTTGACTCTGATGAAGTCATTTAAGTGTACATCAGTCTTCATTCTTATTCTGAACTTTGACAGTTTAGCACAGAATGCCCTGACAGCTTTAATCATATCAGACGTGTTTATTCTTGCCTTGTAACTGTGTGTTCAAGTTGTTAATTTTTTCAGTCACATCCGTCAAAAAATTAAGATCAAGAAGCCAGTGTGAGTCAGTTAATATGGTGGTATCTTCTCCCGCTTTTCTATCAAAGTCTTAATTTTACACATCAATGAAAGAAAGCATTGTATCTTTCCACAACTTCATCATCGGAGCTCAGTGTGAAGGAGGAGATTACTGTAGTGATGATGATAGTTCAGAAACTTGGGAAAGTTTGTGTCTGCTTTGCGCAATAAATCCAGAGTGCTGCCCAGTCATCGCAGGGGCCCCGTCAGTTGTTATTTATTAACCCATAATGTTTACATTTACATTTATTCATTTAGCAGACGCTTAAATCCAAAGCGACTTACATTGAGCTTCTAATTACCAGTGTTACAGGCACTGGAGGCAAGGTGGGTTAAGTGTCTTGCCCAATGACACAATAACAGTATGAACTGTGGGGAGAGTGGGAATCAAACCGCTCTACCACTGAGCCACTGCAAAGATAACTGCTGCCCTGAAACTAAAGTGGCAGCTAGGCTAAGGCTTAACTAACTTTAAGCTCTATACATAGGACATACAGACTCTAATAGCTAAGCCATAAAACACTGGTATTTTTTGAACAACTATCAAATTTTTTAAATTTTTTTCTGTCATCACAGAGCCTGGAATATCTGGACGTTTCCAAAAACCACCTGAAGTCTGCCCAGCTCAGTCCAAAACCGCAGCTGCCCAGTCTTACTCATCTGCGACTAGGCTACAATGATATTGTCACGCTAAAGACTGATGACTTCAATTTTCTCAACCAATCTTCACTACAAGTGCTCAACCTGTCATCTCTGCAACTAACGACAGTAAGATACTTTCCCAGGAAATAGTAAATGAAAGTTGGAAGAAGAAACCAGAACCTATTACCAATTTAAAAAATAAAATTGTTCCTCTTTGGTCTCACTAGAAATGGCTTTCTTCTGTTTCATTTCAGGTGGAATCGGGTTGTTTCAGACACATTGCAAATCTTCGCATGTTAGTGATGGACAGCAGCAATATCGGAACAGCAGTTCTTTCTAAACTCTGTTTAGAACTTTCAGAAACAAACATTGAAGTTCTGTCGCTCAAAAAGATGAAAATGCTGTCACTCACCAATACTACTTTTACTGGGCTGAATAACACCAACCTTACCACTTTAGATCTGTCTGGTAATGGTATGGTCAGTGTAGAACAAGGCTCATTCTTGTGGCTGAATAAACTTCATACTCTGAGGATGACAGACAACAAGATCAAGCACTTAAAAAAGGCCACTTTTCAAGGACTTCAAAGTCTGAAGATGCTGAATTTGACCAGAGCTCTTGTTGAATCCAAACCTACCATTGAGAATCTTGCATTTGAACATTTGAGTGCCTTAGATACATTGATATTACAAGGGTCAACCATTGGGGAAACCAGAGAACATACATTTACGGGTCTGACTAGTCTAAAAGATCTTGACTTAAGTTGGAGCAAGTACACGTCAGCCAGAGTTGTCACAAACAAGACATTTGTGTCACTTGTATCACCCCTAAAGAAGCTGAACCTAAGAGGGACGGCCATAAAACAGATTGACCCAGGAGCATTCTCAATTTTGACAAACCTTACAACATTACATCTAGAATTAAATTTTATAGGGCAACTCATCACTGGCCAAGAATTTAAAGGTCTTGGACAACTCCAAGAACTGTACATGTCCAACAACAATAAGATCAGCCTGAGCTCTACATCATTCGTTCATGTGCCCAACCTTAGATTCTTGACGCTGGGCAAAAGTCTCATTGGAACGACCATAGACTTTGATCCCTCTCCGTTCAGGCCTCTGTCCAAATTAACCGTCCTCGATCTGAGCAACAACAACATTGCAAACATTCGTGAAAACATGTTAGAGGGACTAGGCGACCTGAAAGTCCTACTGCTCCAGCATAACAACCTAGCACGCTTGTGGAAGAGTGCCAATCTTGGTGGACCAGTGTTGTTTCTCAAAGAAGCACCCAACCTGGTGACCCTACAGATGGACAGTAACGGACTGGATGAGATCCCAGAGATGGCGTTTAAAGGTTTATACAACCTTTCCCAACTCAGCCTTTCAAACAATCTTCTCAACAGTCTAAAAGACTCCATTTTTGATGAACTGCTTTCTCTGCGGGTGTTCAAATTACAGAAGAACATGATCACCGCAGTGAGGCCCCATGTTTTTCAGACTCCAATGGCCAACTTGAGCTCACTAGTCATGGACAAAAATCCCTTTGACTGCACGTGTGAGAGCATCCTGTGGTTTGTCACTTGGCTAAATACTACCAATGCCATCGTATCAGACCTTAGAGAGGAGTACATTTGCAACACTCCTTTATCATACTTCAACAAGTCCATCATGGATTTTGACACTCTGTCTTGCAAAGACCTGACTCCGTTCCAGACTCTTTACATCCTAAGCAGCACTACCATCCTCTTGCTGATGGGGACTGCTCTTGTGGTGCGCTTCCATGGTTGGAGGTTTCGGTTCTACTGGAACATTCTGATCAGCCGCACGTTAGGCCTGAGTGATGCTAAGCCTAAAGAAGGACAGACCTTTGAGTATGATGCCTATGTCATACATGCAGAGCAGGATACTGGCTGGGTGGAGAGAAGAATGCTTCCTCTAGAGTTGAAACAATGCAAGTTTTGTTTAGAAGATCGGGATTCGGTCCCTGGCATGTCGCAGCTGGAGTCCATTGTTGATAACATGAGACGGTCCAGGAAAGTCTTGTTTGTTGTCACAGATAGTCTTCTGAAAGACCCCTGGTGTCGACGGTAAATACAACTTTGTTATTTTTAGTATTGTATCCATTCCGTATAGACCCCTCTTACTTTATGTCATTCGCTGGCGTGATTATGCTAATTTACAATCTTAGTTTTACAGAAAATCACTAGCACCATATTTCTATAAACGGGCAGAGATCAGAAACGCATGCTTTAACTTTGTTACACATCAGGTGTACATTTATTAAATCTCATACAGAAGGGAAAATTACTACGCTAGGCAAGCTATGCTAACACCGGCGGCAGCAGTAGCTCAGTGGGTAGAGCGGTCATCATTCAGGCGGTTCGATTCCCACTCACCCCACAGTTCATTCTGTCGTTGTGTCCTTGGGCAAGACACTTAACCTCCAGTGGCTGTAACACTGGTAATTACTGTAGAACAATGTAAGTCGCGTTGGATAAAAGCGTCAGCTAAATGAATAAATGTAAATGTAACACCAGTAAAAGTCTTTTATGACGTCTCAGACATGGAAACGCAGGCAGTAGACACTGACAGCTTCAAATCTTGCCTTTGGTATTTGAAACACAAAAATAGTATGCATTACTGGACAATGATGCTAGCTGATCTTTGAGGGTATTCCATGAAAGTGGAATTTTATCTGACAGATGAAATGAGCAGACGATGGAGACTGTATATGATTTGAAAATAATAGACCGGTTTAATCTTTGCAAAGAGAAACAAAACAGACACACGGTAACAATGGTACACAGAGAGTTTTGCTTAAAGATGTAAACAATACATGAAGCTTTTATGTGTTTACATTATGCCAGCCCCCAGCTCCAGGGTCGTGGATGGACGGGTATTGAACTGACGTGTCAGTCATAGATGTGTGTCACTAAGGGAACAGGACAGTGTGTCCCTGGACAATGATTAGATGTAGTGCAAAGTGATGTCTTTGTATTGTTTGGATTAGCCTGGCACCAAATAAGAGATATAGCTGAAGACATTAAGGCATACTTGTTTGTGGATAAGCATATGAACTGGAGCAGGAGTGAGAGCATAATATATAATATTAATGGAGATGTACAATTCCCATAACATATCCCCCCTGTTTATGCCTAACATGGCATAAATCAAAATCCCACCTTGATGTGATTTGTACTCTTTCAGAGGCGAAAACCCAACGGCAGCTGACTTAGACTAAGTACATTTAAACCATTTGGTAAATGACCTATTGCCAGGGAAAAGACCTTCTGGCGCCCCTTCTGCCAAGGCGGCTATTCACAAACAAGGCCTAAACTATAAAATATGGGTAACTGATTAAATGATACACAGAAAGAAAATAGCACAACAATTCAGAACAGAAACATCACAGGGATTACTATACTGATCGTTGAAACTCAACAATACGTGTATCAATCACATGTCATCACTCCAAAGGAATGAAGAAAAAGTGCCAGAGGTTAAGCTGGTCATCCCATCGAACTCAAGAGCTCCGGCCTGACCCTGCCTATCCAGTCCCTGACCCTATAACGAAAAGAGACATAAACAGGAGTGAGACATATGCACATTCTTAATGATTAAAATCAATTCTCTTAAGCTTAATAACTTCAATGAACCATACGGCCCTTAGGACTGTAGTATGATCCGTCCTGGAGCTGTTGTCCCGTTGGTGTTCATGCAAACGTTAACGTCCCTCAGATATCAAAGTGTTCATCTGAGGTCAAAGCCTCGACCACAGTCGTTGGGCAGGTGCATGTCCAGGAATGTTGACCCAGCAATGGCCACATCCATCAATCTCACCAACAAGCTCCAGATACATGGAAATCAACACAAACAAAAGTTATGAGACATGGAAGTGCCACACAAGTACATCTCAATACAGATTTAAAATACCAGTCACTTTTCCAAATATTTTGTAATTATTTTGTAGAACCAGGTCAAAATCAATTACTCTATTACAGAATACTCTGCCAATTCTTCTGCAGAGTGTGAAGCACTTTCTTAAAAGTTTTAGTTATGCTGTTAACTAGACCTGTGTTACTTTGGATTAAATCCTGTTGTAGATCTCACCTTTTCAGCTCAAGTCTTCTTTGCACTGCACCTGTCCCTGATCTCTCAGTTTGTCAGTTTCAGAGTGATGTTACAGGACGTCCTGTCACTGGCCCTGCTCACAGGTGTACTCCAGGTGTAACCCAAGATGACTATAAGTTCAAAGACTATCTTAATATTAGCTCTTACTGGTGTCCATATTAATTGTCAAATCTTATTTTCAGAACTGGTACTTGTTGTAGATGGCTTCCATCCAAATAAAAAACAAACAAATCAGAACGTTCTCTGACATTTTTAGAACAATAGAAAGTGCCTCCAGGCTTTCGTCAAACAAAACCATAAAAGCTCTTAAAAATTAACCCATAAAAATAAAACAACAGATAAACCCCGTTTCCACAGATATGGTCTGCTGGAAATCTACTTTAATCTTCTCCAGAACGGTCATGTCAACCTTCTTTCTTTCTTTATTTTTGATTTAACCTCCTCTTTTACTGAATTAAACACTGTTGTTATAGCACCTCTTCACTTTAATACAGTTAGTTTATATCTTCTTCTCCTTCTCTTTTTTGAGCCTTGGGAACCATGGCTCAAAACCTAAATAAAAATAAACATAAAATCATAAAATGAAAGGCCAGTGCCATTGATCATTTTAAAATGTTAGTCCAGCAATTATCATTTCTAATTATTCGTCTTCTTTATGTTTTCCAAATAATATCACTGTTGTCTCTGTTTTATTTAAACCACATAGTTTTGTTCAGTTCAGTTTTAATTTTAGTTATCATTAGTTGTAAGTCTTTACCTGTAACTGTGAGTGGTATCATCTGCAATCATAGTAATATTTTATTCAGCTGATGCAAACATAAATAATTTTCTCATGATCTATCGTCACAAACTTTAGCCAAAGACTTTAAATTCACAATCTAATTAGAAAATTCTCAGAATATTGTTCAATCACTTCAAATTAATTCCTTTAGAAAACCAGTTTGTTTTTGCATTTTTTCCATATTAATTTTAACCGCAGCATATTTAAAACGTTTATCCAGTCCTCATTTCATGTTTCCACTAATTTTGACCTCACAAGCAGGTACTTGTAATTTACACAAATCCGTATCTCGCTTGCTATTTTCCTCAGATGGATCAACTCCTCTGAGTCACTCTGTTGCATTAACTTATCACAAGTTAAGGCTTTTTCACATTCAGGCTGACTAATGTTAGATCTCATTATTCAGACTGAATCAACTTCTTCCAATAAAATCAATTAAATGCATTCAATCCACAGTCGCGTCCCAATCACACTTTCTCAAACACACTTTTTACTCACTCACCCTTAAGGTTAGAAAAACTTCATTAAAGCCACTTCACCTTAGTGGGCTAAGGTGATGTATCTTTCTGTATCTTTCTCACCGCTTCACACAAAGTGAACAATCCTCTGCAGGCCTGCTTTTTTACTTAGTCTCATAGACTTCGGACCTATTTCTCACTTATAAGTTGTTAGGCTAAGAATCTTGATAATAGTCCATACTCGAGTGTACCTGTGCATCCCTGCAACCTTATACCATTTTACCAACATTACTAGTTAGGCCAGACATTTGAATGTGGTGTATTAGGATATATGCTTATTCAACTAGAGCAAAATCTGCAAATTTTACCATAGATCAACATCAAACATCCAGTTTAAATCTCACCATGCACCTCTATAGGCAGGGTCTCGACAAAAACACATACAAGAAATGCATAAAAGAAAGGTTACTTCGAAGACCGCCGCCCATCTGCCAACTGCGACCCTTACATCGTGACGGAAGCTCATGTACGCACATGTATACTGAAAGAAGAAGGCGAGGAGCCTGTAGAATTCAATCAGCTTCAATTCTCACTATAAACCACACGGGCAGGGTCTCGATTTCAAAGCAATTATTCTCACCATAAACCTAGCAGGGTCTTGATTAAACTATTTTCCTGTTTAATTCTCACCATAAACCAAGCAGGGTCACGAATTTCAGCGTTAAGGACCTCCTACGTTTGCCAACTTCATGGAAACACATCAGTTAGGTTGATGTAAATATATGCAGTCCACTAAAGGTCCACAAGCATCCCAAACTACTACTTCCGGAAGTTTTTTTGGTTCACAATAACAACACACAAAAAAAAATTAACAGCTGTTTTACCTGACTTTAGTCCAATGGTCCAGTTTTTCCGCAGTCAGACGTCTCTGTTCTGTCCTCTCATCGTCTCTCTGCTCTTTTCTCTTTTTTAGTTCAGATATCGTCACAGCGTCTCACACACAGATAATGAAGATCTGGCCCGTAATGCTGGAACAGCGCATCTTAGGACTTATAAAGAAATGCTTGTTTGTGCATTTCTTCCTTACACATCAGTTTCACTTTCTGCATGAAAAACAGCAGATGTTGATATCTGGGAAGAGCCCCCAAATGTTACGAGAATTTACTTTACAGATTAAATGAGCAGACGATAGAGACTGTATATGATTTGAAAATAATAGACAGGTTTAATCTTTGCAAAGAGAAACATAACAGACACAGAGGGTTTTGCTTAAAGATTTAAACAATACATGAAGCTTTTATGTGTTTACATTATGCCAGCCCCCAGCTCCAGGGTCGTGGATGGACGTGTATTGAACTGACGTGTCAGTCATAGATGTGTGTCACTAAGGGAACAGGACAGTGTGTCTCTGGACAATGATTAGATGTAGTGCAAAGTGATGTCTTTGTATTGTTTGGATTAGCCTGGCACCAAATAGGAGATATAGCTGAAGACATTAAGTCATACTTGTGTGTGGATACGCATAGGAAAGTCTAAGCAACTAATTCCAAACAAATTCCCAACTAATTTTAAGTTAGCACAAACAGAAGAGTGGGAGCTAAACCGGTTCCTTTAAGACTGAACTACCAGAGCAAGAGTAAGATTAGACTTGATAATATTAAACTTCAGCAGAAAGCTTGTGGCTTGATTCAGGTGAGCCTCAATTATTTATTGATATAAAATGGATCCCATAGCAACTAATGTGCTACCAAGGTAACAACTAGTTTTCCTGGGGTCCATTACACAAAAACACATACAAAATTAAACAATACAGATACATAAAAACAGTAATTTGACAAAAAACATATACAAAAACCAAAACTACTACATTTTACACTTTTTGGTAACACATTGGCCCTTTAAATGCAGAATTAGGTAGGTCCCTTATGACAAAAATAATAATGTTAGTTACCACTTTCTAACAACAAGTCTGACATTTCCAAGCACAGAAGTAGACAAACATGTGCAACAAGAAGATGAATGTTGATTTAAGAACCTCCCAGAAAACAATTCTGATGTAATTTGCATATCTCATTTAAAACAAAGAGCTTTACATCCTCAGACAATAATAATATTCACAATTTTCCAAAGGTCTCCAGCTAAAGAAAAATGTGTTGTTAATCTGTGTACCTACAGGTTTACGGCCCATCATGCTCTGCACCAGGTCATCGAGGCCAGTAGGGACTCGGTGGTGCTGGTCTTCCTGGAGGATATCCATGACTACAAACTGTCCCACAACCTGCTCCTGCGCAGGGGCATGCTGCGGCCCTGTTGTGTTCTGCACTGGCCCGTTCAGAAGGAGCGAGTTCAGGCTTTTCACCAGAAGCTGCTCATAGCTCTGGGAAAGACCAACCAATGACATTAATTACTCTGGATTCACACGGACATAGGAATACCTTTTAGTAATACTTTAAATACTGTTCATGCTTACCCTAAAGCTGTAATAAAACATTGGTAAAATATGCAATTAACAAAGAATTACTAAATAATGTAGAGATGCTGAAATGTCTTTTGTAAATAGGATTCTAAATAGGCTTCTTTTTCAAAACATTAACAATGCATGAGACCTGTTTGGATTTAAGAAACCTGTCTGATAATACTAAAATTGGCAGGAATGGTATTTGCTTTTTTTCTTTAGTTTTGTAATGTAAATTGTTGTAGTTGTGTTGTGTTTTTTTTTTTTACTGTTTGGATGGGTAGTCAAAAAAAACAACCTACACCCTTTTGGTCAAGGACAGCTTTGTTTTATATAAACATATTATAAAAAAAATTCTTCCTCTTTTTTTTTTTTTTTTTCCTACACACCAACTAAACTAAACATTGTAAATATGGACTTTAGTACTTTACTAAGGCTAAATAATTATGATAAAGTGGTTAGCATTGAGTCAATCCCCAGGTTGGATGATGTCATCTTCCAGCAGTGGCCAATATTAGCCTAAAGGACCACAGCATATTTATCATCTGTGCTTCCAATTCCTTGTCCCGTTTAACAAATTTTCATTGTTCAAACTTTAAAGCGTGGCTAAGTAATCTGAGACAATTCTGCTTTTACTTTTGGTAATGCTTCTTTTTTAGTTTTTGTCATATTTAGGTTTTATGCCATTTTGGTCCCCATTCATTTCTTTTGGAACTTAAGCAAAATCAGTTTTTTTCTGCTTTTACTTCTGCTTCTTCTGCTCTTTACTGCTTCTGCCTAGTTTAACCTTTTTGCACCGTTCAAACTTTAAACAAATTGCAAGAGTCTGGTCTTTATACATATTAAATATCTTTTTTGTAACTTTTACATTTTTTCTCCAGTTGCAGATTAAAAACTTTTTGGAAAGTTGGGATTTTTGGGCATCGCCAGAGACCACATTTAGACCAGGACCACATTAAGACCACCCCAGGACCAGGACTCTTGTCCCTGACTGTTTATTCCAATATCATTTCTATTGGAGACTGTCCCAAATTGAAGTTCTTCCAAAGTCCAAACAAATATCGTCATAATTCTCATTTTTTTAACAGTAGCTGTCCTAACGCCTGTTTATCTAATCATATCAAATATGACATTTTTTCTTTCTTTTTTTTCTGTTACCCATTTGCAGTTTTTACATCTATCTTCTGTATTTTCATCTTTACAATGTTAAAGCAAATTCTAGCATCAGCTAATTTCAGATATCTTTGGAAAATTGGAGAAAAAATTCTGACCTTTAGGGCTATTCTGTCTTTAAGGGCCTTTCAGCTTTTGTTCCAGCCTTTTCTGCCCCCTTTCCTGTCGTTTCTGCCCCTTTTCAGCCCATTCTGCCTTTGTAGGCTCTTTCTGCCCTTGTTACAGCCCTTTCTGCCATTTTAAGCCCTTTTTTTTCAGCTTTATTTTTCAAAGTTTTCAATATTCAATCACCTGCAATGGCAGAAGCCATTGCAAAGATTCTAGTTAATATATTCCCCTTTTGGCGCTCTGAAGGCACACAAACACACAGAATAGTTCATTTAGGTCCACAGAGGTCCCAAGGTCCGACAAAACAAACAAGCTTGATCCGTGACGATGTTACAGGAGCAGCAGATACTAGCATGTAGCATTAGCATGGTCTTGATTATTGGATCTCACTGTTCCACAGCCAGTTTACAAAATTAAAGTGGTTTTGAAAAGAAACAATCAAAATTCCCATATCTTGGAGTACACAGCGTATGGAACAAGCAGTATATAAGAGTATAAGAGTCGCTGCTCTTTTTACAGTGTTTTCAGTTGTACAAGTGATGGGCAAGTGAATTAACCGCTCCGCTCTATTTTAATGGTTAGTGTTAACGCTAATTGTTTATTTCTTTAAATTTGATTTGAGATTTTTTCTATCGCCCATAGCAGTTCATCAATGTGACAGACAAAAGAGATTATGTGCACACTTTTATAAATAATATATATTATAAACTCTTACTTACATTTTATCCTGATAGATTAGGCCTATATTAGTGACTGTATACTTTTCTTTTTCTCTGTGCATAGTTTTTATCAGGGAGGGTGGTGCCCTATCACTATCTATAGGCGAGCCGCCCCTGTCTCCTGGAAATTCAAAGTAGTACATTTTTATTTTATTATTTACAGTTCTAGCGTTTCTTTTTTAAAAATATGTATATCAATATAAAAGCGGACTAAATTGCATTACAAAGATACGTGTATGTATAGTAATGGGCTCAGTGACATATTCCTTAAATAGAATGAGGTTACAACATCAAGCATGCGCCTATGTGCCAAGATGTTTAGGTCAAGATGAGATTCACTGGCCATAATAACCTTATATTATACCCTTTTAAAATACTATTACAGTGAAAGTATCTTGGTGTGCAGAAGTAGCAATACTGGGTACAGTACATCAGTAATTACATAAAGATGCATCCCCTTTAAATTGTGTATATACAGTATAGTTATAGACAATAACTATTATAATAATAATGAAGGAATTATGCATTACTTTACCTCTTACACTGTCCTACACAAGGTACTTTTCTTCAAATATTTGGCAGAAACAACTTAAGGAAGCCTAATCAAATTAGTTTCATGGGGGCTGTGACACCTGCACTGTTTAATCCGGACTTACGAACTTTCCCATTTGGTCTGAATCAGTTTGTCAGGTGTGACTAAACAGCTGCTCTTTTTTGTTTGACAAAAAGAGTTGCTCTGGTTTGAGATTTCTTAAAAGAACAAGTTAACATAATGAACCAATACTACCCTGTTCCACAAATGCTGTAACTCCTACATTACCTGTGTACTCCAAAAGTCATTGCGTATTACATATTTACAGGTTTATTGCTCTTTATATATCTTTGTGTCTATAATCTATATCTATAATCATTCATAAACAGTAAATGAGGACTCTCTTCCCCGAAGACCTGCTCTGATCTGGGTTAAAGGGGAGCTGCACTTGCCAACATGAGGCAGACTGTAAACTTGGCTTACATATGTTTGGATAATCCTTGTTTAAATAAGCATAAAATTCAGCTACAGCAAGTGTGAAGGCTTCACGCCTTTTAAACATAAAGAGTACGTTTTAAAATATCACACATAATGAAAACACTGACTACTGTCTTGTGCGCTCTGTTATATCTATTTATACCACGCGTCTGTCTGTTTTATTTCACTGGTGTACTTAACAACATACTCTTTGGTGCTACCTTACTTACTCTTAATCATATGGTAACACAATAAAACTATTAATTGTGCACCATTTGTAAAGTCTATCATTGTACAAATCCTTTTGTACCACATAAAAACTGTCTAGACCGGAGTACTTTGGAATCGTGGCTCTCGGAACATGCTCCTTAGTGACTTTGTGAGTCAGGTGACCGCTTCAGAGTACAGACCCCTTTTTCATTTGTTACAAGCAGCTTGTGTTGAGTTATTTTATTTACATTTTTTCAGAAATATATATTTCAGAGTTACATAAGGACTGTGTTGGAATGTCACACTTACTTTAGTCTAAAACAACAGATTTTTACCTATTTTTACCTAAATTATTTTACCTATATGCATTAAGGTGTGTTATTCTAAGGCACAATAATAAAGTTGTTATGTAACCTGAATTTACTTAGGGTAGCCCCATTGGGACAAAGGTCTTTCAAGGGACAACAACCAGAGGATTGTAAATAATTGACATCTTTATTGCAGTATATAGCTGTCTTTACAGAACACATTTCTGTTGTTCCTGCCATTCAACCATTTACAGCTGATATAATATCTAATAATCATGCACCATAAAAAATAAAAAAAAAGTGTTCAAAGTTAGAGAGAAAGTGGGTGGGGCAACAACAGTCCCCTCCCACCTCAGTCTGAGCACTTATAAGCAAAGGCACACAACAGTCATGTGCTGGCGTTCTGCACAAACACAGCCTGTTTACACACACAGCAGCACAGCTCAAGATGGCAAGCCTACTGGGCAGTTACTCGCTTTCTTTAGCGGTGGTCAGCATCTTCATCGTCAGCCTCACATACATCACCTACAAGCTGCTCGCCAGTTATGTGTACAAGTATGTGACCATGAGGCCCATTCCGGAGATAGGATCCACATACCCCATCATCGGAAACGCACTCCAGTTGAGGAGCAATGGAGGAGGTAGGACTTAACCAAAAAAATATTATACCTGATTGTCGGAGGTTAGTGGATTTGTATTTAATTATTATTTTTTGTTTGTTTTAGAGTTCTTTAACCAAGTTGTGGAGTTCACCCAAAAGTTTGCCTCGTCTCCACTGTTTAAGATCTGGATTGGCCCCATCCCGTTTGTCATTCTGTACCATCCTGAAACGGTTGAGGTATATAATATGTATATGATATGTTTCTGTTTAACGCAAATAATAATGCTCAGCGATCGTTCCACTGCAGGAAATGACGTGTTTAGTGTTAAAATACAATGCATTTACTGTAGTCTGAAACAACAAATTATTACTGTAAAACATCTAACAAGTAATAACTATATTATAAAATAACAATTTGTATAATTTGTACATTTATGGCATTATATTGTTGCATATTAGAATTTAATTGTTCCAACATGTCTCAATGAACAGTTAATTACTGTAAAAACATCAAATTCTTGCTTCAGTGTCGATTAGTTTATTATCATAGCCTTGTTACCATTAGTTAAATGACTCTCTTTTTACAGGACTTACTTTCGTCTAAAATAACAAATAATTACCGTAAAACATCTCTGTGGGAGTTCTCAGTCATCCAGGACATATTCAACAAAACCTTTCAACAAAGCTTTTCTTAAAAGTTGTGTTTTATTTATTACAATCCAGTACTGGTTCTTTTACTTGATAAAAAAAAGGTCGCCAGTAAGTTTCTGTAAATCTTTAAGTCCATTTTACACATGTGAAGGTTCTTAGTCATCCAGGAGTTCATGAAAAAAAGGTTGAAGTAAAAGCATCTGGACTAAGTTTTCAAGGTGAAGACATTTTGTCTCTAATTCCAATATCGACTAATATCGACTGTAAGAGAGCTGAGTTTATGTCTCTAGAGGGAGGAGTTTAACCTGAAACCAAACCTGATGGACCAGGTTGTTCTGTTCTCACCCTCGTTGGCAATAAAAGGACAGTGTGACTCCTGATGTGAGAGTTGTTAAGGCTCAGGAGAGTCATTAGTGACACTGTTCTGTTCAGGTGCTGTGTTTGTTGTTCTAGGGTGAGGCTCTTTTGTTTAAGGTTTCAGAATACTGTTGTTAATACTAGGCAACATGAATCTTCAACGAGGACTTTTCCATTTTCACAAAAATGGCTTCCTTCACCCCTCTCTCAAACCATCTGGCCTCTCTGGCCAAAATGCCGACATTGCTGTCCTCAAAGGAATGTCCTTTGTCTTTGAGGTGGAGGTGGACTGCAGACTCGGGTCCTCCAGGATTGGCTCTTCTGTGCTGATACATGTGTTTGTGAAGCTGTTGTTTAGTTTCACCAACATAACTGTCACTGCACTCTTCACTGAACTGCATAAACTACATTACTCTGTTTGTGAGGATCTTGTCTTTAGGATGGACCAGTTTTTGATGCAGCATGTTCCCTGGTTTAAAGTATATTGGAATGTTGTGTTTGTAGAAAATCCTTTTAAGTTTTTCAGATAAACCAGACACATAAGGGATAACTACACCCTTCCCTTTTGTCCCTGGTTCCTGTCTGTTTGGTGTCTGTGTCCTCTTGGTTTTGTTGAAAGTCCATTTGGGGTATCCACAGTCTCTCAGGGCTTTACAAATGTGTTGTTCTTCTTTCCGTTTACCCTCTGAGGTTGTGGGCACCTCTTGTGCTGAAGAGTCCTGATGACTCCCAGCTTGTGCTGCAGTGGGTGGTGGGAATCAAACAGCAAATATTGATCCGTGTGTGGAGGCTTCCTGTAAACTTCTACTTGGAGAGTCCTGTCCTCACAGATAACCAATGCACAGTCTAAGAACGCCAGGCGGTTGTTTATGGCATCTTCACGGGTGAACTTGAGGTTTTTGTCCACTGCGTTGATGTGTTCTGTGAAGGCTTCTACTTCCTGGGTTCTGATTTTGATCCACGTGTCATCAACATATCTGAACCAGTGACTGGGCACTGCACCTGAGAAAGAGACCAGCGCTCTGTTCTCTACTTCCTCCATGTACAGGTGAGCCACAATCGGGGAGACAGGTGATCCCATGGCACAGCTATGTTTTTGTCTGTAGAAGTTACCTCTGAACTGGAAATAAGTAGTGTTCAAGCATATCTCCAGTAAACTGCAAATATGGTTCAAGGTGAGGTTTGTGTTGTCCTGTAAGTGTCTCTTGGAATTAAAGATGAAACAACTTCACCTTGAAAACTGAGTCCAGATGCTTTTACTTAAACCTTTTCCATTTTACACAGTTTTTCTATTTTACTCCTGGTTAACTCCTGAAATCTACTATCAAGCTCAGCACTGACTCAATATAAATTCATAATTCATGTACTTTGTGTTGTACAATATAGAAAAATGTTGTTACTTCTTTTTGAACTGACACTGGTGATAACTATGTTCAAGACATTTCTTGACGTAAAACACAGAGCTGGCACATCATATATATATATATATATATATATATATATATATATATATATATATATATATATATATATATATATATATATATATATATATAAATAGAGGAGACACTGTTAATAACTATCACTAGTCATATATTTATACAGTGTTAACAAGGGACTTATTATGCTTTTGTTTTACAAAAATAAATGAAGAGCAATAGAGGTGTATAGCAGACACTAGAAGCAGCACGTGATGGATAAATAGATTATTATTGAACAAAGGGACAAAAGCTTGCCGCATCCAATCAATGATCTACTGCAGGAGGCGCTCACAGGCACAGATCAGCTGCGTAAAAGTGTGTAAAGCAAAGCAAGGATTTACTTTATACAGACCTGTGTATAATGGGAAGCCCATACTCATAAGAAGGACATGAGGACACACAATAATCTACTCAGATGCTATTTGCATAAAAATGTGGCCTTCACACAGTTAAACCATGGTGTTCACTTGCTCCATTCTTTAATAAATCAGTCCACAATGACAGTATATTCAACAACACTTTAGCAGCTACTTACGTTATGAAAATGGACATCTCATGTCCGTTTTTCGCATTCGTCCATCAGTCTTCTCTCAGGAATGATACAGGATTGTTCTCATGCATCTCATCAGCTCATAAACACATCGGTCTGTGTTGTCCAATAGCTCACTTACACTCCAAACCTGACTTGCTTCCTACGTTATCGTCTGTAAAGACTGCTCTGCTTTTTGTGGCCAGAACAGCATCTAGTGTCCTGCTGTGATCAGGTGGATGCACAGGCCTGAGGTAAGGAAGACCAGGTTTGGACTCAGTAAAGTCCCCCTAGGAAAGATATTAGAAACCAGGTCCAGTTTCAAATATTATTATTATTATTTTATATTTATTTATTCATTTGTAATTAAAAGTATTATACAATATATATTTTATTATCTAATTATGTAATTATGTATAAAATATATATTTAGGTAACATCTAATATTTTTTTCATGGACTTTAGAATAATTACAAAATTCATTATCAATACCTTTTTTTATACTTTTATTTTTTAAACTTAATACATACTTAATTTTTTAATATTTATTTATAAATCTTAAATAGCGCGCTGCTTCCATGCCTTTAAATACATCAGTGTTATCAGGTCTCAGTCCATCTTTGATCCAGTAGTTATATTTTTGTGTCTTTACACAATCGTCTTCCCAGAGGTCATATACAGTGATTTACTGAAAAAGATTTCATAAATACACTATATTAGTAGTAAACAGCAGTCCAAATTATGTAGATCTTTAAAGTTTACCATTTTACTTTTTTTATTCTGCAATGCATTTTAAAAATAGCAACTGCACCAATGTATGGTTTAATGAAATAAAGTTTTATTTGGAGAAAAAGTTGAGGAACTCGTATTGATATTTGGTTGAACTTTTATGTAACAGAAATACAAAGTGGGAGGAGACATGTCCAGAGCTTGTATAAACATACAACAAATGGCTTGAACCACATCCACTTTGTTGACATGTCATTGACCTTTTACTCCTAACCGAGTTGCACCAAAACTCAACCTGCAGCCACTGCTCTGTTCTGGCCAGCAACTTACCAACCTTTACATAACCCTGTCTACTACACATTCTATAGGTTCAATTCTTGTGTAAGATTATGTAATTGATATAACCTTCATGTACCCTGTGATGCCTGTACTGTATATGTTGCCTTTACAGAAAATTCTGAACAACAATATTCACATGGACAAGGCCTATGCATACAACTTCCTGCATCCTTGGCTTGGAACTGGTCTGCTCACAAGGTATGTCCTCAACTCAAAGGCTATGTTCACAGTAGTCTTTGGTTTTGTTGCTGTAAGCGTTCACATTAATTGAACAAAGTCAAGTCCACTTTTATGGCCCAGCTTATAACACAACCCCACAATAATATCCTTTGCATCTCCTTTAAAGGTTTGGCCAGATTTTGTTGAATATTGTAGTGGTACTATTTAATACAACAAAAAAAGAGACTAAGCTTGATGAGAATTGTGTAGTGTCTAATACAGTCTGCAGATGGCACTACAGGAAAGCAAAAGGAACATTAGAGTGGATAAATATGGGGCTATTCCATTAAGATTGCTTTACCTAAAAAGCAATATTTAAACTGACAAGCACATTTTTTGAGAATTATTTTCCATAAAACAGGCTTATCGTGAGTCAGACTAATTCACCAGGGGCACTTATGAACGAACCTTAGCCTGGTCCTGGTTCAGACCTGGTCTTAGCCGGTTAAAGGTCAAAACCTTTTTATGTTGCTGTGGCTGAAAAATCTTTTCTGTCTTCATCTCTGTTAAAAAGCACTGGCACCAAGTGGCGTCAGCGAAGGAAGATGTTGACCCCCACCTTTCACTTCAATATTCTGGCCAACTTCCTGGAGGTGATGAACGAACAGGCTGAGATCCTGGTGGAGAAGCTGGAAAAGCAGGCGGGGAAGGGTCCTTTTAACTGCTTCTCTCACGTCACACTGTGCGCCCTGGACATCATCTGTGGTCAGTTCTTTTCTCATAATCACAGTATACAATAACAAAAACATGTTTGTTTTTTTTACATACATACAAACATAACTGGGTACATTACATTACTCAAGCTTAATGCAGTTATGTAAACAGACAGACCAAATGGATACTTAGGCCCAATCCCAGTTTTCCAATTTACCCCTTCTCTTTGGCCCTAATCCTTGGCCCTCTAAAGGACGGGGTAAGCGCTAGGGCTATAATTAGAATCATTTTAATATAATTAAAATATATATTTTAGCCTGAATAAGGTATTATTTATTATGGGTATTATTTTACACCTCTCTCTCAGCCGAGATTTATGAGAAATGTTTTAATGTTTAATGTTTGACCCCGTTTTAAATGTGGTCCCCGAAAATCTCAGCCCTTACCCCTAGGTCCTCCACCTTGATCCAAATGAGTATTGGGGCACCACTTGTCTTTCATGAATGTGCAAATAAAATAACATTTATTTAGTAAATGTAAATACAAACACCAATCTCAACTGTTTTTCATTTATTGTCAATGACTTTCAGTTACCCCACCATTTACAGAACTCTATTATTAATAAAAGACTACACCCCATACTACATGTTGTTTACGTTACATATTGGTAAAATGCTTTTGTAGAAACTGCAATGGGGAAGAAAATCTATGCCCAGAGCAATTCTGAATCGGAGTACGTAAAGTGTGTATACAAGTAAGTCCTTTATTAATAAAAAAGCATTATTTCCTCTCAGGTGAAGAGTCGTATTTAACACGTTCTGTTTTTTTTTCAGAATGAGTGACATCATCAGCCGCAGACAGAGGCAGCCCTGGTATTGGCCGGACCTTGTGTATTATTACTTTGGTGAAGGCAAAGAGCACAACAGGACACTCAAGGTCCTTCATTCATTTACATCCAAAGTGAGTCATCAAACCATTTCATGTATTTTTCTCTGTAACACGTCACAAAAAATATCAATCAGGGCTTTTTCAACATTTACCTAACGTTTCTATATATGCAAAAACAATATGCTGTAAACAAATAATGTATAAAAATATCATATGTTTATTTGTATATTTATATCAGGTTGTTTATTGTATTTTCTACAACAGCAACATTAAAAACAAATAATAGAAATTGAATTGAGATGTTTTGATAAGATGTATAACAACAGTCAAGAACAACCATGAACTGTATAAAGTCCCCCAAAGAGCGGTAAATTATTTTTTGTTATGACTGGCTCAGGGTCGCATTGCAAATAATATCTTTAATATTGTACATTTTTATGACTGTCTTAATGTATATTTGGCTTCAACAAACATTAAAACATCCTATGTGCTTAAGATTTTTATATGTACAAGGCCCCCCGGTACATACTGCACTGGCCCCCTAAGTGTCTAAGAATGCCTCTGGGTTTTGATTTCAAATGACTACGACTACAAAAAAACGATTTTTGTTATGCCATTACTAATGGAAGGGCCAAAGCCAAAAGAGTTTATGTCCAATCCAATTTAGCTTCTTCCGATTAAAAGAAACACTTTTAAAACCTATTTTACATTCGTACAAGAATGGGTTGGAATCACACAATAGCAACAACTTCATTACCTCTCTCTTCTTCAGGTGATAAACCAGAGAGGAGAGAACATTTCTAACATAGAATCCGACAGCGAGACTGACGGGAAAAAAAGACGGGCCTTCCTGGACATGCTTCTGAAGACAACAGATGACGAGGGCAACAGCATGAGCCACCAGGACATACAGGAAGAAGTGGACACCTTCATGTTTGAGGTGGGTGTTCCAACAAACAGTAACATGAAGTAACACCCAGTGACATTAAACATCATTATGTGCACAGGTCACTTTACAAACACTTTTACAGTTAATCACTAGTCAATGGGAAGACATTCACAGTAGCAGCCATTGTGGGTTGTACTAATAATGAATAAAGCCTCATTTTTCCCCCTTGGTCAAAGCATTAACCTCCTGGCTAACCAAACTAAACTGTAAGGATTTCTTATTAGCAGCAGAATTTTCACAGGAAAGACCTCTTATTTATTATACCAATTTTTTTATGGTTAAGTAGGAAAAATATATGTAAACTCCATCAACAGTCCTGTAACCAAACTTTAATGTTGTCCGAAAATACAGCACTATTGTCTTGGTAAACATCTGAGCAATTAGGGAAGCATCAACTTAAAGGGCTCACATGAAGTTTGATACTTTCAACAATCTAAAACCGTAAAGTTTATTGATAACGGCAACCAGACCCCCAGAATATTACAGTTTTTTTTTTTTACTTTTACAGGAGAACATTTATGTCCCACCAAAGACTAGTCTGCTTTTGTTCAAACAGAAAATATTAACAGTCAGACTGTACATTATTCTATTGTAATAATGAAATGGCAATATAAATTTCCAAAATGATGATAATCAGTATTTGTAGTTGCTGCAAATTCCTTCTGTCATGGTGCCAACGCTCATTCTTAACAATTTCATTCTGACCTTTTCTTCTTGTTTAAAAAGGTGAACCAACGCACAATCACAAAATACAAAGCCATTACATCATTCCATTGTTTGACAGCAGACGTAGCCAGTGCTGGAATAGGCACTTTTTCTGTATTTTTTCTGCAGCCATTAATTCAGTATTGACCAACCATCCAATTAGAGCCCCGTAACTCTAGACCTCTCTTTTTGTGAGCATCTGATTGGCCAAAACTTCTGTTGCCCGTACATTAATATTTCCTATGAATCCTTAATAATAAAGCCTAAAAGCTATGTAGGTCCTCATTAAGCTGTAGAAAAGATGAAAATGAGGTGTGTAATTGTAGTCTGAAATGACTCCAGCCACATTTTGAATGTTAGTATATTCATACTATGTGAAAATGCCAAAAACGCTACATACAAAGTACAAAACTGTTTAAATGGTATCCATTTGGAAAATTCTATTTATCAGTCAATTTGGCTCTTGCCTATGTTACATAATTTCAAGCAAAGTTTTGTTACATGACTGATTATTCCATGTCCTGTTAAATTACTGCAAATAAAACAATTTTCAGACTATTTTCTCAGACTGAGTTTTCCCTTGTGAACTGCATTTGCTCCACAGGGTCACGACACTACAGCAGCCGCCATGAATTGGGCCCTCCACTTGCTGGGCTCCTACCCTGAGGTGCAGCGCAAAGTGTACCAAGAGCTCCAGGAGGTTTTCGGTAACAGCCACACGGCCCCGCTCTGTCAATCCCCACCTTTTGACTTCACTGAAATCATTTATTTTCCTGCCTTTGTTCCTCCTCTAACTACAGATGAGAACCGGCCCAAAATAAATGAAGAATAATTGATTTTATTCCTTTGTTGATGTGCTGCAGTGTAAGTGCAGGTTTCCACGATGTAATGCTTTTGGAGTTTAACAGATCAAACATCTATCAAGACCTAGAGCAGAGGCTAGTTTTGATCATTTATTAGACATATTGTACTTCTTTTTAGACCAAAGGTGGTCTAATCATGTTGGATGGGTTTTCCAACCATTATCTGCATACAGACAGTAATTTATAATGCTATCAAGAGTGTGTAAATATTGTCAGCCTTTAAACAGTTAATGCTAAATCAATATACAGCTTGAGCAGTTACACTGTGATTTAAAATCTTGACAAACATTGCATTTTCTTGTTGAAGCAGGCCTAGACTCAGCATAGACTAAAGACTTAATACATTTAGGGGGCATTTTTTTAGGGCTAATAATAAGCTGACACTAATTTATTTTTTCTTCAGAGGGAAAAAACTTCTACTCTCTATTCTTTCCCACTCCACTCTACACCATTGTTTAACTTACTTACTCATTACTTTTCTTTTCAATACTACACTACACTACATTACAATATACAATATATCATACCAGACTGCACTATATTATACCATACTACAGAAAATTACAGTCATTTGCACAGTACTACGCTACAACACAATACTATAAAATAATTTATGCTCAATTTTTTCCACACTATTGATATTTGATTTTTAATTTGCCTTCATTTTAATATTTGCCTTAATTTAGTTGACTAAGATTAGATATTGTTTGAATGATCCTAGGAGCTATGTTGTCAGGGGCTATATGCCCCTGGTAGGGTCTCCCAAGGCAAACAGGTTCTAGGTGACAGACCAGACAAAGAGCGGTTCAGAACCCTTATCAAAAGAACCGTTAAGTTGCATGGAATAACCAGGCCCTGGGTTGGGGCTCGTATGCTTGCCCCAACCCCGGGCCTGGTGGCCAGGTCTTCAACTGCCATTTCCTACAGAACTTTGACCAGATCCCGAGAGAGGCTGGAGACATTGAGTCCGAGTGGACCATGGTCTCCACCAACAGGTGGAATCCTGCGGACTTCAACTGGGGACATTGTTGGGCGGTGGTTGAATATTTTGAGGATCTCCTCAACCCAACCGACACGTCTTCCAATGAGGCAGCAGAAGCCAAGGGCTCAGAGGTGGACTTGTCCATCACTCAAGCTGAAGTCCCTGAGGTAGTTGGGAAGCTCTTCAGTGGAAAAGCACAGGGGATGGATGAGATCTGCCCAAAGTACCTCAAGTCTCTGGATGCTGTGGGGCCGAAAAGAACAAGGTCCAAGGTAACAGGCGGCCAAAATGAGCTTTCTCCGCAGGGTGATGGGGCGCTCCCTTAGAGATAGGGTGAGGAGCTTGGTCACTCGGGAGGAGCTCAGAGTAGAGCCGCTGCTTCTCCACATCGAGAGGAACCAGCTCAGGTGGCTCGGGCATCTGTTTCAGATGCCTTCTTGACACCTTCCCGCGGGCATGTCCACCTGGGAGGAGACCCCAGGGAAGACCTAGGACACGCTGGAGGGACTATGTCTATGCTGGCCTGGGAACACCTCAGTGTCCCCCTGGAAGAGCTGAAGGTGTCTAGGAAGAAGGGAAGTCTGGGCATCTCAGCTTAGAGTGCTGCACCCGCGACCCCGCCCCGGAAAAGCGGTAGAAGATGTAGAATATTTGCCTTAATTTGGGAGACTAAGATTAGCTATGTATATGTACCAGGTTTGCCACTGAGGCAGCCCAATTTTACAATACAATACTATAGTATACTATCTTTTATTTACAGTATAAAATCTTAGATTGGATTTCTGATGAACCTGGCTGTTTAGGAGCTGCAATGGGAATTCAAATATACTTTCAGACACACTGTTTTATTTGTTATTATTTATAAAAACACTGTATCCTCAGGGCTTGTTTAAAGCCATAATCATCAGCGATAATGTTTATAACGGAAAGTGTAGAGGATAAAATGAGCCTGTGTTTATGTCCTGTTCTAAGGGTCGTCTGGGCGACCCATTAACACCGAGGACCTGAAGAAGCTCAAGTATCTGGAGTGTGTAATCAAAGAGGCTCTGCGGCTCTATCCGTCCGTGCCCTTCTTCGCTCGCACCATCTGTCAAGACTGCCAAATCAGTGAGTCAAAGAAAGTGATATTTTATAGTTACTTAATAAAAATTCTTGCCAGCCTTTTGTAGCCATAAATACAGCGGAAGATAAACGTTTTTAAAGACCCCAAATATTGCATTAAGAATCACTCTTTAAGTCTTCAAGACTATTGAATATTAGTTTGATGATGTGATGGTTTATTTAGTTTTTGTTCAGATTTATTTGTTTTGATACTGGCAATGTTGAGAACTGACATATTGAAACTGTTAAGAATTTAGTTTTTATAAAAAAAAATATATATATATATATATATATATATATATATATATATATATATGTTTTTTAGCTGACACTTTTATCCAAAGCAACTTACATTGAACTTCTAATTACCAGTGTTACAGCTACTGGAGGCAAGGTGGGTTGAGTGTCTTACTCAAGGACACAAAGACAGTATGAACTGTGGGGAGAGTGGGAATTGAACCGCCTACTTTCTGGTTGAACCTTTGAACTTTTTTTTTAAAACTACAAGTATTTATAAATTAGGTACTTGCAAAGTAACAATGCCAGGAGTTTAGAGAGTTCAGTTTGTCTTTTCTTTTTATCTGTGGCTTTTTTTACTGTCCTTGAATTTTATTATCTTATTTATATTAGGGTAAGGGTTAGATCTCATCAAAATCTGAAAATTTGTAAATGAAAAAATAATAGCTGAAACACAAAATGTTGTATCATCAACTAGTTACGATATTTAGTTCTTGTTAATATAGTATATTTTAAACTAATGGAATATGTATGTGTAGGTCATATCTCAGTCATCCTGGACATATTGAAGAAAAGGTTAAAACAAGATTAAGACGTGTCATTCCTCATCCAAGGAACATTTTCAATTTTGACTTCAACTGATACACGAGAGCTGAACTTATATCTCTCGAAGGGAGGGGTTAACCTTCAAACTAACTGTGATTGGAGCAGGCTGTTCACCTTAAAACCTACGTCTAGATGCCTTTCTTTTTACCTTTTTGTCCCATTGTACAAAACATTTTAAACTGGTTTAAATCATGGTTAAAATTAAAATTTGGCTCTAAGGTGTAAACATTTCTTATAGTAAATTAAATTTAATGTTGCTAAAGATCATTCTTAAGCATAATTTGAACTATGTTCTTTAAAATAGATACATACCATATCTTAACTTATTGATCTTAAATTTAGAGACTTTAGGTTTATAAAATGTTTCTAAATGTGACTCAACATTGCTGTACATTTATCTAGTTCTATTCTTTCTATTCTCCCATTATTGCTTTGCTCTCTAATGTTCCAATTTAAAGTTCTGCTCTGTACTTTTCTAACACTTCTTTTTCTTATACTGACTTTAAGCTCTGTTTCCAAACCACAAATGTGTTTAAACGCTTTTTGCATTTGTATTTTCAATTCCACAATTTTCTATTGTAGCCTTTCTGTTCTGCTGACCCTCACTTTAAGCTCTCTTTGTAGCACTGGAATCAATTTCCTCTTTCCAATATCACAACTCTGTTCCTCTTTTTTTAATCACACAAGACCAATTTCAGTTGTGCAAAGTGACACATTGCAAAATCTGCCAAAAATATGTGTCATGGGCTTTAAACCTAACCTGAATCCTAAAACTAGAATTAGAGGTACAAGGTTTATTTGAATGTGTTTTTTTCATACCATTGTAAACACATTTAATAAAAAGGACACTTTCTGGGAGTTTGGTGTTGTAATGTATGCCATACCTAAAACACTGTCACTTGCAGATGGCTTCAAGGTGCCCAAAGGTTCCAACGTCATCATCATCACATACGCCCTCCACCGTGACCCGCGCTATTTCCCAGAGCCCGAGGAGTTCAGACCGGAACGCTTTCTTCCAGAGAACTCTGTGGGAAGGCCTGCTTATGCATACATCCCCTTTTCCGCTGGACTGCGCAACTGCATCGGTAAGACACCACCCCTGCCCCGTTCTGCTCTGGAGACTGTTTGACAGCCCAACGGTTAACGTGTGTAAAATTCTGTTCCCAGGTCAGCGTTTTGCCCTGATGGAGGAGAAGGTGGTGCTGGCCTCCATCCTGCGGAACTTCACCGTAGAGGCCTGTCAGAAGCGCGAGGATCTGCAGCCTGTCGGAGAACTCATCCTGCGTCCGGAGCAGGGCATCTGGGTCAAGCTGGAAAAGAGGACACTGCTGTCTTCAGCTAATTGATCAAATTTCTCCTTTATTTTCAATGTTTCATGTATTGCTCTCTGGAAATGATATAAAAATAAAGTGAAATTAATTACATATTGTGGCTTTTTACAATTCCAACCTATATATATATTTGTGGTAGGTCAGGACCCACATAAATGACACATGCACGTTTAAATTAGAGCTACAGCTAACTAAAGTCTACATTATACATTGAGAAAAAAAACTTCAAAGGGCATTGAAAAAGCTTAATCCAATACAGAGGGACATATAATAAATAATTATATATATATATATATTTATGGATTTGTTTATTGGCCTAGTGACATCCTCCCTGGGGAGGTGTTCCGGGCACGCCCCACTGGGAGGAAGACCTAGGACACGCTGGAGAGACTATATCTCTCTGCCTCGGGAAAGACTCGGTATCCTCCCAGAAGAGCTGGAGGAAGAGTCTAGAGAGAGAAGTCTGGGCGTCTCTGCTTAGACTGCTGCCCTGCGACCCGGTCCCTGATAAGCGGTAGAAGATGGAAGCAATAATGTGTAATTGAAAGTTGTTCATTTGTATATTTGGCCATTGACATTAACCTCTGTCCTACAAAGCTAATGTGAGCTAAAGTCCAATGAGCACTGCATGCAGAATTTTTTTAAATAGCTGGCAGTCAGCATTTAAAATGTTTGAGAGCAGAATTAGGATAAAGTTTGTGAGGACAGTGAGGTAATAAAATTTGGCTAAAGCTGCAGTGTCTTATTATAATGCCAGGTACCAACAAGAGCCAATAAATAATGAAAGTTTATTAATATATTTCTTTACATGCCCTAGAGATGATTTCACAGATATACTAAAATTTTACAAAAAACAAATAAAATATTATCAGGGCTATATTCATAATAATTACACATTCATGAGCACAATTTCCTTTTCTTGCAGGTTGCGATTATCAAGATGATTCAGTGAGACCCTGAATCTTGTCCTTGGATTTCGTTTTCTGCATCATATCCGGGTCGACTTATTCATTCATTATAAAGTTCTTAATTAATTTCAATGAATTTTTTTTCTGTCCTGAATCCCATTGAGGTCAGCGGGATCTATTGTAACGAAGTAGCCATCACAGTATGACACAGATACAAATGACCCCATCCATAACGTCCCGGGATGATTTAAGTCAGCACGACTTCAAGGGTCATTGCCTAACACCCAAATGACATGATGGATGATAAATGCCATGCTTTTTTCAGACGCTATTATTTGAATTATTGAACACGTCTCTAATCAATGGCCAGATAGAGCAGCGATGCCTGAGCGCAGAGGAGGACTTCATTTATCTGAGGATCTCTAATAACTGGTCTGTTTTAAGAAGGTTTTGTGCAGGCATGAATTAACAGGAAGAAAGTCTTGAATATTAAGATTATTTTTATTTTCTTTGCTTATTGCTTATTAGTTGATCATTCAGAGTTCATGTTTTAGAGGAAAAACTGATGCTGGTGCAGAGGTATTTGGTAGTGCATAAAACGTATTGTATACATCTGAGAAGGCAGTGTGGCTGGCCAGGCTAGGGAACAAGACCAAAGCCTCAGAATAAGGAGATGTTAATAAGGCCAGTGAGAGCCATATGCTCGGCTGCTGTTGTTGATGAGATGAATATACAGAAGCCTTTTCTCCTCTAACATTACCCCAGGCACATGTGAAGCACTCTGAAATAACAATAAAAACAACATGAAAGCCTTCAATCAGTCTTTAATGTCAGCTTGTTCCATCTGATACACATGCCCTTGGCGTCATGATGAAATTAAATGAAAGCACTTTGAGGGGCAATAGGATGATAGATTTTCCATTTCACTTCCCAAATTGAAATTTTCTTGAATAGATGGTGAAGTATTACACCAGGGCGGCGTAAAAGTTAAACAAGAGACAACAGGACGCATGAAGGTCAGAAGGACAGGGAATTATGAAATGACCCTCATTTCTTTTCTCCCTGTGCTGCTCTGAGGCACACTGCAACATGGCCAGAGAGGGGCAGCAGGAGGCTGCAGAGAGAGGGACTACAGGTATGTGTATGTGTGTTTGTTTCTGTGGGTGGTGTGTGTTAATGCTTGTGACTGTCAGGGGTGTGTTGTGTAAATGTGTGCTTACTTGTTTAAATATTTTCTTTAGAAACACTTTATGAATTATGTGTTTGGTATATGTTTTATATGTTGTATGTTGTGCTGTTTGACTGTTGCTTTGTGTCTTGTCTGTCTATTGATTGCGTCTATTTTAAATTGCCCAAAAAAAGTCATTTTAATTAAATGAATCTGTAATGGTTCACACCAAGTATTAATAATCATAACCCCCCCATGAAAAACCCTTGGGAATTTCTCACATTTCTGCCTAAAATCACCATCAAATGTGATCTGATCTTTGTCAAAATGACACAAATAAAAAAACAGTGTCTGCTTTAACTAAAACCACCCAAACATTTATAGGTTTTCATATTTTTAATGAGGATAACATGCAAACAATGACAGAAGGGGGAGGAATAAGTAACTGAACCTTCTGCCTAAGGAGACTTTGAGAACAATTAATACCATTTTTTACCAAACAATTTAAGTCAAGGGTGTGTCCAATCACTGAGGAGTGGCTTAAAGCTGCCCTGCTCACTATAAAACACACACCTGGTAAGAATTGTGTCTTGATGAGACGCATTGTCTGATGTGCACCATGCTCTCTGAAGTCTGTAGTTCGTCAATCCACAGAGAAATAGTCTACAAATGGAGTGAGTTTAGAACTGTTGCTTCTCTCCCAAGGAGTGGCCGTCCACCAACAATGACAACAAGAGTTCAGCGCAGAATACTCAGAGAGGTAAAAAAAGAACCTAGCACAGTCTAATATCTCTGTGTATACACCGTTTAGCTCTAAAATACTGGCCAAGAATGGTGTTCATGGGAGGACTCCACGGTGGAAACCACTGCTGTCTAAAAAAGCCATTGCTGCATGTTTAATGTTTGCAAAAAGGCACTTGGACAGTCCACAGAACTTCTGGCAAAATATTTAGTGGACTGTAGAAACAAAAGTTGAACTGTGGAGGAAAAATGGAACAGCTCACCAACATCAACACCTCACAACACCTAAGACAATATTTTACCTCAAAAGTGAGACCTGACTTTAATTGAAGATTTAGAGAAAGCATTCATTTGTGTAATCAAGTGGAAACTATTGGATCCAGAATGTCATAGAAGATAGAAATACAACTCTGAGTGTGCTATTCAGTGATGGAAAAGGATAAAAGAACAACACCAACAAAAGGTAGCTTCAATTTATCAGTCCCTGTGTGTACAGTTCACCACCAGTGGAGCCGACACTTAAATGCGGCCAATAACACACAATTTTTTTTTTTATTATTATTATTTTTTTTAAATATATAAGTGATCTGGGTCTATTTTAAGGTGTTTGTCCCCAGGGCTAATAAACAATGGCTCTGTGGTGAATTTGCAGCAGAACTAGGTTTAGTTAAAGGTCTGCAGAGATTTGGAGTTGAATCTTGTCATGCAATAGTGCACAGCTCTCTTGCTTGTCTTTGGAGTTATTGTGGGTTGTTACATAGACTGTTTTTTTGTATTTGAGCATAGAATATTATTTTAGTAAGTTTTTTTTTTATCATTAAAATGACTGGAGGTGCACAGAACATAAGTAGTATTTTTGTATATAAATGTATTGTCAAAACTCTGTAAATAGTCTTCACTGATAAAAATGCTATAACTTCTCTTTTACAGTATTACGACATTGTTTTTGTAAACCGGGGGTGAACTGCAGTCTAGATTCAATAACCAAGTATTGTTACATTTTGACAGTGAGTCTTTTATTGTAAGTGGTGCGCTATAAAACATACTTACCAACACTGCTCTAATGCCCCGGAAAACCGTCAGATATATTACAACCTCACCAGTGGACAAATGTGGCACTGCAGCATAAATAGATTGCACTGTAAAAACAACTGTAAGATAAAAAAATCCCTAAACTGGCTAAAAAGACATTGTATTTTGACATCACCACATTGAACCAGCTGCAAGCTCATTGGTTCAAATCCTTGGAACCTGCAAAAGGTTATTGTGATCTATTGCAAGCGCTGACGATGACTTATTTAAGATCTTTGTCTCATCACACATCCCTGCATTTAACTAATGTTTTTGCATATTGGGCAGAATAGGGAAGGAAAAAGAGAAAACAGCAATTCTACTTAGTCTGCTGCCCCTGTGACCTTGTCCCGGATAAGTGGAAGAAGATGAGAAAAGATACACCTCAAATTTTTTCATATCCAGCTTTTGCACAGTTTTAGTAAATATGCCTCTAAATAGCGAACTCCTTGTTTAGCAATCACAAATGATCACATTATTCAAAAGCATGCAGTGCCGGCAAAATTTTTAATGCACAATATAATAAAGTTGAAAAATATTTGCATTTTATTTACTGTCCTGTGAGGATCCTCAAGCTATTGCCTCATAATTGGGCCACAAATGTTGGATTTCTTCTCTGTAGGTACAGCCTAAGGTTTAAATGTACTGTATTTTATAAGCTATTCATTAATTTTTTTCAAAGTACTGCCTAAAAAGTAAATGATCAAATACTGCTCTTTTGAGATTTTGTTTTTGCTTATATTTTTTATTGATTTCTAACATCAAAGTCCCTGATGGGTTAAAAGACTTCTGGAGTGTTCCCATTTACATGCTGTTTGAAGCAAAAAACATGACTTTAACCTTCAGATTATTGATGTGTTGCTCAAAAACTTACTTTTTTAATGACCTATTGAAATCAATAGAGCAGGGTGGCCAGCCAGTCAGAGACCAAGAGCCACATTTTTTACTTTGTTACTGCAAAGAGCCACATCACACACATGGGCTCACATGAACATCACCCCATCCCTTTCTCACACACACAACCTCTGCTCAGCCAGATTTATTGTAAATGTCACACAACAACATGATAATGGCAGAAATGGACTCTTACAGTACTAAGACCACAGGCCAGTCATTTTCAACAATGAACTTTTTGTGCAGTGTCTCACACACACAGTTTTTCTTTTTCTATGCATGTGCTCAGTGGGAATTCTGGCATTCCTTGCCTTGAACAATCCTCTTCAAATCTGGCTTATATTTTGTAGATGCCACTCAAAGAAATTCTTTCACATGAGTGTCAGTCAGAACAGATCAATGCTTTGATTTCACATGTTTCAGAGTAGAAAATACAGACTCGCAGACATATGCTGACTCAAACATTGACAGTATCTTAAGCGCAGCCCGTTTGACATTGGGGTATTTTTCCTTTGGCACGCTTTTCCAGGTCTTCCAGGATGGTCCCTTCCCTTAAAGCAGGTTTTGATCCTCCTCATAAAGATCGGCCATCTCCAACTCAGCCTTAGCCTCATCTGTGACTAGCTGGGCTTTCAATCATTCCATCTCAGCATTAAATGGGTCGACAAGGAACGTACTCTGTGGCCTTTTCAGTTGTAGATCACAGAACCAGGCCACAAAGCTTTTGTGCAAGATTTCAAACACTGTTGCATATCTGGGTCTTTGCTTATTCAGGGTGGCACTGGTGACTTTTAGCAGAGTGAGAAAATGTGTTAAATCTCCCTTTTGAATATGCTCCTTGAACAGCTTTAGTTTGTTGATAAACGCAAACTTCCCGGGTTACGTATGTAACCCTTGTTCCCTGAGAATGGAACGAGACACTGCGTCGAGAAACCGACACTATGGGGGAACGCCCTCAGCATGATGGCTCTGAAGTATGAATGAAACTAGACCAATCCTGATTGGTACCACGTCATGCCGTAGTACGTGAAGTACAGAAGTATAAAAGGGGCGCTGGTTCACCACGGTGCTAGTCTTTCGCGATGAAGCAATTGCTCCCGGGCATGGGGAGGCGTGGCCGGTCGACGCAGTGTCTCGTTCCCTTCTCAGGGAACAAGGGTTACATACGTAACCCGAGACGTTCCCTATCGAGGGAACTCGCACTGCGTCGGGAAACCGACACTATGGGAACGAAATACCCACTACGCCACACCGATCCATGCCTAGTCTAGATTATGAGGCTGGAGTGCATGCCTCCCTTAGGATGAAAGCACCCTAGCGCCTGGCGCCTCAGGGAGATGGACTGACCATCTGCTTAGTTGCGGGCAGATCCCTCTTAGGAAACCCGAATCACACTAACAGTTGTTTTGATTTTCTCCACTGCGAAGACTTCCGCAAATAGGTTTGCAGTGCTCTGACCTGACAGAGCAAATGAAGTCTCGCTTCTTCAGCCGACACGTACCGCGGAGGATGCAATATAGCTCAAAAGCTCATTTCAATTGGTAGTCCTATTGTACATGTTTTTGGTGGTGGGGGAAACCTACGCAAACATGGAAACTCCACACAGAAAGGCTCTGCCCTGGGAATCAAACCTAGCATCAAGTGGGGAACTTGTGAACACCAGCGACACATGTTAATGCCATGTGTGAACACAGAGCACCCAAAGTGACCCTGAGTGAGAAGGAGCGAGTTCTGTAGGAAGTGACAGTATCCTGGGATGTGACTGAGCCCAAACTGAAACATCGACACAAACTGCTGTCTCTATTGGTGTCTTTTACTTTCTCTCTAACACACTCCTCCCTGAGCCCTTTTCCCTTCACTCTCCGTCTATGGTCACATTTAATGAACACGTTTATTAGACAGCAAACTCAGACAGGGATTGTGTGGCCTAATAAGCAAGGCAGCAGGGGGATAAGTCAGAGGAAGTAAAACAAGCAGTGGGTGAGCTAACAGCAGGAGTATCAGGGTTTCTATATCATGAAATATAGGAATACTGTCAGTAGAGGTACAATGAGGGAGGCAAAAAGAGAATAGCTTTAGAAAGGTGATGAAGACCTTATTCAATTGCATGTTTTATTTGGGTGTGTAAAAATGTACTTCAAATCTTTAATACTTATAATCTATTTTTGAATAAATAAATGAATGTATGAATGTTTTTAATTGGCCACAGGTATTTGTCTATTTGGCAGAATATTCATGTCCCAATGAGGGCAGGACCTGGGGAAGACCTTGGACACCCTGGAGGCACTATGTTTCTCGGCTAGACTGGGATTGCAAAATTTGTAGTTTGAGTGGAGATGTGATGCTCCACAGATGCTTTTGGTTTAAAGTAAAAACAAAAAACTGTAAAAAAAATAATAAAAAGATTCAGAATACAACATTATTTATCTTTAATGTAATATTAGATTTGTCCAAGTCATTTATAAAATGGAAGTAACTATATCTATTACTAAAGACTGATGGAAAATATCTTGTTGAATTTACTAAATTTATTTCAAATAACGTTTCACATGTTCTGTGATTTCTATTTGTAGCACTTCTTCTCATTGTAGCGCTAGCTTCTCCTGAATGAAGCCATCTTCTCAATGTAGCGCGGTTTAAAAAATAAATAAAGATGTATATAGATATTAAAACACAGCACTCAAAATATAAAATGTGGAATTTTAATATGTTAAATATAGTTCTAAAAGGTGCTTAAACAGTACAAGTTAAAGTCCAGTTGAAGGCTCAGAGTTGAGCAGACGGATGGCCTGTGGATAAAAACTCTTCTTAAGCCTCTCTGTTCTAGTCCTCAGGCAGCAGAAACGCTGACCTGACGGCTACAGGGAGAGGAGAGAGTGTCCGGGATGGGGGGGCTGTTTAAGGGTCTTCTTGGCCCGTAACCGGATATGCGGTGTGTAAATGTCCTGCAGGTTGGGGGGTTCTTGTCAATGTAACACTAGCTTCCCCTGACTGCAGCGCGCCTTGTCAATTATCAAACATGTGCTGTAAACTGAATGCAGAATTTTTCTACATTTGTGGCTGCTGTGTTGCCATATTGAAATGCAGCTTATGTATTGTGGAACTGATGCTGTTGTTGGCCATTTGCACATGAGTCTTGATCAGCTGTACACATGTTGTGAAGCTGATGCAGAGGTTTTATGAATTTGCAGTGCGATGTTGCATTTGTGAATTGCAGCGTGTGTGCTGTCAAACTTGTATGTACTAGTGTGTATTTGGATGCTTTGATCTTTCTCGGCCAGATTTGAGTGAATTCTTTTTTTTTTTTCAATGCCATGTGTGAACTAGGATTTGGACTAGGAGTAGCACTTCTGTGAAGTGGTTGATTTGTGTGTGTGGTGGAAACCACAAGACACCAGGACTGCGTTTGGAGGCGTGCCCTATTTAATCTGACAACATGAAAAATATAACGCTTAGCAAGTACTATGTGCTGCCATACCTTCAGCCCAATCTACATAAAATGATACATCATGTTAGTGTGTTAGCAACAAAACTTAGTATTTAGCAACGTCTGACACAACAACAGTGTTAACAGTACATTGATACAGAGGAGGAAAATATAAAGATATGGACATAAGAAATAAAAGAAAGACAAAGGATTATAAACTGACCTCTTCCCAGTGGGACATGAAATGACACAGGACTTTATTTATATGACATTTTTTGGGATAATTGAATTAGAAACAAAGTGGAAGTGGAGGACTCAACCCAATACACAGTAGGAGACACTTGGGATCTGGATGTCAGTTATTGAATAAACAGTAATTGAACCAAAATAAACAACTTCATGTGATTCTACTTTCAAGTAAAGCTCACATTTATTATTTAAAGGAGCATAATGTTTTAACGTTTTAAGATCAAATAACGTTTTATTTGCCCATATATGAGCCGACCATAATGAGATGGTGGAAAGGGTTGAAAACTGTTGTCTCTATGAGACGGTAGGCTCATTTCCTTGTGCAGAATTTAGCCCGTTTTGTCAGGAAATCAACCTGGATGTGACATTCCTGTGTAGAGCTTCCGACTTCCCACCATAGCTGTCACGACAGCGAGCAACATTAGCCAGGGTTTCCACTCATTCATCAGATTTAAGGACTTTCAAGAAAAACACCATTTATTTTATATTTCAAGCACCTATTTACAACCCCACATATGTAGCATAGTTGAGAAACCTCTTACAGTACTGCGCATTTCACTCCGACTTAAGATTTACATTAAAGGTTTCAGCAAAATAATGTTCTGAATGTGTAGGTTTCATAAATTTAGACGTTTTGAGGAGCTGTCTTAAATTATTCTTTAATTCCAATGAGGTCAATGGCGTTCGTACTGGTAATATTCAAATACAGTTTCTCAAATATTAATAAAAAAACACATTTTCTTGCATTTAACTTTCTTTCTTTTTGCTGTATTTGATTTAAAAATAATTTGTAAATTTATAATTTTTAAAAAGTGATGAAATGTAGTAATATTACAGTCAAACCTGTTAACATAAAAATGTGTACATTCGCTCAATAGAAACTCATTAAAAAACTCAAGTTAAAATTATTTTGTAAATTACTTTTTATTGAAATGCCTACTTTTTTTTGCTGTTTTTGTTAGCTGACGTATGAACATTTTTAGAAATAGCACCATTCTATTAAACCAAATTAATTTAAGATTTTATTCAAGCACTTTTAAGAACGCGGTCGTACCCAGTTGTGCATGTGTAGTGGGTCCTTTAGGGCTAGTATCAGGATAGTTTATTTTATTATTTGACAGTGTAATTCAGAAGCCTTGTTTTTCATAGAGCCTTGAGGGTGTGAATAATGATGCCCACAATAGAGTATAACGTAAAATAAATGTATTAAATATTAGGGAAAGGGAGGAGAACCACATACATACAACACAGAGTATAACAGGAATCATAAATTAGCAATACATGAGGGGAAACTAAAACTGAAACCCTTTGCTGTTACTTTTAGTTCAAAAGTCTTTTTGTTCATCAGCAGTTCATAGTACTTAAATCATATTGTTAGAATGTCAAAGTTCAAGTTTAGTTCATAGGAAAACAATAGTCCATATTCCAGAGATTTTTTATAGTTCAAAGTGTTGTGGAAAAGACTCCGTTCACAGGTAGATGAGTTAAACCAAAAGAATCTGACCGCTGAGTCAATTCATTAATAGAGGTAGTTCCAACCATTTTTGAAGCGTTTATCGAGCCGCTCTGGACACCAACTAGCTTGCTGCAACCACAGCTGGGATCAGATGCCAGAAGAATATCCCTACGCCTGCTCCAGAACTTAATTTAAGTGAAGGAGAGCATCCGTCTCATTTGTCATGTGACATGGGTTACACAAGTACGAGTGCATTCCAGCTAGACACCAACTAGTGTCATTTACTATTTGTAACTGAAATAATGTAATTATAAGTACAGTCATTTTTTTTTTATGTGCAAAATGTTATCATGGAAATTGTAGCAAAGCAGTCTGGTAACTGAGCTAGACAGCTGTCCTACCTTTTCAAAAAATAATCAGAAGGTTAAAGGAAAAATGCCACTTGGCCATCCAGAAAAAAGCTTTACAGTTTTCAATAAATACTATTTTGAAGGAGCATGAAACAGCCTTTGAGTTATTTGTCTATGCTGGAATAGAGCCAAAACGTGTAGTTTTAAACAGCACTGTGCTATAACTGAACAGTCTTCTCCCACTTTAAGTAGAAAAAGACTAAACGATTAAGCGGTTGAAAGAGTGCATCTGGAGTAGAAGCTATGTTTGAAGCAAAGATCACACAAATCTTATAATCGTTCATTCTTAAAAAGCAGATGAGGATATCTAAATCAAATAAATCCATCTGTCCATCATTTTCCCACTTTGCGTAGAAACACGTGCTCCGGGTAGCTGATAACTTTGAGGTGGACAAGCGTGCATGGCTGAAGGCGTCCAGGCCATGCATTCTTTGCTGCCTTTGAAGTGCACCAATTCTTAATCACACAGCTAAATTGTTTGAAATGTAGGTCATGGCTCCAATTTGACTACATAGCTTTGTATCAGCGCTCTGTCCCTCTTGTAGTTCCGCTTGAAAAAATAAAATAAAAATGTCTCTATATTCATTTCTCATTAGCCAAAGTGTTTCTGGCCGTCCTTTCATGTTAACTTTCAATTATAAACTGCCGCAGGTAAACAAAGGTGTGGAATTGGGGTCGGAGCAATTTGGCAGCGTGCTTGGGAGTGGTCCATGGAGAGATTGTGGGCTTTAAAGGCGTATTTGTCACCAGATGGTGCTCTCTTCAGCACAGTAAATCATGCTTGTTGTACAGACATTTTTGACAGGCCTTTTAGATTTATTAACAGAGCTGTGAGCCGTTTTCTTCCAGAATTTCACTGGCTTCAATTATTTCAGTTTGCTGTGAGAACTACACTGAGACTTGTACACTTCCCAAACAGAACAGAGTGTTGATAACACTAGGGTGTGATGGGCTCTGGGGTAGTATGGTAACAATTTTAAAACTTTACAGGCTGTTACACAGTAACCAACTGAATGGTCCTAAAGCATGGTAATAAGTCAATGTCTCATTTTGTTCTGACACTACCATTGCTTTTAATTATCCTTTGTTGATTAAGTTTGCAAAATACATGCATATTTTATGCATGCATTCATTCATTCCCTTCCACTTAGTCCCACTAGGGGATACGGGTGACTGGAGCCTATCTCCACAACTTTGGGCTTTTATCAAAGGGCTAACCCTTAAGGGATGTACATGGACAGACACCCCTTCACTCTTACATTTATTCACTAGGGGAAATTTAGAATCATCATTGCACATGCACATGTATGTCTTTGAAAGTACCCAGAAACCCAGAAAAATAGGCCTCAATTGGAAGGCCCTGAGATCAAACCCTGGTTGTTCTTTTGGTGTGTTTACCTCTGTGGTAACTAATTTAGAGGTAACAATTTCTTCTTTGGTCCAAAATAAAAGAAATGGACTACAAATGTAAGCAAACCTAAGAAGAGTTATTTTTCCCAATATATTTATTTGATTAATTTCTTAATTTTTATTACAAAGAAAAAGATAAAGTTATCTCCAACACTGCTTCCACATAAGCTTAGTATGTGCTAGCACTTGGTTAGGCTGAATGGTCAACAGGAAAATAGATTGCAGAGGATATGCAAAGTGCCTTAAAGCCAGCAGACGGCCAGCGGAGAGGCCCTTTTACATGGTTCTCAAAGTGTTCTCCTTATTGCACTCTCCATGACTGGCCTCTCCAGCGGCTCCCAGTGGGCACAATAATGGCCAAGAAAGAAACCAACCACCCGCACAAAAAAAAAAAAAAAAGAGATAAGGACATAGGATTTGTTTAAAGCGAGGCAAAGGGGCATATATGTATAGTCTAAACAATGTTTAACTGCAATATGATGTCAGATAGACCATAATAATGTAATGCACAAATTTGGGCATATACCATGTTTAGGTCCACCTTTGTTTGGTGTTTAAAAAAAGTTAATTCCCTGTGTCATTGAAATAGGCAGTTAGGGTTAATTCCTGTTCTTTAATGAGGTAACAGTCAAGAATCCAACACTTCTAATAGTCCAGGCCCAAGCGATGTGAAAAGAGCAGTTAATGCTCCACACTCCATCTATGATGAATGCTTCACTTCTTTCCAGCTCCAAAGATGGAGATCCAAACCTTTGCTGCAGGGTGGTTCTAACTGGTGTTTTTGCTTATCTGCCAAGCAATTTTTTTTTCTTAAATCACTGGGCTTAAAGCAGAATTTCCGCTCCTATGCCAGTCCTACTGTGCTAAGTATTCAGACTGTTTCACTTGTGCAAAAGTCTTACATCTATGCCAGACCTTGGTGTAACGAACAGACTGTTCGTTACAGAAATGTAATGGGGAATAGCGCACTGGTCACTTTGGAAATGCACTTTGCACTCGTCTAGCACACAGCACTTTAAACAAATGCAAATTTGCACATAAAAAAAGGACATTGCACACGATTGTTTTTAAATAATTTATTGATTGTTTTATAGTTTCACCTGTGGCTCGGACGGAGCGCGTTGTATGATGGCGGCCGGTCTGGGAGGAGAACAAACAGTTAGAAGCAAAATGTGCAATAGATGTGTATAATTGTGTGTTTGGTGTTAAGTGTTGGGTGTAGTGGGGTGTAGTGTGTTTTTAAAGGTGGTTTGGTGCCGTGTGTTGGTTTTACTCACCGCTCTGTTCCTTGTCTCCAGGTGTCTGGCCAAAAGAGTCCCCGGGGGAACAACGAACATTAAAAAGGTTCCGGGCCAGACCAAGGCAGGAGAACGGAGAGGGGAGAAGTGAAACAGTGTTTTATGGTTTATGGGTTTTAAATAATTATAGGTGTTTGGTTTTAGAGTTTGTGAATTGGTTTGGGGTTGTAAATATGGATTATTGTTTAGTATTGCTTTGGGAGGTTATTAACAGGGTTTTAAGAAAGCTAAGGTTAAGGAACTTGGGGTTGGGTTTGGTTTTAGCCAGTTAGTTGAAACATATTTAAGGCGCCTCAAAGTATCAGTATGGGTTGACTGCTGGAGAGAACTGAGCTCATGCTTCCTCCATTGCACCTTTGCACTGTTGCACCTAGCACTTTTGGAATTATTTATTGAAAAAGAAAGAGAAATAAAAAGAAAAAACAGTGGTCTATGGCAACTCTGTGCTTCCAGTGTCTCATTGCTCGTCGTACCTCTCTGACATCCAGCCGCTAACCAGGTCCCGGCGTAACACTTGGAAAAAGATCTATAATAAATGTCGAAAATACTAAATTTGTCGACATCTAAACTAAATAATATTGACATTTCTTAACTTCTGCCTAAATAAAAGAGTCATACTACTGACTACTCACTCAGACTAGTGGATGGAGTGCGAAGACAGAGGAGTCACATTGAGGGTTTCAAATGCCTTTTTGCAACAAAAACCTCCTTTACTGTGCAGTTTTTTATTGTGCAAACAAGCTACAATTACTGGATCTATTTAAAATGTGTGACTGTCTTGAGCGAGCGCAATTGAGGAAAGAATGAAACGTGAGATTAACAAAAGATTGGTGCAGCTTCTGCAGTGATGCGGTCGATGTACCGGTCTGTGGTGGTTAAGATGGGTTTTACCAGATTAACCGGTCAATTTACACTCCTACTCTCACCTATGGTCATGAGCTATGCTCCGAAATGGATTTCCTCCGCAGGGTTGGCTGGGCGCTCCCTTAGAGATTGGGTGAGGAGCTTGTTTACTTGGGAGGAGTTCAAAGTAGAGCGGGTGCTCCTCCACATCGAGAGGAGCCAGATGAGGTGGCTTAGGCATCTGTTACTGCTGCCCCGGCAACCGAGCTCTGGATAAGCAGAAGAAGATGGATAGATTGATGGACGTTTTTTAAAAATATTTATCTATCATTTGAAAATGGAGGACCATGTTGGCAGTTGTACTTTGTGGTTCATAGAGCAACAGCCAAAATCCATGGTGCTCCTTCTGTGGATTTCCAAACATCGTTCATACATGACATTCACCCAGAGGTAACACTTTAATGGATTGAGTGCTAAGAACAAATGGTCCAGATAAAGCCTGTAACAAAGCGCATGTGTGAAAAGTGCTTGTTTACATATATGTCTACTTGTAGTAAACAAACATGGTTTTGACATTTCTATCATTAATAACCTTTGAGTTACAGAAACTGTCACTATTTCCCTTAAATGAAACATACCACTTTGGTAAGATGCTCAAAATTGAACCTGGATAGTGCTTGACCTTTGGTAAAGTTTATAAACAATGAATGTGTAAAATGTACATCAGCAGTGCTCAAACAGCGCTGTTTTTTAGCTTGAGTGTTTTGGAAAGATTAGTACCACCTTGCAACACAGAGCAGGTCAGAACGCAGAATAAAGAGTGACAGGTTTAAACAACCTGACCAAACAACCATAAGTAGCACTGTTTATCCTGGCAGCAATGCTTGCTCAAATATTTACACAGCATGATTGGAAAGCAAATGCAGCGTGTTTACTTGAACCTGTGTGTATGTATATGCTCTGTTCATCATCACCTTCTACGTCAAAATGAAAAGGACCCATGCTGTGTCTCTTTATGTACTTTTAGTCATGTGGCATTTAAAATTCAAACCACGTGCCATCTCAATTTCCCATTTAACTACTAGCTTTTTATAATCGTGCCATCAAAATTCAACAAAGACTGTAATAACTTTGCCATTCATAGATAATCAAAAATGTGAATATTAATTCACACTATCAACAACTTCATTGACAGGAAGATGATGGTGTAACTTTGAAGCTTTGGCTAAATGTGTTAAGCACTTCACGGCTGAGAAGTGACAAAATAATGATAGCATCACTACTTTGACAGTTCTGAAAAGTGCTCAAAAGATGGCTTTTTAAATGTTTTTATACCCTTAAGTGGCATATGAAATCATGCTCATGTACGATGCAGAGTGTATGCAAGTAAAGGCATAACTGCTATATTTCCTTTCAGTGACAGACAATATAACTGACGTATTACACGGAAGTGCACTGAAGTTAAAGACGACTAAATACTATTTGGATTTATTTTAAAATAACCTATATAAACACTCATCTAAAGGATTATTATGAACACCATACTAATACTGTGTTTGACCCCCTTCCGCCTTCAGAACTGCCTTAATTCCACGTGGCATTGATTCAACAAGGTGCTGAAAGCATTCTTTAGAAATGTTGGCCCATATTGAGAGGACAGCATCTTGCAGTTGATGGAGATTTGTGGGATGCACATCCAGGGCACAAATCCACATCCCAAAGATGGTCTATTGGGTTGAGATCTGGTGACTGTGGGGGCCATTTTAGTTCAGTGAACTCATTGTCCTGTTCAAGAAACCAATTTGAAATGATTCGAGCTTTGTGACATGGTGCATTATCCTGCTGGAAGTAGCCATCAGAGGATGGGTACATGGTGGTCATAAAGGGATGGACATGGTCAGAAACAATGCTCAGGTAGGCTGTGGCATTTAAACAATGCCCAATTGGCACTAAGGGGCCTAAAATGTGTCAAGAAAACATCCCCCGCACCATTAGACCACCACCACCAGCCTGCACAGTGGTAACAGGGCATGATGGATCCATGTTCTCATTCTGTTTACGCCAAATTCTGACTCTACCATCTGAATGTCTCAACAGAAATCAAGACTCATCAGACCAGGCAACATTTTTACAGTCTTCATCTGTCCAATTTTGGTGAGCTCGTGCAACTTGTAACCTCTTTTTCCTATTTGTAGTGGAGATGAGTGGTACCCGGTGGTGTCTTCTGTTGTTGTAGCCCATCCGCCTCAAGGTTGTGTGTGTTGTGGCTTCACAAAGGCTTTGCTGCGTACCTCGGTTGTAACAAGTGGTTATTTCAGTCAAAGTTGTTCTTCTATCAGCTTGAATTAGTCGGCCCATTCTCCTCTGACCTCTAGCATTAACAAGACATTTTCACCCACAGGACTGCCGCATACTGGATGTTTTCCCCTTTTCACACCATTCTTTGTAAACCCTAGAAATGGTTGTGTGTGAAAATCCCAGTAACTTAGCAGATTGTGAAATACTCAGACCGGCCCGTCAGGCTCCAACAACCATGCCACGCTCAAAATTGCTTAAATCACCTTTCTTTCAGTTTTTTTTTTTCAGGAGATAACTCTGTTTATTCACACACACACAAAAAAACTTGTGTTTGCCTCCATTTTTTATGACCTAAACTCAAAGATCTAAGAAGAAAAAGTTAAAGCAAAGGTACAAGACAATGCCACTCTAAAATGTGCAGTTTGATTGTATTGGGAGGATCCGAACACCAGTCAGTGTCTGGTGTGACCACCAATTTCTTTAGACAGTGCTACACATAACCTTTGCATAGAGTTGATCAGGTTGTGGAGTACTCTTCAATGGCTGTGCAAAGTTGCTTGATATTGGCAGGAACTGGAACATACACTGTTGTAAACACCAATCCAGAACACCCCAAACATGCTCATTGGCTGACATGTCCGGTGAGTATGCTGGCCATGCAAGAACTGGGATGTTTTCAGCTTCATGGGGCTTTTGTCATTGTCATGCTGCAACATCAGGTGATGGTTGTGGATAAATGGCACAACAAGGGGCTACAGGATATTGCCACGGTATCTGTGCATTAAAAATGCAATCAATAAAATGCGCCTGTGTTCGTTGTTCATAACATACGCCTGCCTATACCATAACCCCACCCCCACCATGGGCCACTTCAGCAACACACAACACTATACACGCTGTCATCTGTCCTGAACAGTGAAAACTGGGATTCATCTGTGACAAGAACACCTCTCCAAAGTACCAGATGCCATCGAATTGGAGCATTTGCTGCAGTCAAGTTGAGACCCCTTAGATGGTTTCTGACAGTTTGTGCAGAAATTCTTTGGTTATGCAAACCGATTGTTGCAGCAGCTGTCCGGGTGGCTGGTCTCAGAGGATCTTGGAGGTGAAGATGCAGGATGTGGAGGTCCTGGGCTGACGTGGTTACACAGGGTTTGCGGTTGTGAGGCAGTTTGGAAAACCTGACAAATTATGGTAGAGAAATATACATTCAGTTCACAGGCAGGTATGCTCTGGTGGACATTCCAATTGCATGCTCTTTTAAAACTTGCAACATCTGTGGCATTCTGCCGTGTGATAAAAATGCATATTTTAGAGTGGCCTTTTATTGTGGCCAACCTTAAGCACACCTGTGCAATACTCGTGCTCTCTAATCAGAATCATGATATGCCACAGTTGTTAGGTGGATGGATTATCTCTGCAAAAGTGCCCACTTAGAGATTTAGAATATTTGAGAGAAATAGACTCTATTTTGTCACAAGATAAACAACGCTCAGTACATATTTTTCATTTAATTGATTTTTTTTATTCGTAATTATTTTTTCTCTTTATTTATAAATGTTTTTGCTAAATGTAATTGGTTATTGTTTCTGTAGCGCACCATACTGTAAATTACCTAGTTTAACCCCAACCCTGTTTTTGGGCCCACACATGTGCAGGCGGATATGACTGATTAGTTCCCGGTTGATAAAAACGCTGGGAGCTAAAGATTAGTCCAAGATGAGCTTTCACACATAATAACAGAGATTATCCTGTTGACTACTCTGACGTCAGGATTTCTAAGCTCACAGGACGTTTGCCATGATCAACCCACAAGGAGGGACAGACGCTCACGCCACTCCTCCCCACTGCCTGCCTCAACTACAGGAAATATATCTGCGACAGGACTTTACATAAAGCATATAAGAGTTTAATAATAAACCTTATCTTCCTCATCTGCGCTGTTGAGTTTGCTGTTCATTATTGTGTTTATTCTGTTTGTCATTCACGATGTGTCATGCTACTAGTGTATAAATGACTGACGCTGTTAAAAATACGGAATACGGTGAACAATCTGCTTGATTATTCCAAAAATGGACATTGTTTGTGTCATGCACATGAATAAGTGCTTGTTATTCACTGGTGTGTAAAAAATCAGATGACAAAAGGGGCAGGAGTCTGTTCTTCACCAGCACAGGTCAGGTTTGTCTGGATCACCTTCTATAGGAACAACACAGACTAGTCAAATACAATAGCCCCAATAATACTTACAGCTTTATTATATTGTAAGAACGTTAGCAATATTCAAACTTTATTTCAAACACAAAGTTGGTCCATAGCAAACAAAAAAAGTAAAAAAACTGTCTAGTCCATTATATGTAGTTAAAATAAAAACTTGATGGAGTTTTCTGACTCCTCTAACCACCTCATAAATTTAGAATTCTTAGCAGTGTCTTACAATTCTATTAATATAGATTTAAATCAGTCATTTTTTATTATAGGATCACAGTATTGAAATGTAAAACTTTTTTACTCTATAGACTGCAATAATAAGATTTAAATCTGCATGTGAAGCATCATAAACTTTCTCTCAATTGTTAATAGTGTCATGTTCAGAATATTTACATTTACATTTATTCATTTAGCCGACACTTTTATTCAAAGCGACCTACATATGTACAGATACATATTTCAAGTCAATATAGTGACGCGGTACACTAGTGTGTCGTGAGAGGTTGGAAAATTGTTCAATTTCACCCGATTGGTCCTCTAAGCGAGCGGCGTGTAGTAAACATTAACATGCTTTTCCACTAGAGGGCAGTATCGCTAAATACAAACGTACATAGTCATCCTGCGAGTGAGACAACTTAGCAGGTTATCCATTGAAGATAATAGCGATGGATAAATATTTGAAAAGAAACAGTAGTCCATCTGACCCAGATAAAGGCTCTAGCCTGAGTAGTGGGCAGAAGAAATACAAAAAAGGTAAGCTTAAAGGTCACCCAATGTAATTTCTTTGTCATCTGTACATTGTTAAGACAGTTTACTGTAAACTTAGTCTTGTTTGGTGAAGCTAAAGAAATGTTTATTTGTGTGTTTGTTTTTTGTTTTTCTGTGCCAACGTAAACTTGCCCTCCGCCATCTTGTTGCTCATGCGAGCAACGTGGTGATAATTTTCCCAAGTTAGAAGAGTGTTCTTTTGTCATTTACTTGGCTGAAAACATGTTCATATGTGCAAACTAGCAAGGCATGCACGTCATTTGGTTAATTATAAGATATTACCCCAACACCCAACAACACAATTTAAAATACTGTAAAATTCATATATTATTGCATTAATCTCCTGCAAGAGAGAAACATCTGTAAATCACTCTTTTGATTCTTTTTCCCTACTTTCAGGGGTGCAACACACAAACCAGATCCACCACAGATAAAACTGCAAGTTGGTAGACACAGAGGACCAAGAGGCTTGCTAAGCTTATGTATTCTACAGAAACACCCCTACACATGGCCACCGAAGTGAAGACGGAAGAGCCTTGATGCCCCCACAGAACCAGTGTCCTAATTGCTAGTGAGTGTTTTTTACAGAAAGGGGCCTGACTGAGAAATATGATTTTACAATCCGTTGCAATGTTAAATTTATATTTATTCATACACTATTATTTAAAACAGAACTTTCCATTAATTCCACCAATCTGACAGAATAAGTGTTCAATAATTACAGTTAAAGCAACAATTATGTAATATGTTTTGCCATACAACTTTGAGTTCCTTTTTTATTAAGACTGCAACAGCCTGCTCACATTGTATAGAAAACAACCTAGTTTTCATTAAGGTTTCAGGTATTTAACTGGATTATTCAAAGCCATTTTCATAACAACCTGGCCCATTCCAGACTCTGACTCCTAAAGCTTATATATTCTGCTTCTGAAATCATTTCAGACCAGCTCTTGAACAGGAGTGACAGCAGAAGGCAGACACAGAGAAACAAGAAGAAAACAGCCATGTTTTGCTTATTATTTAAAGAAAACAAGCGTCCAATGAACAGTAAGTAACCACCGCAGAAGGACTGACTTTAGTCACTGAGTTGATAATATTTTACTGAAAAAAACACACTGACATGTAATATAGCTTTAGTCAAAATGGTGTCAATGTCCCGCTTACTCAATCTTTGGAAAGCAGCTTCACAACAGTCCTCTCACTGTTGTGTTTAGTGCTGTTCCTGGCTTTCTGTGAGTGTTATTTGTTAATAAGTATTTTTTTATTATTCACAAATGTCTGAGCTTTGTTTTTGCTCCGTTTAGGCTACAATGTGACAAAGTTGCAGCTCAAAAGAAGGCCAGGAAATCACAAACTCGAGGCTGTTGGCGACGGAGGCAGATAAGATGCCAAATTTGCGTCTTTTGTAAAATTTTTATTCAAAACATTTGTTGTGATAAAATTAAAATTGGTATTTTTTTCCAATAACATAAATTGTAATGATGCTTTTGGAAGATTATTAGAACAATTGTGAGACTATAAAGTGACATCAGTTTGTTCATAAACTGACTTGATTTTGTTTTGCGTTGACAAGAAGTGCATTTCTCTGACTGTATCTCACTCTTTTCTTTAGCCTCAGTCGTCTCTTGTCCCGGGACACAGCTGGCCTTTTACTGGTGATTTTGGGCATTTACATGTCCCATTGGCCGACTCTATTGTCATCAGCCATGTGACCATTGGCCACATTGTTAAAGTTCAGTCTTTCTCGGTAGACATCTCCAGTGCACCGAGGGAGTTTTCAGTTTATGTGCGTTATCTTTGTGCTGTCAACTAAGACTCATTTCACAGATTAATCCAGTTTCCATTAAATATAAAGTGATTTTTTGAAATGCCCTATAATCTGTTTACACAACTAGTGACACAATTAACTAAAACAGTTTATTTTCTCTTTTAGGGCATGATAACACTTCTAAAGAGAAGCTTCTGGGGAAGTTTACTTATGATGAGGCTGGCCCTAGCTTTCAGACCTTCGCTCTGCCAAACCAGGACCAGAACCACAATGTTTACCGCCACGTCAGGCTGCAGGTTCACAATAACTGGGGTAATGTAGAGTACACCTGCCTCTTTAATTTCAGGGTCCATGGGGTGCTCCCGACCCGCCCTGAACACGTGATCTACTAGAGGCAGGTGAACATCCCGGACTGAACAAGACCAGGACATAACCGGGACTTAATCAGGCCTTAAGTGTAAGGTTTAGAAACAAAAGGGCCTAGACTTCACAGGGGACTTATTCTTAGGGGACAGTTTTGAGATAGACAAAAGAAAATTTCTGTAGTAGAGCTGGAGATGGTGGTTGTGGACAGCCCTCTGTCTATGCTGCTCTTGTAATGAGCTCTATCCACAACAATCAGACAGTGGAGCTGCTCACTTAGTGTCACAAAGAGTCACTATGAACATCTGACACTGAACTGTGTTAATTCCTTGTTCAGTTTGGGCTCTGATGTTTAAAATGTATTCTTCTTCCATTAAATGAACAGCTCTTCTGTCGGTTCGACTCAGGAGCTCATCACAAGAGCACCACCTACAGCTCTGCTTTAACACGTTACCTTTATATGGTCGTCTCAAGGCTGTCCCTGAAGAAGTCACTGGGAATGTCAGTTTCATTGGTTACGTTTCCAAATCTTGCACAAATTAAGGCCTGATGTAGAAGACCTCAAGACTTTAGGGTGACCAAACCTCACATCATAACACATAGTAATTTACATGCGTCTTTAACTGCCCTCACTGAAGCTATACATAAGGGCTTTTTCTGGGTGTTCCTCAACAAACAAAATAATCAATCACTGTAACATTTCTTGGACTTGCTCCATCTTAAGGCTGCTACTACAACTCTACTGTCTCGTCATGGCCGCCGCTTAAAAACATGACATGACTGACATTGGATATGACTTTTTGGTGCTGATGCTAAAATAGTGCATGATAGACAAGATATCTTCTTACATTACCACAACTTACATTATGCAGTTTATCAGCAGCTGACCTGGCCCTGTTTCAAGTCAAATAACCATCTCAATGACATTTTCAGCTAAACCGAATGTTGATGCCAGTGTTAAAGATTCCATTTGAAAATAACTCTTCACATTTCTCTCCCTTGACCCGCAGCAATCACCTTTGACCCCAGCCCAACTGTCGAGGCAGTCAACCCTTCTCCTTGAGCCTGGGTCTGCCGGAGGTTTCTGGCCGTTAAAGGAAGTTTTTCCACCCCACAGTCGCCAAAGCGCTTGCTCAAGAGACATCTGTTGGCCTTGAGTTTTTTTTTACCTTCAAACGTCAAGGTTAGGCCTGTTTTTTAGAGTCATTCTGTGACAGTCACTGTGTGATTGAAGTAAAGACTGTTTTAATTGGAAGGTCTGGTTACTGTCCACATTAACTCAAATTAAATGAGTCTGTAATAGTTTAGTAGAGAGCAGTTTAAAAGACTCTTTGTTACAGTTCTCTAAATATTAGTGTAAATTAAGGACTGGGTGATTTTAGTTGAACTTAATCTGGCGTGGTATCAAAGGTCAAAGGTGAAAAGCAACAGGAGGATATATGGACACCAGACATTTCAGTCCTGCACAATTTAAATAAACTTAAACTTATTAAAGTCCATGTTTTTTTTTTTTCTCTCTTTAACTTTAATATTTATTTTACTTGGAGTATGTCAGTTTACATTTCTACTAAGGTCCCTGCTATTCAAGAGTTGCCCCTCTGTCCCACTCTCCTCTGGGGTAGTGGATACTGTTGCAGATGTCCAGCCCGCTGTTAGGCGTCCCAGTAATGATTGGACCTAAGCTGTGCCTGATCTGTGACCCATGGACCCCCTGACCCCAGCTCTTCTCACTCAGATGAATGAACTGTTTCTGCTGATATTAAATAAAGTTATTTTTATTAATCTATATGTGACATGGACTATATTTGAGTAAATATACGGTCCTGGGAGTGACTCCTCCTACAGTTCTGTCCTTTTCTGTCCTTTGGATTTATATTTTAAAGTATATCCAGGGAATGAATTATTTTGAGACCAGACTATTATCTTAGACATTATCTTAAACATTTAACTCTGCTTTAAGTTATTGAAATGGAGTATTATAACACAAAAGAATAGATGGACCGTTTAAGAGTCACTATAATATATCTTTTAGAGCAGTAAACACCTATACAATCTGATTGTGGGACTGATCTAACACTGATTTAGTCTCATCCATAGCATTTATTTAAAGAGACTACATAGGATCCAGGAAGAGAAGAAGAGAACCAAAGCATGGTTGTTTTTCCAGGATCCTTTCTTCAGTCAAGACTAGAGTCTAACTCCAAAAGAACGTCTTCAAGAACAAGCTTCAAGTGACCGGGCTGCATCAGAAAAATCCCTGACCTTACTATTTTGCTCTAAATAAATGACACTTGAAAGGTATTGTATTTTGTATTTTTTTTATTTTATCATGTTTATTTATTTATTCACGTTTTTTCGAAAGGAATTAACAGATTTTAAATTTTAAATTTAAATTTTATATAAATTTATATAAATTTTTATTTAAGTATTGATTGTGTTGATAAATTAGAGGTCTCAGAAACTTGAGTAGCAAATATGATACAAATGGTTTTATAGGGTTAAGACCCACTTATTTCCGAGTCTTCAGCATCTTCTTTTGGAGGAGAGTGTCTGTGTGACAGAGGTGGAGTGAGGAGAGGCTGCAGCAGCTGTAGGACAAAAACACAGCTCAGAGGCATGTGTTTTATTTGTCAAAACTGTATTATAATAAACATTTATGTTTCTGTTGTAACTACAGTTTTATATTTAACACCAGACTCGTCCAGGCCGACTCTGGGATGAAGAGGAAGAGAGCACTGTTACAGACACAACATACTTCATCCAGACCCACAGACAATATACAGTCCTGGAAGTTTTTTCTTGTTGCAGCTCATGCTAGGTTTTAGAGGAGGAACACATTTATTTTGTTTTGTGAAAGTAAGAGAGTTACTCTCAGACCTGAAGATATGATGATGTTTTTTTTTTAAATATATAAATGGTCATATTTCAGGTATATATAAATATATATATATATATATATATATATATATATATATATATATATATATATATATATATATATATATTATTTTAATAAATTGATGTGTTTATTTATGTAAATTATTCACTTAAAGGAACATTTTTTATTTATTTATTTTTTTTAAAAAAAGTATTATTTCATTTTAGTCAAAAACAAAAGAACACCAAATATTCATACCGTCATTCTCCTCTCAAACAAAACATATTAACTGATTAACTATTTTTTTAATTGTGGTAATGTTGCTGCACACTTTATACCACCGTCTAGTCAGTTACACAGAATCACACCATACCTTTTAAGTTGTATTTTCCTATTTAATTATAACACCCCTCTATATTGGCAAACATTTTTTGAATATCACTTGGGAGTTGGTTGTTTTTAGCTTTATATATTAATAACAATGTTTTTAATTTGACTTAGGTTATATGATATTAGGAACAGTGTGTTAGTATATACTTTAAATCCCACAATGTTTACCCTTGTTGTTCATCAGCTGTACAGTTGAGAAAGCTTGTCTTGCACAGACTGAGGTAAAACTCACGACCGCGATCAACCCTAAGCCTTTCCCACATCCTATTGTTTATGACAGCAGTTCTGAAAAACAATTAGTTAGCTTTTTACACACACTGTGTCCTATGTTTGTATACAAGTAATGTCTGTATAAGATTAGTGATACAGATCCAACATAAACAGATGCTCACTTTACTCTAAACCTCTAAGATACTGGGCTTAAATAAATCAACGCTAGAAATATAAGCCTATATTCTTCATTTGTCATGAGTAATGTGCCATCATTTAAAGACCCAAAATTATTTTTTTTTGATGACCCCTGACTTATTAACGGACAATGGAGAAAAAATAGCTGAAAATTGGCAGATATTTATCAGTATTTAGGTAATTTGCACATAAAGTTTAAAATAAATTATTTTAATTACTTACCAAGCAATGTGAAGTCCAAACTGAGTAGATAGCAGCTATAATCAATTCAATCAGTTGTGGCTGTCGAACAAGGAGCGGTGAAGAGGATAGACAAGCTCAAATCTACACTCAACTTAAAGGCTCCTTCAAATTTTTAAATATTGTTTTTAGTGCTGAGTTGTTTTAATGGTATCCGTTACCTACATTTATGTAACCAAGGTTTGTCCAAAAACTATATCATACTTAGACTACATCAACTACTGCTGTTTCAATGGTTAAGTCCATCTTTAATGTTTGGAGACTGAGATTGGGAAAATAAAGAATGACTATAATGTTGACTCTGAACTCACTAAATACTGCTGCCTCTGAACTAGTTCTACTTGCAACTTTTTAAAATAACTTAAAAAAAAAGCCTTTGAAGTTTTAAAGAAAGACAAGAAGGACAGAGCTATGTTGTTTAAGTCCCAGAGCAGCCTTTCCTTTTAAGTTAAACTGGCGAGTAATTTAACTAATCAGCAGAGGCTGTATTCAAATATATTTTGTAGAAATGAGGAAAATGTGTTGGCAAAGCCATTTTACCCACATGAAAGGAACAAAATATGACCAAAGATGTAAAAGGTGGTTTAGATAAGAGCAATTCTTTAATTAAAATACCCAACACATTTCTTTTATGCTCCTGGAAATGGACAAAATATGTTTCTTTTGAGCCTTCTCTGCAGAATGAAGTGCATTGCAGAATGTATAAAGGAACAGGCGCACTGAGGGGCAACTTAGATCAAAAGCTCTGCAGAAAAATTTAACTTCTCTTTGTGTTGTCCCAAAAATAATGGAGAACTTAAAGTGCCAATAAATCTATCATAAAATAATTAATTGAATGTTCCAGTAATTTATTATATTTGCCATTAATTAATTAATTATATGTGCCATTAATGAATTAAAATTGGGAAATAAATATATAATTAAATGTGTCAATTGACAATCATGTAAAAAAAACATGCAATTATTTAATTGATTATTTTATTCCCATTAGGGGTCGCGAGTGACTGGAGCCTATCCCGGCAGTTTTGGGCCTGAGGCGGGGTACACCCTGGACAGTGGCCAACTTCGCAGGGCTGACATTTAGAGACAGACAACCATTCACTCTCACATTTATTTACTACGGACACTTTAGTTTTGCCAGTTGACTTATACATACATGTGTTTGGGCGGTGGGAGGAAACCGGAGTACCCGGAAAGAACCCACAGTAACACGGGGAGGACATGGAGACTCCTCAAGGCTGGAGATGGCATAGGATGTTCGAGTCAGTTGGGGTTTGAACTGCTGTACGGCAGGTGTGCTAACCACTCTGCCATTGAAATATGGTGCTGCATTCATTTTACATTTACATTTATTCATTTGGCAGACGCTTTTATCCAAAGTGACTTACATTGTTCTACAGTAATTACCAGTGTTACAGTCACTGGAGGCAAGGTGGGTTAAGTGTCTTGCCCAAGCTCCAAGAAGGGGAAAGCTTTGAATGTCTGAAAATTGCAGTTTCTAACAACAATGATTGGACAGGCTACAATCTATATACATCCACTTCAACAGGACGTATCCTTTGATTGTGTACATACTTTTATAGAGACTTCTTTTAATACACAATAAAAACAAAACTCACATTTACTCTTAATCATTGATTAACAGTCATTTGTTGTTATTTGGAGAGCTTCTGTCACGCCTCTGGTCCAGTCATCCCCTGCATCACTTGTCAGATGGATGTTACCTTTTCTGAAATGAAGCAGCACAGAAAAAGCTACTTGTAGTGTAGCAAATTTATTATATAACTAAAATGTCAATTTTGCTAAAGAATACCCATGAAAGAATCAGACAGAGAACAAGAGGAAGGACAGAGTGAAGAAAAGAGAACCAGTTCCTTTCAGTGACAGTGTTCCAGCGAGGCCTGAAACTTCAGTTGAGAATGCAGCAGTTCCAGCAGTGACTGACCTTGAGGAGCATAACACAAAGAACCTGACAGTCTTTGTGTCATTATAATAGTGTAGCTCTAACATTGTGCATAACCTAAACTCAGTCAATAGAACAATAACATAAAATTAAGGTTATATATTCTATAAAAAATTTGTTCTGAAGATATTGGTACTCACATGCTTGTTAGTGACATAGATCGAACTTTAGAAACACCGTTCAGATGTTCCTTCCTTTCTGTTGTCTGAGAATATATCTGTAGTTGCTGATAACATGCAATGCTCTTATCGTGTCTCTCTGGAAAATATTATTTTAGCTTATTAGATAATCGGCTAATTTAATTTGGTTGACAATGACATTAAGTATTAAGGGATATTCTGTATGCATTAAGTAATTATGCCAGTCAAAGTTAACGTTGACTGTTAACATTTCCTTTTTAAAGAATGGCTCAGTTACTGTGCGGCCGTCCTTCAACCGGGAAGGTAGGCGGTTCGATTCCCGCTCTCCCCGTTGTTCATACTGTTGTACGCAGAAAAACTGTACGCTTGTTCTGTTAACACTGGTACGATTTTAGTGGTGAAATTTATGGTAGAAATGCTTGTTTTTGAAAAACTTTGACATGCTAGTATTTGCTCTTAGTCATGTTTAGGTTTGAAAGAATTATATATGTTTAAACTTGTAATAAGCAGGTTTTGTAAATTTCTGAAAATGGATTTATTTTATGGCAACACTTTCCAGCTGGTGGAGTCAAGTGTTCACCGTATATTCTATCTTTCAGTTACTGACTTTTTAAGCATTTCAGCACAGAAAGCAGTGTCTAAAATTCTGAATGCACTGCTTTGTCCTTTTTTGAACATTTTCCTTAGTGTGCCAACTTTTGTACTAATTTGTATTGTGGACATTTTAGTCTATAATATGGGTTAGGTCTGTCTGATAGGTCATTGGGAGGACCATGCGTCAAATAATTTTTGGAATGGACCCCAGGAAGATTAGTGACCACATTTGTGCAAGCTAATGGGTCTCAAAATAAATATAGATTATAAACAGTTGAGGAAGGCAGATGTGATAGTGTGGCCTCTGCTGACATCTAGGCCAGATGTTGTCTTGCTTCTTTTCCCAAAAATGGCTGAATTGCAGCTTTTACCCTATGTAAGTCATTTTTTTTAACTAAAACTGATAAATTTGCATATTTTTTTTAAAAAGTATGTATTTTTTATATTTTTTAAATGTATTTTAACTGGTAATCTGCATATTACTTCACCAGCAATGATTTGTTTAAATTTCTCCTTATAATATAATTACAGTGAAGTTTTCTTTGAGATTGTTCTAGGAAAAAAAAAAACAGTGGAGGATAGTGATAATAAAGAATTTGACCTCAATTCAAGTGCCGAATTCTGCCACATCTGCATTCTCCCTACTTTTATAAGACTGTACCCGTGATGGCAGTCCATAAAGCACTGATAAAGCTCTGTAACACCCTGTCAGCTCTATTATTGCATGCCACAGTCAAGTAGACCACTAAACGACTGAATCAATCCACCCCACCATGGACAACAAATCTTTATCTGTCCTACAATTGTAAACAAACAAAAAGGCACAACTTTATTGTAAAACAGTTTCTAAGGCCTCTATAGAAAATGCAATGTTTAGCTGCTTAAATTAGTCTTTATACATGCAGCCGTAGATGTGTCATGTACACTCTCTTTGCAACCGCTCTCCGTAAATACTTTTGCAGTCTTGAGACTAAGGGGAGGAAAATAAAATAGTAATGTGGATAGTAGCAGTAGTAATAATAATTGTAATAGTAGAGGCAGTAATAGTAATAGCAGTAGGCTACAAGTGGAAACAGCAATGATAATAGTAGTATTTGTAGCAGAGCTAGTAGCAGTATGTACTTTCTAAATAAACTTTACACTCAATCTTTTACTTTTGATCAAGTTATAATTTTGCTATAATCTTCTAGTTGAAAACATATTTTGAAAGCGACAGTCACCTTTGAGGAAACAGTGTTTTTTTTTATTAAGGACAATGTAGTGAATGTAGTGAAATTACCTATTATGAAATCCACTACAGGGCTACCACAGCCTCAAAACTAACCAGAATTCACTAACTTTTTTTGAAAAGATTAAACAAATAGAACAATAATCCTATTGTGAAGTTAGGTTTATGGAATAACTGCAAGACTTGAGTTGCACAGTGCAAGCACACTGCAAATAATGTTGCAAATGAAATGAGGCACTGCAGAGGAAACATAAAGCTACATGAACTACCATACTACTTTATATTAGGCCCGTTTTATTTTATTTATACTAACTTGAAATATGGACACCTCAGACAGAAGTGTTTGTGTGTCTTCTGTGAACTTTAAATATAATACGGTCCAACTCTTCATCAGCAGCAGCTGAATAGATGTCTGTCTTTCTGCGCAAACATAAAAACATAAGTAATGTTATGTTATTTAAACTTTATACTTTTACTACCACTGCTCACATAACACACCAAATACATCTTTATCAATACATTGTTGCCTTTTACTTCTACTTAGATCCCAGGGAATATCAACAATGTCTCTTCATTGTTTATCATTTTCAGGACTCCAGAATAATAAGTGTTTGTTGTGGAGATGTTGTGCAGCGAGTCCACAGCAATGTTCTGGTTGACCACCCAAGGACCTGCTGTGGCCATTAGCATTAGCCACATTAGCAAATGATAACAATGGTATGTCTCACTGAAATGTGCTTATGATGAGATTTAAGGAGATGTTTGGGTTTTCTCAACGGCGACTGTGCAATCTGTACAAAATGCTCCAATATTTTACAGTGCATTTGGCTTGAAAACATAGAGTAGCCACGTCTTTTTGTCTCTTAAAAGTAAGCGCCTAAATCTAAACTTTTCACATTTGCTCTCATGAGCAGCGTACAGCCTTTTCAAAGACAGACAACAAGGTCTATTTGTTGCTCCTAAATTCTTTGCAACATTCATATCAACAATATGAGTATTTTGCAGAAACTTTTTGAGTTATATGAAAATCATGTGCCAACACTTTCTCACATTCAGATAGTGCTGAAGAATTCATACATGGAAATCATCTCTTCTTTGGTCACTTTCAGATAATAGAACAGCGCTCAGATTTCCATTCAGACTGAGGTTCACAATATGGATTTCAACATAAAAGCCACAGTTACATTCTAAAAAAAAAAACTGCAGAACTGCAGGTAGAGGGTGCAAATCCCTCGGACAGTTAAGCTTTAACCAAAGTAAGCCATTAAAACAGTGCTGCAGCTTTAAGCACAGACACATGCAGCTGAGAAAAGCTGTACCTTGTCTCTGATCGTATTGAAGCAAAGATGTGCTTCAACTGAAGAAAAACACAATTTATCCATTCTAAGGTGGGTCATTCTATATAATTCATGCCCTGTGTAAAAACACAATGACATAACGCCATCAGGAGCCTGGCCCTCAAGATTTATTGTTCAAATTTTGCTGGTTATTTAAATTTATCTAAAACTCTTCTTTAATTGTCACCTACAGATTTTCGACAGTGCTATGAATAAAGATCAATATCATTACAAGCTTATATTCAATGGTGGGCTTTTCAGGGGAGCCTCTTTTTGCATCCTGAGCTTTAATCTCTCAGGATGCATTTACCCCCAAAAAGACATTGGCCCTCTGTTGGATTTATCTAAAGCACATGTAGCTATAAGTGTGGGCCTATAGCCTTAGCAGTGGAGGTTATGCTTGCAGGATAAGATGCAATAGGTTAGTTCAGAAGATTAAGGATTAGGCTCTCGGAGGTGCAGGTGCTGCAATATTAGACCAAACAAAGGTATAACTTTATGTTGGCTGGTCCCAAATATTGATAATGAACAACACAAAAATATAAAAAAACAGTATGCATTATACAGTTGGCCAAACTTTGAGTTTGTAGTTTTAGAATTTTTGAGTTGACATTAGTGCTAATGTATAGATTTGACAATTCAATATCAAAACAATATACAACCCATGGATGAAGAAATACTCCTACAGTTGTGGCACTGTGCTGGTGACCATCATATATTTACACAGAAAAAATAGTACATGTATGGTAGTTCTGCAGCTATAGATTGATTTATCAATTATTGGTTAGATTAATTGAGTTAAAGTCAGCAACTCAGTTTAAATAAACAGAATTAACACAAATTTATTTTATTGTTTGAAATAACATTAACATATATTTATTCTTGATTGCACAGTAAAGTAGTAGATATTTACTGTATGTGTGTGTATTTCCCATGTACTTTCAAAACATGGAATGGACTTAATTAATTAGAGTCGGTCATGTTGAGACCAGAAAATATCAATCTCACAGCTGAATATTTAGGTGTCTCCACTTCCAACCACTTCAGCCTCTCTGGAAAGTCCCAAAATCCTCTAGAGTGTGACATTTTTGATATACAACCCGAGTGCAGTGACACAAATTGTGCAGCATTGTTAAATTAAAATATATTTTGTGCCAGCCACTGCAATTAATAATTTTCTGGTGGAGCTTCAGCATGTAGCTCATTTTTGTGTCCACACACTAAACACACTAAATATTCTGGTTAAAATGTTTTTTAAAGCACCACCTTCAGATTGACAAAGCCATTGAACAAGTAGCCACTTCTTTGTGCAATGAAAGCTTTTTTTAAACAAAGGAATTGCAAAAGGTGGTCCTTTGTGTAATACACGTCAATGCGAGCAGTAATAAATAATAAACGTTAAAATTGCTGCACCAGCACAAAATATTTTAGAAACAAAAAAGAACAAATCTTTGCACTATGTCCCCATTCTTAAAACTCTTCAAATGCAATTAAGTAGGAAAGACATTGTAGATAAAATTGGCTATAGTCACAAAAACCATAGGGATGTGGAGGCGGTAAAAGAAAAGGTCTACTGTTCTTTGACAATAAGGAAAACAGTCTTTTGTCTGGGCAAGCATTAAGCATGTCTTTTGGTCTGTATATTGATGACTTTGAAGTTTGCAACCCTCCTGGAACTCCTCCTAAAAACCTCAAACTTTGCGCTGTCTTATTGGTTGCTGGGTAACTTACCCCCTGGGTCTAATTCTTCTTTATCCATCATTTATTTAGTTCATTTGTGCAAAACAGATGATGCCAAATCTTTTGTCTACAACAAGGTTTTAGTGCCACTTGTCGATGTACACACAGGACAACGGGATTTCTCAGAGTTACTCTACACTCAAGTGTATAATGTGTATGACTATCTAGAACAGTGTTTCCCAACCTTTTTGAGCCTCGGCACACATTTTACATTAGAAAAGTCACATGGCACACCACCAAACAAAAATGGCACAAACACTATACTTATTGAAATATAATAAAAATCTAGTCTCAATTTACTCAGTTTGCTGAAACTTGGGCAAGTTTAAATCTAAAATTTATATTCTTGCAGGAATTGAAGAAAGATGCACAAAGATCCTAGTCAAGAGCTCTGATTCTCTCTTTTTTTTGTCTTTATAGATGCTTGAAAAGCCCATCTCACATAGATTGGTTGTGGAGAGGGAACAGAACTGAAATAGTTTGGCTTGGTTGGTTCCCCACTTTAAGTCAATCCAAAGGCATGATAACTTTTATTGTATTGTATTGAGCTTACCTTTTTTGGCTTTCTTCTGCCACTACTCAGACTAGAGCCTTTATCTGGGTCAGAATGTCCTCCAGGACCCAGGTCAGATGGACTGCTTTTTCTTTTCAAATATTTATCACTATTACCTTCGATGGAAAACCTGCGGCGTTGTCTCACATGCAAGATGACTATGCACTTTTGTATTTAGCGCAATACTGCCCTCTAGTGGAAGAGCATGTAAAATGTTCTGCCTCTCACTTGCAGCTTGCTTAGAGAACCAATCAGGTGAAATTGAATACTTTTCCACGGCACACTTGACGATCTCTCACGACACACTAGTGTACCGTGGCACACTGGTTGAAAAACACTGATCTAGAATATCATCAACTCTGCTTGATGGTTCTGCACCAGCTGTCTGGACAAAACAAATATGACCACTGTGGAGATGATCACTATCAAAGCAAACTTTATTAAATATGTGATAGGGAATGATGAGGTATACATAACGGTATGCTTTATAACGTTTGGTTGGATCGGGAAGGTCACAGTTTCCCCCAACCTCATATATGTGATAGAATCTCTGCATCACCATTATCTGATGAAATGAAGTCTGAGTCTGATTTACCTGGATTCCACTGACGCAGGCATCACTGTAAATGCCATCTAAGTGGTAGTCTCCTAAATAATATAGACCTTTTTAGTGAACCGCAGGTTTAGACTGATTTAAGCAGCATCCGGTAAAACTCATTGGCTTATGTGGTAAATAATATTGCAGATTATTTAAGACTTTAAGTTATTTGCATTGGTAGCTGATGGTAAAAGGCGGTGGATGGTGTGGGCTAAAACATGCACTAACACTGATTAATCGAACAGCCTCAAATTATCATACATACAAGTGCTCACAATTTCAAAAAGGCAAAATAATAAAGGCTAAATGATCAGTATATCTTTTTTTGTTCACACAAACTCTTTACAGACGGCAAAGAATAATGGTCACTACAGAAGAGAGAGAACTAGAAATAGCGGGAGAGAGAGATATTAGTGTTATGCTTATGTTACAGGATTTCAAGAGAAGCTCTTATTTTATCTGACTTTTCCGATGCTAATGCTAAATGCATTCAATGTTTTTGTTAATTGACAAAGATAATATTGTCCCATTTACTTCTCCCTGTCACCTCCTGATTTGTCTGTACCTGATTAGCATCAAAATGTCCTATTTTGATACAGCAACACCTCTTTAAATTGTTAATAATAAACTGTTACAATGTAAAATCACTAACATTAGTTTACCTGAGCTCATTTAGACAAAGATATAGCTTCCCTCTTAAGTCATAAAGGAGTTATAATAATCTATAAAAGACTTGTTGAATAAAACACATTTATTATAACTCTTACATCAAAGTGCAATAGTCCTTTTATTAGTAAAGTTGGCATCTGTCCACCTCATTAATAAACAGTTACTGTTTACACGCCTTCAGTGAGAGGTAGCAATAATTCTTTATGGAGCAATAGGTATAAATAGCATGTAGCATGCTGGGTAGTGTGGCAAATATACACACATCAGTCAAAAGTCAAAAGTCTGGACTCATTTACTATTTTTTCTTTATATTCTTTATTATTTTACCATCGCTACCATGAAACTGGCTCACATAAGGGCCGCTCAAGGAAAGGAGAATATGCTGAGAATAAGTTCATCCAAGTCACCAGCCTCAGAAATCGAAAGTTAACAGCACCTCAGATTAGAGCCCAGATCAATGCCATACAGAGTTCTAGTAGCAGACACATCTCTACATCAACTGTTGTTCTACTGAACAACTGTTGTTCTACTGAACAACTGTTGTTCTACTGAACAACTGTTGTTCTACTGAACAACTGTTGTTCTACTGAACAACTGTTGTTCTACTGAACAACTGTTGTTCTACTGAACAACTGTTGTTCTACTGAACAACTGTTCAGAGGAGACTGCACAAATCAGGCCTTTATGGGATGGATGGATTATCTCGGCAAAGGAGAAGTGCTCACTAACACACATTTGGACAGATTGGTAAACAATATTTGAGAGAAATAGGCCTTTTGTGTGCATAACTCATGAAAAATGGGGACAAATACAAAAGTGTTGTCTTTAGATTTATTGTTCGGTTTTCATCTTTTGTAAAGAGCAATAGCTAGCTACTAAGGTCACTGACCGTATGTTGGAGTCGGGTGCTGCCAATTATCAGCCCATGATTAATTCATCATCCCTCCTTACATTCTGATTTTGTCTATCTTGGTCTTAGATATAAAAAATACAATCAAATAACAATATACAACTTCACTGTCCTCAAATAATTAACGAACTGTGCTAAACTGTCTTGTGATCAGGTGTGCTAATCATCAGTCCTTGCTTAATTTATCAGTTAGTACCCCTTCTTTGAGTTCTGTTTGATTGTCTTTAACTAAACACATCACACAAATGACATCTCATTTCATTGTACCCAAAAACAAATCCTTTTTACCGTGATTTTTATTTATCAGCGGAAGTACCCCGTCTCTTAATGCTCCATTTGTTTGTCTTAACATGAAATCAGGGGCGAATCTCTTACATCATTGTCCAGAAAACAGCACAAGTGAACTAATACAAAACATTAAGAAGTAAAAAATATATAAAATTAGTCATCTTTTGACTCTGTCCATCTGCTCTCACTCAACTCACATTTGAGCCATACCAACATACTATAGCTTTTATATTGCTCTTTCTTTCTGTAACTTTATTTCTTTGTATTAATCCTCTCTCATCTCTGATGTATGCACCAATAAAACACTAACAAGAGCTCAACAAACATGTGTCTGCCCCTCATCTGCCTGCCTATATATTTCACATTTTTTATCATTCTTTGCATTAAAATAGGTTTTTACTGTCATTTCTATTAAAATTCTACACTAGTTTAAAGCTCCCTACAAAGCGTTTTGATTATAGCTGCAGAAATATGGTTGTATTTCCTGTCGTTTTTTTTGTCTAAAACAATTACACATACCCAACATTTAACCACACAGTGAGGGAGCCGGGTGGTGATAAATAATAAAGAGTAGTACTTTACAACATAAACTGTGTAGTGGAAGCAAAGTTTGGAGGGAAAAGTTTTCTAAAGCAAAACTACACTTGTTCTCTCACTCACAGAGTAAAGTGAGGTGGCAAACCGTGGCCATCTGATCCTGGCCTTCACACACTCGCACACAGACTGTAAGGGGTCTCAGAGTGAGACGCTTTGTGTGTCAAACTAGTTTGAAAGGCACTGCTGCAAACACACACACGCACTGCTCCACACAACAGCCCACATCAGCTGATCAGCAACAAGAACGCTCACTCACACTGCACAGGCTTGTCACAGACGCATTTTATACACGAAAATAAACTGTGCTCAACAGCCATCTTCACCATTTTCATTATTATTTATAAGCTAAAAACGGGGTCATTTTGGCCAAATTGCCTGAAATTATTGCAGTTATTGAACCCCTGGAGTATAAATACAGATTTGGGCTAGCGAAAGGCTCATAGTCAGTGATGCACCTGGTTCAGGTGTAGACAAGCCTCCATGAATGGCTGTGGGCGTTCTGAGGCGGGGCTTGAGGGCAAGAAGGATTGAGGCCTGATAACACTATATTTGAAAGAATCCAAACAACGCGCTATTTGAGATTTATAAATAAAACAATTATAGTATAGATACATTAATAATGTATCTAAAATGTACTGATAAGTAATTTAATTATTTATGTCTAAATAAATAAATAGACATATACAGTACATACAGTATATTAAATACGTAATAAATTTTACATTAAAATGTATATTGTAATATACAATCACAGCAGGACACTAAACACTATGTCGGCCACAAAAAGCATTGCGGACTTTTAAACTTTAACGAAAGAAGCAAGCCATTTTTGGACTGTACTGCGCTGTGCTGGATAACGCGGACCAACGGCGCATGCAGTTAGCGTTTAGCCGCTGGAGTGTGTATGAGCTGATGAGACACATGAAAGAGGTCCTAATCATTGAGGAGACTGAGGGACAAACAGGAAAGTAAGTAGCTGCTAATCAGTTATCCTTGTATTAAGTCTACTGTCATTGTGACTGATTTATCAAAAGATGGAGCGAATGAACACTGTTTACCCCCATGAAGGACCTAGCGGCTGTTTTTATTACAATAGCATATATCATCTCATTGTGTGTGTTGAGTCCTCATATCCATCCAAAACGAGGACGCACCTTTGCACACCTGCTCTGTGCCCACCTCTTCCTGCAGTAGATCCTCAATTGAACGCTTTAAGGAATTGTTTGTCCTATAATTTATTATGTATTCATCCATCCACGTGCTGCTTCTTGTGTCAGGTTATGCCCTGTTTTACTCCTATACACCGCTATTGCTCTTCATTATTATTATTATTATTATTATTATTATTATTATTATTATTATTATTATTATTATTATTATTATTATTATTATTATTATTATTATTATTATTATTATTATTATTATTATTATTTCTAGCACAACTCTACTCTGACAGATTAATTATCTGATTACTAAAGCTGGTTCAAAACCTTTCTGTTTTGTGCATTTGAGTCCTGTGAACTGCCTGACATAAATATAATTAGACAACTGAACGTTACTGCTCAGGACCTTAACACCTTTATGTCTGAAGCAATTTCAACAGATGCCTAAAGTAAGGCCATAAGAAATACAGAATTAAAGAATGAAAAGTATATGAAATATAAAATATATGCAGGACAATGTTTAATAACATTTAAAAAGTTAGGTCTTTTCTGAAGAAGAAGTCCCTGACAGTTCCCCTCTGGTAAAGTGAAGCTGACGGCCGAGCAGCATCGGACTGTACCACTGGGAGAAATGAGAGTGGGGTTTCCAAACTTGAAAGAGTTAGCAATAACCATCTGCAAGTAGGTTTCTCCCTGGAATTTGGATGCATGAAATAAAGAATACATCCAAGGAATAACTGTACCAAATAAAGGAAAAAAAAACTTCAGGTGCTGCTAGTTATCAGCAATTCATTTGATCATCAGCAGCGTGTGTCCAGTCCAGTTTTAGTCGCACTATAGCAATAATTACGTTCCTCATGTGTACACTGAAATGTCTTACCAGTTTAAGAAATCAACATTCCTTTCAACATTTCTTTTCTTAACTGGTCAACTACATTTCCTTTTTCCCAGGACACGTGGGAGGCCTGTTTTCTGCCTCTCACATTCCTCAGGCTGCTCCAGTGGTTATCTGCGTAATTGCGAGTCACAGCAGTTGTCACGTTTTCCCCGATGACTCACTGTCTGCCATCAGTAAATCCTGTCTCTCTGCACGCCTGTCCTCTCACTCTGCCTGAAGCGGTCATCTAAGCTGCGCCTGGGGACGCGCCGCCAGCCATGATCAATAGGTCACAGTTAAGCCAGGCTTTCCCTGTCCCCTGCTGTCTTCCTGATACTACCACATTGACTCAAAACAGACAAATACCCTATGGTACTTCTGAGGAATTTTTCTTTCTAGTGGCGTATCTGTCTCAATCTATTCTCCCGCACATTCCATTTTTCCTCTGGCAGCTCATTCCTAAGTGACAAGCCCAGATTGAGCTGAGTTTACAAGCGTCCCTAAGCTGTTCATCCGTTTTTTTCTCTTTCTTTGTTGAAATAATTTTTCAAAAGGTAAACAAGAGCTGTCGGGAGTATTTGAAAGAAGCCGCAGCAGAAATCAATGTCCAAGGCCACAGAAGAGGGAACTAAGCCGGAGAACAGCAGTGGTGGTGCGTATTGATCAAAAGCATTACTTCCCTTCTCTACAGCTTCTCACTGTACCGTTAGAGTAGCTCTGGGGCTTTTATTAGGATGTTTTTAATAAGCTTAGCACTTCGATGTACCTAACTGAAGACTACACAACAGCCTGAAGTGAACAGAACTGTGTCACTGTGGTTTTTGCAAAATAGTAGTTACTTTAGTACTTGTAGCTTAGCTTGTATGTATTTGTATCTAGTGATGTCTACTGTGTAACTTAAATATTAGTATGAGGTTGGTTCATTGGTCGCTGAAATGGATGTGAAGGAAATGGGATCAGTATAACACTTGTGTAATCCTTGAAGGTTTTTCAACAAATGCATTCATGGCATCAGAAGGATATTTGATTAGGACAAACAACGTGACAACATGAAATGTCATGTATTTTCATTTGAAACTTGGAGGCTGATGTAGTCTTTGGGAAGGGGTTTGACAGTAGGGTCTGTTCACACTGCCATGTTTGGTAAAGTTCAAAAAGAGACTTGTGTGGTTGCTTTGTTAGCGTGGTTCACTTTGATAAATGTGAATGCTCCAGACCAACCTCGGTGTCCACCAAACATACGCTCCAAGACAACTTTAATACAGAGGTGTCAGAGCGCTTCCAAGTGAACTCTGGTACAGTTCATATGAAGTGTGAACCTCACGGAGCCCATAGACGAGGAAGAGCATCATAAATCATTGCCGAACACATCACGTAATGCTTAGTTTTCTCAAGGTTGTAAAAAAACAAACCAAAACAATATTTTTCAACTGAATAAAATAAGAAGAGGTCAAATGTGAAGCAGGGCAAAGGTAAAAGGCACTGGTAATTATCATGTGGGCTAACAGCACCATCTAGTGTACATCTTAAAAATGCATGTTTTTTTCGTTTGGCCCGCAGAATAAAATGCCAGCTGTGAACAGCTGTGGACCGGGGCTTTTTGCTGATGAACTAAATAGATCGTTTTCTGTTTTGGTGCAAACTAAATGAAGGGCACACGTGACAAGTGTGAACACACCCTTAATCTCACTATTAGAACAACACTGCATCCACCATTACATATTGTCACCACGGATAGGCACAGCCTCATTTACACAAAAACAACACTGCGCAAAATGTGTGTAACATCAGCATGGTTATAATCACAGTAACAAGTGCAGAATAAAAGGTGGATTTAGAGCTGTTTGTCGCCACAGCCTAATACTAAAACAAAGACATGCCAGACCTGTAAAATTTTCTGTCAGACAAAATTTGTACCTACTATTGCCAGTTTAGGTATCATTACTTTTTTATTTTTTATTTTTATATGCGCACATAAAATATTTACCTCTCACTTGGTAAACTGAAAACATGTGCATGTGGACAAGAAATGGATACAGAGTTGAAAATATGTGCTTGTACAATATGTGGACTTTTGGTGGTTTTGAAGCAGTACAAGAGAGATGCCAACAGTATTTATAACACCAGAGCTTGGGTTACACTGGATTTACTGACACTATGTGGGAAGATATATAACGGCTTGTGCTTGCCATGTTGGAGCTGCACATTTGGCATCACTTGCACCTATGTGAGCAATGAATAGGTATCGAGAACAAGCAGAAGGCATCCTTGGAGAATTAGCACAAGCGTTTTCTCTTCACACCTATTTGACCTACCTCTGCTGAGAAAATGACTATAATATTATCACCAATCTTGAATTTCTGTTGCTATGTTACTAGTATTCCCAAAGATGCACATGAGACATATTTAAGGGCACACAAGTATATTTAGTGGTACATTTATTAGCTTTTGAGAAAATCAGCTAGGTAGTCTCTGATTTATAAGCTGGGTAACTTAAAATAAAATAAAATTATAGTATAGTATAGTAAGTATAGTATACCAATTTTCAATGAAGAGAAACTGATAGCGTGTATAGCATGTGTCAAAGGTGAAGAGAGTTTGGTAAAAGTACCAACCAAGTTGTAAACATATGGCACTTAAAGATTTTAAGATGGGAGACAGACATGAAAACCAAGTTTGTGAGACACCATCTGCAAAATCAACACTTCAGTTTTAATCTTTTTGAATCATTATCATATTTTCTACACCTCAACTTTGCACAAACAACAGTCTTTGCTCCTTCATTTGCATTTTCTCTGCCTTGAATTTTTCACTTTCTAGAAACAATGCCCCATTTTACATTTTCATTAAGCCCAAAGAGCAAAATAAGCTTTTCACTCATTCAACTTCAGGTAATCATGTAAAGAAAATCACTTTTCTCATGTTTTAGAATGCACAGAACTTTAGGCCCACAGTGTGGTGGTAGTAAACAGTCATAATGCTTTTTTTGTTTATGCTAAATAAGACTGACAGTCCAAGACAGGTTGATATTTGAGTGCCACAATTTTTTAAGTTTGAATTTTTACATTGGATCAGATGAAGGATTTTAGTTGCCTTTATTACAAAACCAAGTGCTATGTCAACTGTAAAAAAAGGCTGCATATTTTTTCATTGTTCTCCTATTGTATTAGGCCTAGTTGTTGAGTCTTTTTTTTTGGCAGAGTTATATTATTTAACATTTGACTTACAGGAACGCTACATAGTATTTCCTAAACACTGGGTTGCATAGAGAGACAACTGGAGGCAGACCTGATTGAAAACACTCTCGAACTGGGTCATAAAATCCCTGGAGTGAGATAAAACAGAGAAGCAGGTGGGAAAAACTGTAGAGAGAACCATAAACACACGATCGTTCCCAGAGCTTTAATTCAGGGATGATGAAAAGAAGATGGCCCGGGGATATGTTTTTGTCACTCTTCCGCATCACTGTCTCTATCCTATGTGGTCTTTAATGCACACATGTTTGCAGCCCCTGCTGGGTTTGAGAAAATACGTGTGTGAAAACAAAGTCTTCCTAACTCTGAAAAATCCATACCAATTGCTTCTCTAAAACTATTAAGATAAGCTACTGCCATGTGTGCCCTACTGAGCCATGGACATGTATGTGTCAACATAAACATTTATGTGTCACCTTAAACATGTTTGTGTCACCATGGACATGTATGTGTCACCATAAACATGTATGTATCACCATAAACATGTATATGTCACCATTGACATCTATGTGTCACCATGGGCAAGTATGTGTCACCATGAACAAGTACGTATCACCATTAGCATGTATGTGTCACCATGAACATGTATGTGTCATCATGGACATGTATGTGTCACCATGAACAAGTACGTGTCACCATAAACATGTATGTGTCATCATGGACATGTATGTGTCACCATGAACAAGTACGTGTCACCATAAACATGTATGTGTCATCATGGACATGTATGTGTCACCATGAACAAGTATGTGTCACCATAAACATGTATGTGTCACCATGGACAAGCATGTGTCATCATGGACAAGTATGTGTCACCATAAACATGCATGTGTCACCATGAACATGTATGTGTCACGATAAACATCTTTGTGTCACCATGAACAAGTATGTGTCACCATGGACATGTATGTGTCACCATAAACATGTATGTGTCACCATGAACAAGTTTGTGTCACCAAAAACATGTATGTGTCACCATGGACAAGTATGAGTCACCATGAACATGTATATGTCACCATAAACATGTATGTGTCACCATAAACATCTATGTGTCACCTTGGACATGTATGTGTCAATATAAACATGTATGTGTCACCATGGTCATGTATGTGTCACCATGAAGAAATATGTGTCACCATATTTTGTCAACATAAACATGTATGTGTCACCATGGTCATGTATGTGTCACCATGAAGAAATATGTGTCACCATAAACATGTATGTGTCACCATGGACATGTATGTGTCATCGTAAACATGTATGTTTCACCATGAACAAGTTTGTGTCAGCATAAACATGTATGTGTCACCATGGGCAAGTATGTGTCACCATGGGCAAGTATGTATCACCATTAACATGTATGTGTCACCATGGACAAGTATGTATCACCATGGGCAAATATGTATCACCATTAACATGTATGTGTCACCATGGACAAGTATGTATCACTATAAACACGTATTTGTGACCATGGACATGTATGTGTCACCATGAAAAAGTATGTGTCATTATAGACATGTATGTGTCACCATTGACATGTATGCGTTACCATGGACAAGTATGTGTCACCATGGACATGTATGTGTCACCATTGACAAGAATGTGTCACCATAAACATGTATGTGTCACCATGAACATGTATGAGTCACCATGCACATGTATGTGTCATCTTGGACATGTATGTGTCACCATGGACAAGTATGTGTCACCATGAACATTTATGTGTCACCATGGATAAGTATGTGTCACCATGGACATGTATTTTGTCAACATAAACATGTATGTGTCACCATGGTCATGTATGTGTCACCATGAAGAAATATGTGTCACCATAAACATGTATGTGTCACCATGGACATGTATGTGTCATCGTAAACATGTATGTTTCACCATGAACAAGTTTGTGTCAGCATAAACATGTATGTGTCACCATGGGCAAGTATGTTTTACCATAAACATGTATGTGTCACCATGGACATGTATCACCATTGACATGTATGTGTCACCATGGACAAGTATGTGTCACCATGGATAAGTATGTGTCACCATGGACATGTATTTTGTCAACATAAACATGTATGTGTCACCATGAACATGTATGAGTCACCATGAACATGTGTGTGTCACCTTGGACATGTATGTGTCACCATAAACATTTATGTGTCACCATGGATAAGTATGTGTCACCATGGACATGTATGTGTCATCGTAAACATGTATGTTTCACCATGAACAAGTTTGTGTCAGCATAAACATGTATATGTCACCATGGGCAAGTATGTTTTACCATAAACATGTATGTGTCACCATGGTCATGTATCACCATTGACATGTATGTGTCACCATGGACAAGTATGTGTCACCATGGATAAGTATGTGTCACCATGGACATGTATGTGTCACCATAAACATGTATGTGTCACCATGGTCATGTATGTGTCACCATGGACATGTATGTGTCACCATGAAGAAATATGTGTCACCATAAACATGTATGTGTCACCATGGACAAGTATGTGTCACCATGGACATGTATGTGTCACCATAAACATGTGTGTCACCATGGTCATGTATGTGTCACCATAAACATGTATGTGTCACCATGGACAAGTATGTGTCACCATGAAGAAATATGTGTGGACAAGTATGTGTCACCATGAAGATATATGTGTCATCATGGACATGTATGTGTTACAATGGACATGTATGTGTCATCGTAAACATGTATGTTTCACCATGAACAAGTTTGTGTCAGCATAAACATGTATGTGTCACCATGGGCAAATATGTTTTAGCATAAACATGTATGTGTCACCATGGGCAAGTATGTTTTACCATAAACATGTATGTATCACCATTGACATGTATGTGTCACCATGGACAAGTATGTGTCACCATAGACATGTATGTTTTAATTATCAATATGTATGCTTTACCATAAACATGTATGTGTCATTATGGACAAGTATGTATCACCATTGACATGTATGTGTCACCATGGACAAGTATGTGTCACCATAAACACGTATTTGTCACCATAGACATGCATGTGTCACCATGGACATGTATGTGTCACCATAGACATGTATGTGTGATCATGGACAATTATGTGTCACCATTGACATGTATGTGTCGCCATGGACAAGAATGTGTCACCATAAACACGTATTTGTCACCATAGACATGCATGTGTCACCATGGACATGTATGTGTCACCATGAACAAGTATGTGTCACCTTGGACATGTATGTGTCACCATGGACAAGTATGTGTCACCAAGGAGACCAAAGTCTTCCTAACTCTGAAAAATCCATACCAATTGCTTCTCTAAAACTATTAAGATAAGCTACTGCCATGTGTGCCCTACTGAGCCATGGACATGTATGTGTCAACATAAACATTTATGTGTCACCTTAAACATGTTTGTGTCACCATGGACATGTATGTGTCACCATAAACATGTATGTATCACCATAAACATGATTATGTCACCATTGACATCTATGTGTCACCATGGGCAAGTATGTGTCACCATGAACAAGTACGTATCACCATTAGCATGTATGTGTCACCATGAACATGTATGTGTCATCATGGACATGTATGTGTCACCATGAACAAGTACGTGTCACCATAAACATGTATGTGTCATCATGGACATGTATGTGTCACCATGAACAAGTACGTGTCACCATAAACATGTATGTGTCATCATGGACATGTATGTGTCACCATGAACAAGTACGTGTCACCATAAACATGTATGTGTCACCATGGACAAGCATGTGTCATCATGGACAAGTATGTGTCACCATAAACATGCATGTGTCACCATGAACATGTATGTGTCACGATAAACATCTTTGTGTCACCATGAACAAGTATGTGTCACCATGGACATGTATGTGTCACCATAAACATGTATGTGTCACCATGAACAAGTTTGTGTCACCAAAAACATGTATGTGTCACCATGGACAAGTATGAGTCACCATGAACATGTATATGTCACCATAAACATGTATGTGTCACCATAAACATCTATGTGTCACCTTGGACATGTATGTGTCAATATAAACATGTATGTGTCACCATGGTCATGTATGTGTCACCATGAAGAAATATGTGTCACCATAAACATGTATGTGTCACCATAAACATGTATGTGTCACCATGGCCATGTATGTGTCACCATGAACATGTATGTGTCATCGTAAACATGTATGTTTCACCATGAACAAGTTTGTGTCAGCATAAACATGTATGTGTCACCATGGGCAAGTATGTGTCACCATGGGCAAGTATGTATCACCATTAACATGTATGTGTCACCATGGACAAGTATGTATCACCATGGGCAAATATGTATCACCATTAACATGTATGTGTCACCATGGACAAGTATGTATCACTATAAACACGTATTTGTGACCATGGACATGTATGTGTCACCATGAAAAAGTATGTGTCATTATAGACATGTATGTGTCACCATTGACATGTATGCGTTACCATGGACAAGTATGTGTCACCATGGACATGTATGTGTCACCATTGACAAGAATGTGTCACCATAAACATGTATGTGTCACCATGAACATGTATGAGTCACCATGCACATGTATGTGTCATCTTGGACATGTATGTGTCACCATGGACAAGTATGTGTCACCATGAACATTTATGTGTCACCATGGATAAGTATGTGTCACCATGGACATGTATTTTGTCAACATAAACATGTATGTGTCACCATGGTCATGTATGTGTCACCATGAAGAAATATGTGTCACCATAAACATGTATGTGTCACCATGGACATGTATGTGTCATCGTAAACATGTATGTTTCACCATGAACAAGTTTGTGTCAGCATAAACATGTATGTGTCACCATGGTCATGTATGTGTCACCATGAAGAAATATGTGTCACCATAAACAAGTATGTGTCACCATGAAGATATATGTGTCATCATGGCCATGTATGTGTCACCATGAACATGTATGTGTCATCGTAAACATGTATGTTTCACCATGAACAAGTTTGTGTCAGCATAAACATGTATGTGTCACCATGGGCAAGTATGTGTCACCATGGGCAAGTATGTATCACCATTAACATGTATGTGTCACCATGGACAAGTATGTATCACCATGGGCAAATATGTATCAACATTAACATGTATGTGTCACCATGGACAAGTATGTATCACTATAAACACGTATTTGTGACCATGGACATGTATGTGTCACCATGAAAAAGTATGTGTCATTATAGACATGTATGTGTCACCATTGACATGTATGCGTTACCATGGACAAGTATGTGTCACCATGGACATGTATGTGTCACCATTGACAAGAATGTGTCACCATAAACATGTATGTGTCACCATGAACATGAATGAGTCACCATGCACATGTATGTGTCATCTTGGACATGTATGTGTCACCATGGACAAGTATGTGTCACCATGAACATTTATGTGTCACCATGGATAAGTATGTGTCACCATGGACATGTATTTTGTCAACATAAACATGTATGTGTCACCATGGTCATGTATGTGTCACCATGAAGAAATATGTGTCACCATAAACATGTATGTGTCACCATGGACATGTATGTGTCATCGTAAACATGTATGTTTCACCATGAACAAGTTTGTGTCAGCATAAACATGTATGTGTCACCATGGGCAAGTATGTTTTACCATAAACATGTATGTGTCACCATGGACATGTATCACCATTGACATGTATGTGTCACCATGGACAAGTATGTGTCACCATGGATAAGTATGTGTCACCATGGACATGTATTTTGTCAACATAAACATGTATGTGTCACCATGAACATGTATGAGTCACCATGAACATGTGTGTGTCACCTTGGACATGTATGTGTCACCATAAACATTTATGTGTCACCATGGATAAGTATGTGTCACCATGGACATGTATGTGTCATCGTAAACATGTATGTTTCACCATGAACAAGTTTGTGTCAGCATAAACATGTATGTGTCACCATGGGCAAGTATGTTTTACCATAAACATGTATGTGTCACCATGGGCAAGTATGTTTTACCATAAACATGTATGTATCACCATTGACATGTATGTGTCACCATGGACAAGTATGTGTCACCATTGACAAGTATGTGTCACCATAGACATGTATGTTTTAATTATCAATATGTATGCTTTACCATAAACATGTATGTGTCATTATGGACAAGTATGTATCACCATTGACATGTATGTGTCACCATGGACAAGTATGTGTCACCATAAACACGTATTTGTCACCATAGACATGCATGTGTCACCATGGACATGTATGTGTCACCATAGACATGTATGCGTCACCATTGACAAGTATGCATTACCATGGACAAGTATGCTTTACCATGGACATGTATGTGTCACTTTGGACATGTATGTGTCACCATGGCCATGTATGTGTCATCATGGACAAGTATGTATCACCATGGCCATGTATGTGTCACCTTGGACATGTATGTGTCACCATGGCCATGTATGTGTCATCATGGACAAGTATGTGTCATCAAGGACATGTATGTGTCACCATGGCCATGTATGTGTCACCTTGGACATGTATGTGTCACCATGGCCATGTATGTGTAACCATGGACAAGTATGTGTTGCCATGGACAAGTATGTGTCACCATGGCCATGTATGTGTCACCATGGACATGTATGTGTCACCATGGACATATGTGTCACCATGAAGAAATATGTGTCACCATAAACATGTATGTGTCACCATGGACAAGTATGTGTCACCATGAAGAAATATGTGTCACCATGGACAAGTATGTGTCACCATGAAGATATATGTGTCATCATGGACATGTATGTGTCACAATGGACATGTATGTGTCATCGTAAACATGTATGTTTCACCATGAACAAGTTTGTGTCAGCATAAACATGTATGTGTCACCATGGGCAAGTATGTTTTACCATAAACATGTATGTGTCACCATGGACATGTATCACCATTGACATGTATGTGTCACCATGGACAAGTATGTGTCACCATAGACATGTATGTTTTAATTATCAATATGTATGCTTTACCATAAACATGTATGTGTCATTATGGAGAAGTATGTATCACCATTGACATGTATGTGTCACCATGGACAAGTATGTGTCACCATAAACACGTATTTGTCACCATAGACATGCATGTGTCACCATGGACATGTATGTGTCACCATGAACAAGTATGTGTCACCATAGACATGTATGGTTCACCATAGACATGTATGTGTCACCATTGACATGTATGCGTTACCATGGACAAGTATGTGTCACCATTGACATGTATGTGTCGCCATGGACAAGTATGTGTCACCTTGGACATGTATGTGTCACCATGGACAAGTATGTGTCGCCATTGACATCTATGCGTTACCATGGACAAGTATGTGTCACCTTGGACATGTATGTGTCACCATGGACAAGTATGTGTCACCAAGGACATGTATGTGTCACCATGGCCATGTATGTGTCACCATGGACAAGTATGTGTTGCCATGGACAAGTATGTGTCACCATGGACAAGTATGTGTATCCATGACAATGTATGTGTCACCATGGACATGTATGTGTCACCATGGCCATGTATGTGTCACCATGGACAAGTATGTGTCGCCATGGCAATGTATGTGTCACCATGGACATGTATGTGTCGCCATGGACAAGTATGTGTTGCCATGGACATGTATGTGTCACCATGGCCATGTATATGTCACCATGGACAAGTATGTGTCGCCATGGACAAGTATGTGTCGCCATGGCAATGTATGTGTCACCATGGACATGTATGTGTCGCCATGGACAAGTATGTGTCACCATAAACATGTATGTGTCACCATGGACATTATGTGTCACCATGGGCATGTATGTGTCACTATGGACAAGTATGTGTCGCCATGGCAATGTATGTGTCACCATGGACATGTATGTGTTGCCATGGACAAGTATGTGTCACCATAAACATGTATGTGTCACCATGGACAAGTATGTGTCACCATAGACATGTATGTGTCACCATTGACAAGTATGCGTTACCATGGACAAGTATGTGTCACCATGGACATGTATGTGTCATCATGGACAAGTATGTGTCATCAAGGACATGTATGTGTCACCAGGGATATGTATGTGTCACCATAAACATGTATGTGTCACCATGGACATGTATGTGTCACCATGGACATGTATGTGTCACCATTACCATAAACATGTATGTGTCACCATGGCCATGTATGTGTCACCATGTACAAGTATGTGTCACCATAAACATGTATGTGTCACCATGACCATGTATGTGTTACCGTGGACAAGTATGTGTCACGATGAACAAGTATGTGTCACCATGGATTTGTCTGTGTCCCCATGGACATGTATGTTTTACCATAAACATGTATGTGTCACCATTTACAAGTATGTGTCACCATAAACATGTATGTGTCACCATTTACAAGTATGTGTCACCATAAACATGTATGTGTCACCATGGCCATGTATGTGTCACCATTGACATCTATGTGTCACCATGGGCATGTATGTGTCTCCATAGATATCTATGTGTCACCATGGGCATGTATGTGTCTCCATAGACATGTATGTGTCACTGTAAACATGTATGTGTCACCGTAAACATTTATGTGTCACAATAAACATTTATGTGTCACCAGGGATATGTATGTGTCACCATAAACATGTATGTGTCACCATGAACATGTATGTTTCACCTTAAACATGTATGTATGTATAAAGAATTTAGTTTGTCATAGAGACATGAAATTTGGTACACACATCTCTTATGTCATGACGAACATAAAAGCCAATTACAACCACCCCCTATCTATAAATGTGTTGTCATAGCAACGGCCCAAATATTTGGAAAAAGTCACTGGAAAGGGAAAATTTTAGTTTGTCATAGGCAAATGAAACTTGGTACACACATCCATGCTGGATGTGTGTACCATAAAAGCCAACACCCTATCACACACGAGAAGGCGGCCATTTTGAATTGAAGATGTGAACCGCCTTAGAATACACCTCACTTTTACAAAACAACAGAAAATAGCTGCTTAATTCCACAAACATCAAACTTAGGCAAAATGAGCTTAACACTTGTGTGTTCAATAGACAGCGCTTTTTCTTGTGTTTTTTGCTCAATTTAGATATTTTTTTAATTTTAATTTTTCTGCAAAATGATCCTCAATTTGACCCAGTAAATGTATGCAAAAGTACATTTTATTGCCCACTAAACTCAAGTCTGACGAAAAATGTATGTATTTTATGTATTTGAAAAAATAATAAAAAGAAGTGACTCAGTGGCGACCCCTGGAAAATGAAAATACATTCGGCCTAAAGAAAGTGAAAGTAATTTTTTCCAACGTAGAAAAATGAAACTTGGTACATCTATAGGACACCTCAGGGCAAACAGAAAAGTCATTCACAGCCACAGCCAAAACTCAACAGGAAGTCCGTCATGTGGGGTGGAACGAGCAACCACCTAAATCGCACCCCTTGTGTCAAAAGATTAAACTCAATGTGTTTTCTTCTGAAAGGCCCCAAATTTGTTGAGTATTATCTAGACATGAGTGCCAACAAAGTTATCAGTTTGTTTTTGATACATTTGTGGCTGTGATTGTAATGAGACTGTGAAGAAACAGCTTTTTCTTTGGGAAATAAATGACATTTTAAGGTCTAAAGCCACGACGGGAGTCTTGGAAAACTCCTCAGAATCTTTTGGAACTTGTAAAATTGTTCTTTTAGACAAGTAATATTTATATTTTTACTTTTTAAACAGGGGGGTGCACCCATTACTTTGTTTTTCTCGCCTTAGCCCAAGCATAATCTATTATTTTCAAAAGTTTAGACAGCTCCCAGGAAAACCAGGGAATGTGGAGACCTTTAACTCTAAATACAAGGTGGTGTAGCAGGCCCCAGCAGTAGCACAGGCCCGAGGTGATGAAGCAGGCTCCAGCCAGAAGCAGATTCAAGCAGAGGCATACGCCCGGTTATTTGACATTACCGTTAAGTTTACGCTTTAAAGAACGAAATGCAATCCTCCGAATACATGTGTCCCCGCGCTCGCAAGGGAGGCGAGGGCCTTTATCGCCGCTTGCGGCTTTAATTCTTATTATATCCTATTGCAAACACATCAATAATACAGTAAGAAAACAAATGGTTATTTGTGACTGGACCAGTGTTGTGGTATTAATGAGAAACAAGCCATGAGTCAGAGATTCTTTTGGAGGCTGGCTCCATTTATTAAAGAAATAAACACAAACAAAAAGAAGTACAAAACAATGTTATAAATATAATTGTAAATACAATTTACAATTTTATAGGCATAATACTATATTGACATAATACTGATAACTGTGTTTTCAGAAGACTGTAGTTGACTACATATTATTTACTCAAATCACACATCACTCATTAATATTGACTAGAGACAGATGGACAGACTTGAATAGAGCGTCAGTAGTTGCTGTCTTGTGGGAAATCCTTGCACTGACACAGGACAAAAGGTCATCCGGCTCAGTGGGAAATACCGCTAAAAGCAGCTGTCATCCAGGCACAGCTCCTGGAGGAGATGGTAAAACTCACAGAGATGGATCCACCTCTGAAGCATCCAATGGACCCCTACACAGAGCCGAGCAGTTTCACACCGTTTTTGAGTCCTCCAACGTTTATAGAACACCAGTCCATCTCAACCATTTTGCAACGAGACCAGAAGACACCCCACCTGGCAGAAGTCCCTCCCATGAAGCAAATTCGCTTCTTTTAAGTGAATTTCATGCACGAATGAAGCAGGTAAACTCAAAATATTCAAGCATCCAACCACGCATGAATAGTGGTATTTATTTGCACAATTTGCGTTTGGTGTGAACGCCCTATAACACTGAGGAGGAACTGCAGTCTCCAACTCACAACATCAGGATAAGGGAGGGTGGAGCACGGCTGTCGGTAAGTGGCCGATAGGCGTCAAATAAAAAGTTAAACTTATCTTTCTAAGTTGTCTAATAACAATATGTGGGTGTTTTTCTTAAATCAACCACAACTGACTGTTTACTTTGGTGACATTATTTAGCATTTGTGTTAGTGTTGTTAAAGCAGCCCATGATAAAAGACAAAATAAAGAGATTGCTGTGTTATAGACTGTATCACAAATAATACACAAAATCATCTGAATGCTTGAATGCATAGCCCTAAAAGTATATAAAATTCTAAACTATTGTTACAGAGGACTCCTGACAATGCGTTGTTAGTTCTAAATAATGGTTTTGCTGCTTAGCTTGGTGCTGACTCTAAACTTGTGTGGTTGAGCCCACACCAGTTGATAAAGTCCATAATGCAGAACCACCTGTGCTCCAGGTTGTTCCCCTCAGGCTGTTTAAAAAAAAAAAAACAGCTTGTTCATGCGGAGCCGACTTGGCTCAGTACGGGTCTGACCAGGAGAGACACAGTGAACATCTTTTTCTAAGGTGGATTTAAATTACTATTGTGATTGTGCAAAGTTTAAGATTTTGCTGATATTGTGCACATCCACCTCCTGAACTGACTGTGACAGTGACGGGACAGAGGTGTTCTGTTTAGCCCGAGGAGAATTGTGGACCGTCAAGCCCTAATAGGTGGGGCGGATGGAAAGCTGAACCGGTCTGCCAGTTGATGATCACTGAGTAATGAGATATTGCGTGACGTCATCGACTAGTTAACTAGTGCGGTGACAAGATTTCAGTTCAGCTGTACTGACACTACAGTACTTCCGTTGTGGCTTGAGTGGTGAGCCTGATCTTGTCTTTATGTAACCACTTCAGACTTTATTCAATGGTTTTTTGAGGAAGTTTTATGGAATACCCTTTAGATGTCTGTGTCTAAACAACTGTACTTTAAATAGGCATGGCACATTTCAGTGTACATTACTTTTGCTTGTTAATTTGGTCGCCCTTTATCTTGTATTGTCGACCAGCTTCAAACTTTCTTAGTAGTTCGTCTCAACAACCTCAGCCTGTGATGGCTTAGGACACAACCGGCCTTAAAATCCCTTTGTTTCTCATGCATTGTTTCATTAGGGCTCTCCTTTTGATCTACTCTGATGTCATTTCCCTCAGAGACCTCATTTTAATGTGGAAACCCACAGAAAAAGCGCCTGTTCCCACGCCTCAGCTCTGTAAATGGCTAATCCTCATCAGACAGCTCAGCGCGGGGGAAAAAGGGAGAGAGTGCGTGTGGTCCACTGTGCAGTGGTGCGTATATATGAGCATACTGTGTAGGAGGAGCGCGGTCCACACAACGCTAACCCAGATAATGCCTCCTCAATCAAGTGATGAAGGGGCTTAAGCACTGATGGCTCTTCATCTCATTGACTTCCTTTCCATTGAGTAAAAAAATATGAACAAGAATAGTTGTTCTTTTAAGTTCTTTGGAAAATGTAACATCGCTGTTGCTTTATGAGAAGATTTTAACATAGTGTAATCCATTTGTAAAGAAATAAAGATCCCAGGAAGAGAAATTTTATGTACATTTAAAACAAGAGGATTTACATTAATAAGTGACTCAAACACCTTCTTTTCCTTGCTGAATTGAATTCACTCTGAACCGTTTAAATCCCTTGGGGAAACATCCGCTGCTTGTGATTAAAGCCACTGTGGAAGAGTGAGAGTTTTGTAAATATTCAAGTGGCCTCTATAGACTGCAGTTCATTATTCACCAAGTCTCCTTCACCACATCATTTAACAGTCGATCTACATCGGTGAGTTTGGCAATTAAAATAAATTAATTACTAACCCAACCTGGTCTCATGGTGTTTCGTTCTTTGTCCAGCTAGTGTTTTTGAGGGAGGCTATTTTAATTTGAGGATTTGTCAGTCAGGGTTGAGGACAAGAGTGCTGCATCAAATCTTGAGATAGATAATGTTCGCTTTAATGCTTTGATTTTTTTTTGTTTTTTATTTTGAATACATACATGCTGGTTATATAATTAGTATATTATCAAAAAGTTGATTTATTTTTACTAATTTCATTTCAAAAGTGAAACTTTATATATTATATTCATTTATTACACACAAACTGATTATATTATAATATTATTATATGTTATTTTTTCAAATGTTCATTACTTTTATATTTGATGATTATAACAAACAATTAAGGAAAATCCCAAATTCAGTTTTACAAATTAGAAAATTTGAATATTGTGGTGCTACACTCTAATCAGCTAATGAATTAAAAACACCTGCAAAGGTCTTTAAACGGTCTCTCAGTCTAGTTCTGTCGGCTACACAATCACGGAGAAGACTGCAGACTTGAAAATTGTCCAAATGACGACAATTGACAACCTTGCACAAGGAGGACAAGACACAAAAGGTCATTGCAAAAGCGGGTGTTCGCAGAGCTCTGTGTCCAAGCACATAAATAGAAGTGAAGGAAAGGAAAAGATGTGGTAGAAAAAAAGTGTACAAGCAATAGGGATAACCGTACTCTGGAGAGGATTGTGAAACAAGACCCATTCAAAAAAGTTGGATTCAGAAAGAGTGGACTGCAGCTGGAGTCAGTGCTTCAAGAACCACTCTGCACAGACGTATTCAAGACATGGGTTACAGCTTCGCATTCCTTGTGTCAAGCCACTCTTGAACAACAGACAGTGTCAGACGCATCTCGCCTGGGACTGCTGCTGAGTGGTCCAAAGTTATGTTCTCTGATGAAAGTAAATTTTGCATTTTCTTTGGAAATCAGGGTCCCATAGTCTGGAGGAACAGAGGAGAGACAGACAGTCCACATTGTGTGAGGTCCTAGTCTAAAGTTTCCACAGTGATGGTTTGGAGTGCCATGTCATCTGCTGTTGTTGTGTTGTGTTATTTTGAGGTCCAAGGTCAACTCAGCCGTATACCAGGAATTTTTAGAGCACTTCATGCCTCCTGCTGCTGCACACAGTGCCAAAGCAACCAGTACCTGGTTTAAGGACCATAGTGGACTATAGGGTATTGTGAAGAGGATGATGCGATATGCTAGACCCAACAAAGCAGAAGAGCTGAAGGCCACTATCACAACAACCTGGGCTCTCATAACACCTGAGCAGTGCCACAGACTGATTGACTCCATGCCATGCCGCATTGCTGCAGTAATTCGGGCAAAAGGAGCCCTAACTAAGTATTGAGTGCTGTACATGCTCATACTTTTCATGTTCATACTTTTCATGTTCATACTTTTCATGTTCATACTTTTCATGTTCATACTTTTCAGTTAGCCAAGATTGCTAAAAATCCATTCTTTGTATTGGTCTTAAGTAATAATCAAATTTTCTGAGATACTTAATTTGGGATTTTCCTTAGTTGTCAGTTATAATCATTATTTATAATTTTTTTAATATAGCGCTTTTCCACCTAGTAGGCACTCAAAGCCACTGGAGGCACTGTGGGTTAAGTGTCTTGCCCAAAGTAGCCTGTCGAAGAATGGCTGCTCTACCCACTGAGCTACTGCCATCCTAATTATCAAAATTAAACAAAAAAAAACTTTTGAAATATATCAGTCCGTGTGTAATGAATGAATATAATATGCATGTTTTACTTTTTTAATGGAATTAGTAAAATAAATCAACTTTTTGATGATATTCTAATTATATGACCAGCACCTGTAATCTCTGGGCTGAATCACACTCCATCTTCCACCTGATACCCAAGGAGCAAAAGGTCATCCCGAACTGGCACAACTAGACACATTCTCAGCACAATTTTTACATTACACAGTACACACACAAAATGTAAAACAACACATTAGTCACAACTAAAATACTTTCTCTGTTAAATCCTAAACACTGACCACTCTGTTAACAAAGAACTGAGCATGTTACTGTAAGACACATGACCAAAAGGGAATCATCACTGATTCATTGACTATTTTGTTCATATTTACAGAATTTCACAATGTGTTTATACTTACGCAGAGACCACAAAATTGGAGCTTGATCACTGCAAATTCAATTCAATAAAGTACACCGTATACACAGCTGTATCTACCAATAAAAGCAAACAATACTACTGACATCATGTGTTTAGAGGCCTGCCTTGTTTCAATTAAAACATGGATGTCTCAAAACTTCCTCCATCTGAACTCGGATAAAACAGAGTTCTTGTTAATTGGTCCTGCCAGTCATCGGCACAAGTTCAACAATCTTATTGTCTCAATCAACAACTGTGTTTTGGAGCACGCCAAAACTGTAAGGAACCTCAGTGTCATTTTTGACCTGACACTATCTCTGCAGCAGCACATTAGTGAGTCACTAAACTGGGCTTTTTTGGCCCTGTCCGTCCTGGGAGTGCATCCCTCCTTCTGTGGTTCTCCCGGAGGTTTCTCTTTTTTCCCAGCTGGGTTTTTTTTAGAAGTTTTTCTTCACCCTGATGGAGGGTCTAAGGCAGGGGTCTCAAACTCAAATTACTTGGGGGCCGCAGGAGACAGAGTCTGGGTGAGGCTGGACCGGATCAGGTATTCCACAAAAAAGCTTTGTTAAATCCTCTCAAACGTCATTACTAACAGTTTTTTTAACCTGAGCTATCCTGAACTTAAATGGAATATTGAAGAACATGAATGAACTGGCTGAGTTGCCCCATTGGATGTCCACTCCCCTCGGTGATATTGTCAACAAAACATCGGCGTTAATTTGCAGATTCGTCATGATAAGAAATCCGCATGGATAGTGGCGGTCAAATTGCCATTAACTTTCAAACAAATCAGTCAATTTCAAATGATGAGAAAACAAAATACAATCCGCATAATCCCAGATCCAATGTCAGTAACATTGAATTTGTTCAGCTCAAGGTCAAACATGCTCATTTCAAACACAGTAAGAAACAGTAATTTTATGACGGTTATGTGATGTTACACAGGCTCCTCCATAGTTGTTAAATGTTTCTCTGCCTGCATCAAGCCCAGCCGATGGCCTGCCTTCAGGAGCCATTTACTCCACTGTGATGGTAGGTTGGTTCAGTTCCAGCACTAAAAGGAACCTTCCACAAACAACGTGGTAACGCAGGCCGGGCCACAAAATATCGTCTTGCGAGCCGCAGTTGGCCCCTGGGCTGCGAGTTTGAGATCCCTGATCTAAGTACAGGGGATGTTGTCTAGTGCAGTCTGTTAAGCCCTTTGAGGTGGCTGTTGTTGTGATTTGGGCTATACAAAAATAAATGTCTTGTCTTGTCTAAAGTCAGTTTTTACTGGAGCTGGTCTCGTCCAAATTTGCTTTTAAAATCATCACAGTTTTTTGGTTCTTCCACCTTATCCCTCTTTGTTGATCCCATTGAGATGTTTTTCTTTACATGGCGCTGGGAAGTATCTGACCGTCAGTTCAATAAAGGAGCAAGTTTTCTCAGTAGGGTTTCACTCTGGGCCATATTTCCCTCCATGTTTGTCCAGAGAAGACATTTGTTGCTGTACCCATGTAGCAGATTGTAGGCAGCTATGTCAAAATTGTATTTTTCAGTTTGTTAATGGTTACTTTGCAAAGAAACATTTTAGTTTATTTCATGGGGGGTAGTTGTGATGCTCCTGTGGACTCCCCCACCATCACTCACACTGCCCATTCAAGATGCCTTTGTTAAAACCTTTTCTTCAAAGTCTTTAGAGTTTTCTTGATCTGCTTCATTTTGCAGGCTTTCTGAGATGTTCTGTCACTTGAGGATAAAGTTCTGGAGTATGTGTATAGAAATTAAATAAATAAAAAAAGTAATGTAAAATCTGTGTAACTCTTTTGTTACTCTTACACTATTATTCTTTACATTACTATATTTTTTAACAGTTTTGGTGAATCTACCCACCTACCATCAATTTTCAGTGAATAATGTTGTATGTTCCATTAGTCTTGTGTAGCTGCGACTCTAACAGACCCAAGCACATCTCTCAGCCTTATTTTCCATACTTTGTGTCACTGTAAAACAATAAAGAGTCATAATTGCTTTGTTTTAGTGCACTGTGACTGAGACAAAGAGAAAACTCTCCACTAACAGTTTGTTTGTGGAGAAAAATATTCTGTCAAGTACACTGTGTGCTCGGAGAGTTATTTACTCCATAAGTAATGGTGACATAAATCAGTATGCGTCTGAACACTGTGTTACCAAGGTGGCCCCATACATTTAAACTTCATACATAAACAAAGCAGAGCACTTGAAAGCAGCCTCAGTCGTCCCAGAGGCAGCACTCCCCTCAATGGGCTTTTTACAGACACCGCTGATTCCTGCGTGATGAAAGTGAATGTTTAAAGGGAATATTTAAACATAACACAAAACTTCAACACTTTCAGAATACAAAAACATGCACTGCTATTGTTGTTAATGATGGTGCATTAGAGAAGTTGGCGGTAAGATGATGATATTTCACTCTCAGGAAGTTTTCAAATCAGAGATACTGAGACTGAGACAAACTTTTTTAAATGAAAACCGATTTAAAGAGTTATTCTTCAAAACAAAGCTTGACACTTTAGTCTTGTAGGTGAACATGGAAATGTTGAGTACACCAAAGTTTTATTGCAGAAATGTGAAGTATAGGTCCCCAGGATATGGAAACTGCTGGATGCTAATTTGCATATTTTGATCATATTTGCATTATTAGCTTATTTGTCCATTTTGACCACATATTTTGGACTGTATGGCCAATGTCTCCAATATGTGAAGTTTAGGAGGTTGATGATTTCATTTCTGGCATTTTCAGATTTCAAAGAGCTAATTTTATTGCATATTTTGATTTGTCTGTGAAGGTTCTCAGTCATCCAGGTCATCTTGAAGAAAAAGTTAAAGCAAAGGCATCTCGGCTCCGATTTCAAGGTGAAGACGTTTTTTTTCTAATTCCAAGAGACTTTATCAATTCTGATTTCAATTGGTAAGAGAGCTGAGCCTACATTTCTAAAGCCTTAATTAGTTTAAATTAAATGTTCTGAGGTACAATTTCAGTGCTCACCAATTGGTTAATTAAATAAAATGTATTTCATACAATGTTGCTCTTGTGAATGTGCACATGTACAGAATAAAAAAATGTGTTTTACAGATACTTCCATTAAAAATGGCGATATATTGTCTTACAATGCAGGACTGGGGTATATTGTGTTTTGGCATGTGTATCCTGATACATTTTGCAAGTGCTTGCCAATACATACCCCCACTTGATCTCAGGACAATCTGGTCTCAATAAAGACTCGGTTCAATGCATGTGTTCCTGTCTACAGCAGTAATAAACAAAAATTTAATGAGGTCTGGAAGAGCGTTCCTGACTACATGAAATAAAATCATAAGCACTGCCTACAGGCAAAGATGTATGTTCAAAAAGAAACACAGATGTGATTCTCCAGCGGTGGTCAGTTTGTTCTCTCTCAAGAATTGTAGAAATAGGAAGTAACAATCCACTCTTAGTTGCAGTTTATAATTACAAGACATTGTTATAAGAGAATATTATTTCTCAAACATATCTTTTTACCCTGATGAAGGCCTAAGCAATAATTAAAAAAGCTAATAAATATTTTTTTGACAGCCTACTCTTTATCTCATCTCAGTTCATTTCAATGTACACAATGTTATATTTAATCAAAATATGGATTATGATGTACATTCAAATATGATTATTGACTTCACAGCCAGCGCTCCCTTTGATATTACATTTTCAAAATATCAGTGCTAAAACTGCCATATACCAAATGATGGCTGACGATACTATTTATTTTCAATAAACTTCGCAGTTTGTAGATGACAGTATGTCTAGAGGAGGCAGAGACATGTGGACTTGGATTGAAGTGATGGACAGACATTCCCTGCTTACAGCCACAACACTGGCATGACTAAAGATGACAGACTTGAAAGGCCAGTTTAGTAGAAGAGGGAAAATTTGAGGTCAGGCAGCTGAGGATCGGATGCTGTGCAACCAGAATAAGCAGTGGCTTCTGGGTAAAAACACTGCGAGTAAGGGATGGTCTGAGGGATGGAATGTGGAAGGAGTGCTTGAGATAATAAGCAGCCAGAGTCTTACTGTAGGATCTGGTGGGTTTTTAAATCATCCCAGAAAACCTAAAATATAGCAGATCATTTTTTACGATTACGTAAATAGAAGAATTCTTGTCCAAAATACCAATTCCATCAAACTGATATTTTTGCAAACTTAGATCTGCATTATCTAAGTTACAGATGAAGTCAGGTACAGTTCATTTGTGGTAAAAACACTATTGGGGGGTACAAAATGCTAGACAAATATGTGTATGTTAGGTGAAAAAGTGGAAAAATGGCCAACAGAGGTTTTTATTATTTTTCTTCTTCTTTTTATCAACGCATTAGCTTTGTGCTATCATTTCCACATGTAAATGTGGAAACTCTCGCATGAAGATTGAAAACATGCAAATTTATTTAACTACACACAACATCCTGATGACATCAGATAAAGACTTTAAACAGATAATACAGATAATATTGTACTTTGACAGATACAATACTATACATATAACACAATATTAAATGTACTAAGCTGACTATTGTCACAAATAACAGCAATACACAAAGGTGATTATAAGGTAGCTTAAATTTTATTTTAAATATTTCTGAATGAAAAGAGTCCTATTGCAATTTACACACATACATGTGTATTTTTTTAAACTCTCCATCTAGTTATTATCGCTCTCACAACTTCTTCAGACCTTTAGCAATACACCAGTACCAGAGGACAACATTCCAACTGAGTTAAGTTATTCATTTGTATGAACAGGCATTAAGGTATTTTATTAGCATTAGCTCACAGTACAAATGATGAAAACTGGAGGCTGTAAGTAAATGTAAAAACTGGGACCAAAAGGCACCATTAAAATGACATTTTCAGTGACACACATCTCCGTCTGGACAGGGAATAGACAGTTTTTTTGTCTTCTCCTTCACTGTTTGATGCAGTGCCCCCACTGATGAGAGGTCATTTGTTTAGGGTGTTTTCAGAGTTTAAGACTGTGGGCCCCCCCTCAGAGAGAAGAAAGCTACAGAAGATTCTGTTGAACTACACAGAGACTGCAAACATGTTGCAACTCTTGTCCCCAGTTGCACAAGTTCACAACTGGTGTAAAAAAAAAAAAAAAAACTCTTTTAACTTGTATAGTACTTTTTGTTTAGAAACATTGGAGTATTGTTTTATTTCCTATTAGCATTGTTTATTTTGTTCCTTGTTAGAGTTGTTGTGTTACATTTACTGTTGTTTTGTTTCTCCTTTTTTTTCTGGTGTTAATCCTTTAATGTTCTAACACTTTGATGTAAATGTATTTATTTAAAGTGTTGTTTCATTCATTTTAAGAACCCATAAAAAGCAAGTACAGCATTACTAATCATGCTGTCATGCTGTCCTGAAACCCGGACTGAAGACACGTGAAGCTTGTGTTGGAAGTTGCTTTTTCATTGAGTTCTTTTAGTATTCAACTTCTGCCAAGGTCGAGCAGCCGAGGTCTCATTTTTATACAGTCACACCCGTGGCAATGTCAGTCAAGCCTGTGTGAGCGGCGGCAGCAGGATGAGGAGGGACACCGCTCAGCCTTCCAATGCTTAATGGCCTGATTAATAATAAATCCCCTGCCTAATTATGAAATGGTCAAAACTAATGAGATTTCTGCCGCCTGTTTTCTAATGATTACATTACCAATTCCACTCAGTGTGCCTCTCCGTTGTGCCAGTGATAACATCTGCATATGTCATGTCCCTCAAAGCGTCACAACTCATGAATATGAAGTTATGGCACACTCTGTTCCTGCCACTCCTCCAGTGAGGATTAGAGAGTATACACACTTGTCACGCACGTCTTTTTGATGTTCTCTGTTTTTTAGTTTAAGCAACAGACACTTTATAACATTATAGGCAGTGTAACAGCAGCTTCCTAAACCTAATAATTTATTTAGGTATTACTTGCTCCAGATTTAATATAATTTAGAGACATAAACAGAAAATGAAGAGCTACAAAAACATTTTAGATGCTATTGCTGTAGAACCATTTTGACATGGGGATAAGCCCGAAAGGCACTTACTTTCTTTATTAGTTCCTAAATAAAGGATGCTACAGTAAATGTACATGTTCAATCTGTGTAATATTTGTTCATTTTAAATTCAGGATTAAAAAAAGAATTGTTTTGTTTTTACTTTATATGAATGAATCCTGTAAAAAAAGATGTAGAAAAGACTAAAGCAAAGGCATCTTGCTTGAGTTTTCAAGGTGAAAGGTGAGTTTTGTTTATTATCCCAAGAGACTTTTTCAATTCTGAGATTAACTGGTAAGAGAGCTGAGCTTATATCTCTAGAGGAAGGAGTTTGACCTGAAACTAACTCTGATGGACCAGGCTGTCTTGGTCTCACAGTCATTGGTCATGAAAGGACAGTGTGACTCCTGATGAGAGACTTGTTACACTCAGGGGAGTTGTTAGTGTCACTGTTCCATTCAGGTGTTGTTGCCATTCTCAAGTAAAACTGTTTTGATATAGGTTTCAAAACATTTTTGTAAATTGTGTGCAACAAGAATCTGACGCTACCCCCTATTTAGAGAGGGCTTTGCCATTTTAACAGATTCCATTTTTCTTCAAAATGACCTGGATGACTGTGCACCTTCACAGACATATATTTTTGGTATTTTTGAATCTTTTGATTTTCAAAACTGATATTCAACACAGTCTTTTGATATGTATGACCCAGAAGTGTGATGCTTTTAAGCCCGTGCACCTTTAAAAAGGCACGAACGAGCTCATTTCCCTGTACCAAGACCTTGCTGCTCTTGGGGTAACACTCCAGTGAACTACTACATTGGTTAATGGCGGTCAGCTTTTGAACAGTCTGTTATACACAGCTAACACACTATACAAGGTGCAGCATCTAACAGCAAGATGGTGGAAACACTTGCACTGCATTCTGCAAAGCTGACGCAAGTTACATTTATCATTACCTTGTTTTTTGACTTGCTTAGTACACAAAATGTACATACATATATAAATTCATATAAATTTATATAAGTTTTACTTTTGAACTACAGTATGTCCAATCTTTTTCCATGCCGTTATGATGAATTCCCAGTGGAGATAAATAAATGTTTGTATGTTTAAATGCTAAGGAATATCACAATCTGGCAAAGGCGTTTAGCAAGGACCAGACGCTGTCTCTACCTCCCCATAGGCCCTATGACTGTGCTATAGATCTTCTTCCTGGTGCTAATCTGCCCTCCAGCCAACTATATCATCTGTTGCAACCCAAGCACGAGGCCATGGAGAAGAACATCGGCAACTTGCTGGCTGCGGGACTGATCCAGTCCTCTTTTTCCCCTGTAGAGGCTGGATTCTTCTTCGTGGAGAAGATCGTCCCTCTATTGATTTCCACGGCATAAACAATATTACCATTATGAACAAGTATACACTCCTACCTCATAGAGCCTTCTGACCTTTGCAAGAGGCAACCATCTTCTCGAATCTTCAATATGCTTACCACCTTGTACGGATCAAAGCCAGGGATGAGAGGAAGACTGCCTTCAAGACACTTTGAATATCTGGTCATGCCGTTCGGGCTTATGAATGCACTTGCAGTCTTCCAAGCCCTGATCAATGACGTGCTGTGGGACTTCCTGAATTGGTTTGTGTTTGCTGAGCATGCCCAACACGTTTGTCAGATTCTCGAGGAGAACAAATTCTACATGAAAGCCAAGAAGTGGGAGTTTAACCTGCAGTCAGTCCACTTCCTGGGATACATCATCAGCCATGGGCAGGTTGAGCCGGATGCCTCCTTGATCCAGGCCTCGATCGGAGAACCATAAACAACTCCAACAATTCCTGGGGTTCACAAACTTCTATTATCACTTCTTTCAGAGTTACAGTCAAGCTGCTGCCCCTTTGACGTGGTTGACTTCTTCCAAGCTCAGCTTTTGTTGGAACACAGATGCGGAACAAGCCTTTCAGACCCTCAAGCATCGGTTTACCTCCACACCCATCCTCATCCATCCAGACACCTCGCTCCAGTTTATCACGGTAGTTGGAGCTGTGTCATCCCAGCTTTCCCCAAGGGACCAAGCACTACACCCTCTCCCTTCTGTCTTTTCTGTCTCCACTCCAGAGTCCGGCATTGGCTTTCAACGCTTTGTTTTCCACTTCTCCCAAGACTGATGCCTGACTTGTGTTCTTGTTCACAGTTTGGTCAGTAAAGACACCTAAAGAATTATCCAATTGTTTGTTTGCTTTTGGGATCCATTACTACGAACCTCACACACATAATTATTATTACACAATATTTTTGTCGACAATGTTTTGATCTTTTGCAAATCTTCCTAAGGTCAAATATATTTTATGCACAACACTACAATATGTATGTTTTGTTCACCACATGTTTAGAAAATGTGAATAAACTCAATGAAATACAGTGTGACAACCTTGACGTTTCATTAGACAATTAACATAGTATATTTGGAAGCTTTCTCTAATAACGTTTTATTTCAAGAATGATTTTTAACATACCACATTTTAGGTACAATTATAGAAAATGCCTGTTGTCAAGCCATTAGGGGAGAGTCTGGATAGTATAAATGTAAAATGTTCACATCTTCTCCGCTCATTATCCAAAATTTTAAAGGGATCAGATGGGATGTTGTTTGTCTTTAAAATGTGCAGCCACAGGGTTCTACGTGTCCTGGTTCCTGATACTGCTTCTGTGTTTGTCTCTTCTGGTTGTTAATGTTGTTTGTGCCAACATATCGTTAACATTTTTGGATCATGTTATGGTTCCTCTAATTTTCATGTAGTAATAGCAGCCAATTATCCATAAGTGTTGATTTTAGGTGCTGATGATGCACATTTCTGGCTCATGTAAGTGGATACAAAGTTTGAGACAGTTTTTCTGCTTCCAAGTACATACCATCAATACAAAACACGGACTTACCACACTGCATAGTAAAGGGCCAAAGTGTGAGTGGAGTGTTTTGTAATAGAACTGGGGCTTGTGTTAGGTTATCAGAGAAGTATGACCGTGACATCATGTTTGGACAGCTGGAGTTCACCCGTCAGGCATTAACCGTTAGCCCCGAGACTCACATGGATCAGATGACCTCAAAGGCATAAGCATGAGGACAAGAAAACACACAAAGTAAATGATATAATGAGCGGCAGCCAGGGGGCTTTGATCCTTCATGTGGAGTGAATGTACCATGACCTAACCCCCGCTGCATACACAAGTTATAAATTCTTATATGTAGCATGTCATTTTACCTATCACTGTAAAGTAAGATTGTCAGGATGAGAAAGTACTGGCAGAGAGTAGTTCAGCACCAAGTTAGCATATAACTCTTGGAGTTATCTCTTGTTAGATTATAATAGTGAATTTAGTGGAAATTCATAGTTTATATAAATGTAGCAGGTGTCTTGTGTATAAGTCAGAAAAGTGTGATTCAAAGACAACATGGCTGTTTGTTTTTATTGTAAACATTGGTGGAAAGAAGCCCTTTAGATTACAGCAATTGATAAGCGTTACCACTTTCATTAAATATATTCACACTTTTTCATGTAATGTTTTATTAAAAATATATTTCTTACAATGGCTGTACTGTTCCAAAACGATGTGTGTTATAATACCTTCCAAATAATTTCAATACTGTATGTGGCCTCAAAAACAACAAAAAAAAAAAACAAGAACCCGTCTTTCACAGAAATAGCACGCCCAACTCTTACTATCTAAGTCTGACTATCACTAGAACACATTTCTCACCAAATAAACAACTGTTCTTCGGGGTATTCCATGAAATGAGTTAAGCCAGGTCTTTTTTGATTATGGCTCATTTTGTTGCAATTTTTGTTCCGTTAAGCAGGGTCATCATGAGTCACACTGAATCAGTGAAGTTTAGACCTGGTCCAGCGCAGGTTAATAGGTCATACTTAGCCAAGACTTTATGAACTTTATTACAAATAATGTAGAAAATTACACCTGTCCCTCTAATGTTTTATTCTAAAATTTCACGTAAAGAAAGAAATGTATATTTACTATATATATATATATATATATATATATATATATATATATATATATATATATATATATATATATATATATATATATATATATATATATATATATATCATGGAAAACCACCCTTGAGGAAAAAAAAAGCCACTTGCACAAGTTTTCATCAGATGTGGACTATACCAAGGAGATGCTCTGTCCCCACTGCTGTTCTGCATAGGTCTGAACCCGTTCAGCCAAATAATCAACAATACTGGCTATGGATACCGACTCAGGAATGGGGCCCCCATCAGTCACCTCCTCTACATGGATGACATCAAGCTATACGCTAAGAGCGAGCGGTGTGTATTTTTTTTTTTTACATTTTATTCAGAAATGTCCTTAGAACTTCAGTGTTTATTAAGATTACAAATTACTTTGTTCTGCTAGGTGGAGTTGTGCGCTACTAAGCTTCACCCTAAACCCCGCTCAAACAGGAGGTTCCTTTGCCAGAAGGCCTATTAGAACTTGCTTACAGGCATGCTGTCTCATACCTGTGCTACAGGAGGTGTTAAATAAATCAGCTGAGAAGACACGTCACAGTAACATCACGTGACTCTTTCGAGGAAGACTGCAGGAAGTTAGAAGTCAAAACATGTCAGGGTACGATACTCATAAACACTGGTCTGTTTATGAGAAATTTTAGGCATCAGTCATTTTCTGGGACCCTGTCAATACAGGATTCTCACTTCAGTTAATCACTTCCAGCTAAACTATAATATGGTGCAATTAAAATGTGAGCCCCAAGCAGGCCACAGACATCTCAACAAGCCCATACAGGGAGTGTCATAAATTGGCAACAGAAACACCATTCGAAGGTTGGTGGTTCAATTCCCGCTCTCCCCAGTTCATATTATTGTTGTCTCCAGTGCCACAGCTCTGATGTATGAATGTGTGAGTTTGTAGAGGTAAGTTTGGTGGAGGTTGGAGAAGGCTGTGAGCGCTGTGTGTATGACAGCCCCCCTCTCTATCTGCCTCAGGTGTGAATGTGTTTGTGAATGGAAGCATCATCAAAAAGTGCTCTGGGTGCCCGAGAAGGGTACAAAAAAATGCTATATAAATGCACACAAGACAGATGAGCAAAGGGGAACGTTCATTCATTTTCATCTGCTTAGTCCCTGTTAGATGTTGCAGGTGACTGGAGTCTATCCCACCAACTTTGGGACTTGAGCCTGTCCCAGCTTTGATCGGTGGAAGGAAGCCAGAGTACCCGGAGATAAGCTGCAGTAACACAGGGAGGACATGCAGACTACTCACAAAAAGGTCGCAGCATAAATTATTTGTTATCAATAAATTGTCATAATACCTAGGTCTGTATAGTTTCAATACACTTAAGAAAAAAATAGTTTTTTATACACAGTCATGAATTTATAAAGACATTGGCAGCTATTTTCCTGTTTATTATGTTACTATGTTTTTTGCTCCATATTATTTCACCTCTGCAACTTCTATGTCTTCGAAAAACCTCAAAATCTTGCATTTATAGAGCCTTTTATAGTCAGGTTGGGTAAACCCCTATTCTTTACTTTTCAGTGTGCCATGGACAGATAACTGTACACCACTTTTGTCTGTGTCCAGCAGCTAGACCACTGTACTGAGAGTTAAATTGGCAGGAACTTAAAACGCCATGCTGTGCTGTTACCTAATACTTTATGTAACAAACGATTTAAGGTTTATGTGTGTTTGAGGATGTGGGAGTGCAGCAGATGTTAAGGTTATATAGTATAATGGCAAGTGTTTAGAAAAGATACTGATAACAATGTTTGAATTTTTTACATAGTTAGATGTCCACATGTAGAGGTCCGCACTAAGTACTTACAAATTGACAAGCAGCATCCTTAGGTTCAGTGGCTTTTGGTTTTTTGTTTTTGTTTTAAAGACATGTTTTTTTTTCTTTTTGACTTAATTGGTTGGTAGACAGTAGATAGGCAAGCAGCACAGAGTGCATAAGTAGAAAATAATTTCTATGCTCAGAAGAATAAGGGAGGCCAGGTAGAGTTTCAGGTCAATGTTTTGTTTTGTTTTTACTGGGAGAAGCTGCAATCAGTTAAAATAAACACTTCCTCTAGCCTCTACCTTCAGTCACCATTAACAGAACTGTATTGGTGTTTAAATAAAATTTATTGTGTATTTTATATTATTATATAATTTTTCTGACACATAAATGCATAAAAACTGCTGAAGTCAGGAGGTTTTGGTGGTGATCATTGTTATTTAGCACTTATGACAAGATATATCCGAGGCATGCAAAAGGTAGTAGTATGTATAGTTAGTATAAAAAAGTATTATTGTAAGTGTCATAAATAGAGATTTGAGTAATTCTTGTGAGAAGGTTGACAGAGAGAAGAGACGCTATCTTTGAGACTACTTTTGGATTAAGCACCATAAGAATATTGTTTGCATGCAGTAAATATTTTAAGTTATTTAATTTAAATTACAGATTGTTAGTCCAGCCTTGTGTTTTGCTGCCAAGGTTTAAAACCGGATTCACAAAATAATGCTAAATGATTTACAATGTTAGTTATTAGGAAGGATGTTGCATGTGTTACTGCTCAGAGCTGTTCACAGATCATGTCTCCTCTGCTCCTCTGAGCTACACTCACTGCTGAGTCTTTCTGCACTAATTATTAGGCTACTTACATTTCTGTTGTAATGGCTCATAAACCCTGGCTTCATTCTGACTGTACACTTTTAGCAAAAAATAAATGCAGCTTTTTTGATGACTAGCGTTAAAGCAGAACAAAACTTAGCTCTAAACAGTCACACGCGAGCACATTATCTGTCACAACGAGGATCTGTGTGGGGGAAAGGAGTGGGGCTTGGAGCACATGCACAGACACAGAGAGACTGGAGAAACAAAGAGGCTCTAATCAGAGGCGCCGGATTTTAATTGATAGTTATTAACTTACGTATTGTTGCGCATGTTTAATGAGTTTAAATCCAAGATCATATGAGGCATTGCGTAATGTAATGCTGACGCATAATGATGCCTGATGATAATGAATGAATGCGTTAACGCAATAATAACATGTTAACTTGCCCAGCCCTAGAAATAACATTGAAAGTCTACACTTCTGTCTTGTGTCTATGGTGCTGTTCATTTTGCATGAGTTTAGTCATGTTATGTTCATTTTGTTAATGTTAACCTACAACTTTTAGTTGATTTAAGACTGAAGCTTAGAAGTGACATTATTTTTATTAATTCACATTACCCGGAGGAAGTGCTATGTCTTTCACACAGTGGGAAATGTCAAAGCGTGAGGTATAAAGCCAGAGATGACCTCAGAGCTGGCAGGACTGATGTGTGCGAGAGGCCAAGGACAATCTGATCATCAGCCCAGAGGCTGTTCTTAATCTGAGCCATTCTGATAACAACATCTCAAGGCTGACTCCAGCTGACAAGATTGGCCTCCATGGATGCACAAGAGGAAATACCACGAAGAATATGAATTCAATGTAGGATACTAATCAAATAAAGAAACAACGAACATAAGTCAACAATAAAGAACATTGCATTGGGTTGTTTATCACAAGAAAAAGACCAGCATTAGTTGACAAAAGGTCACCATCCTCATTGTTTAAAGAGGGGATGAAGCTCTGCCCTTTTTATACAAGACCACAGTCTTTGAACTTCAACAGAAAGGTCTCAAAAGAAGCTTGGATAGGATTGGTTGCTGGTAAAATGTTGGTATGTTCAGCTCATTTCAGCTGGGACATTAGGCAGAAGCAGGAATGATATGTGTAATAGGCCAAGGACAAACTGATCATCAGCCCAACGGTTACTCTTACTCAGAGACAGACTGATATGGGCTGACACTATCTGACACTGCACAACACTGGGCTCCACGGATGAACCTCAAAAGGGACAAAATATAAACAGCTGTACATTTTAGAAGTGCAGAGTATTTAACAGTGAATCTTGTTTCCACCATGAGGCACACATAATACCTAATAGCATATTGTAATGTGAATGATCTGTGACAACAAGCTCTGGCCAATCATATGCTCAAGGGGATTAGTGTCATTCGGGTTTGGGATGCTGCCCATTGATTGGTTGGCAAAGTTAAATGCGCATTAATATTGGTAATGCATTAACAAAATGGAAATAATTGTGTGATTGCATCAGTCTAACTTTGAACTGAGAGTTACATAACTTCTTTTTTTATTTTTTATTTTACAGCAATTTGGGCGGGAATACAATAGACTTCACTGGTGTGCATGCTGGTCCTGAGAAAGCATTCCTGGCTCCTCTTTACACATTATATACTGTGTACAGTGCCAGTGTGAAAGGCCATATTGGTCTGCTGGCATACATAATAGCCTTGGCAAATAACATGGTTTACTGCTGTGCGCATCCTTTCCTCGTCACATTTTTTGAACTGTTTTAAAAACTAGCTGGTTTGACCTTTTTAGGAGCAGCCCTAAAGACAAAGAATCATCCTAAATAATAACTTTACAGAATTCCGGCACACATTCAAATGCTATTCTTTCCTTTTTAAAATTCCCTTCATGTTACATGTGAGGAGCAGGAACATGACCTGACTGACATGTGTTTTGCAAAATAGCTACCAGGAGCATTCAGGCAAAGGAATACAAATGAAACATTAAAAAAAGCTAACTTTAAAATTCTCACCTTCCCGCCCGCTTTTAATGATGTTTTACCTGCATTCCTGGCCACTTATGGATATTTGTTGTTAACTTTGTGATTTGGGAACTAGTAATGATGTTTGGGACAGCTTCTGTAGGACCAAGGATGTCTAATCAGACAAAAGGTATGTGTTACCTGGAGGTAACTTAAATAATGGAGGAGAAATTCTCTAAGTTTGCCTTAAAACAGAGTTAACTCCACACTTGAAAGTCACTCAACACAACAGAACTAAATAACATTTTTACTTTCATAAGTCCTCCTTACGTTGGTTAATTGAGTTGTAGCGGTGTGTTTGAGGAGCGCACTATCCTCCTCTGAAAAACAGTACATGAAAGTTGAGCTGCCACCAACCCAACACAAGTCTCAGGTCATGTTCAAGTTCACGCAAGAGTGACAAATTGCTTTACGACAATTCAATATTAGACCCAATGCAATATTTCACAAGGCCAAGTCTACTCAATTTTAAGGACAAAAAATAAAGTGAGAGAAAATAATATTTCAGAAGTGATTTCATACATATATCATTTTGGTTGACAGTGAATAAAACAATCCAACAATGCATATGCTGTATTATGACTTTATAAGACAATTTCTAAAATTACCCACCTCCATCGAGGTTTTCATTTCTTGTACTGTATTTGACGTTTCTTTTTGCAAAACAAGTGTGGCTGGTGAGCGTTGTTGTCCAGAGCTGTGCTTTGGGTATTTACGACTGTGAATTCAGACGCACAGCAGGTCCCAGATCCGTAATTATCAGTTTTCAAAACCAGAGATAAGCAGAGGATAATGAGAGCGGTACAAGCCACACCGCTTCACAAGGTTCATTTTTGGTGAGTGAAGGGACAAAGGAAAAGTACAGGTTGGATCCTTCAGTTTAACGTCTTTTTCTTACACTGTACTGTATTAATCATTAATTTAAATATGTTGTGTGGGTATTTTAAAAATCTGCAGTCCTAAAGCTGTCCGTATTTCAACATGAAATTTATTGATTTCGGCCGAAAGTAGTGTCTCAGGCCTCTTGTTCATCGCCCATCATCTTTAATATTCAAAGGCCATTTTCAGAATATAGATTATGTGCACTGCACACACAGCTCCTCAGCAGAAAGTCACTCTTGATACCGTCAGTTACCTGCTCGATCGCTCTCAATTAATTCCACGAGTGTATGCGCTCTGACATCTGTTCCCTGCCTCATTATGGGAACTCGAAAAGACTGTCAACTTACCACTAGTGTGCCTTTAGAGGTGCATGCATCAAAGATGAAACGAAGTGTCAGGCTTTTTATGTTTACACATTAGCTCTGGTTCACAAGTCTGGCTCGCTCAGGAGGCGGCTGCATAGGCAAAAAACAAAACAGGAAATTACAAATCGATACTTTGACTTGCAAGCCCAGCATTAGGCAGGTGTTCAACCACTTTGTAGAAGCACGCAGGGAGTTCTCAAAGCTGTACAAACGGCTAATGACTAGCAAGTCCAGAGTGAGTTCTTGTTAAAATGCACAAGTCATGTTCCCCACATTCGCAGTAAGGGATGATTTAAAAAAAAAAAAAGACCAGACGCATGCACCATCATTTTTGTGTCTTTCAGGGAACAACCTGTCTGGTTTTGAAGGCTCCACCTGTGCCTCGTGTGCCCTTTATAGTCTGTGTGGATTCCTCTGTTCAGGGCCAGATTGTCTTCACCCCTTGTAAGTTAGCTGGGCAGTTTCCTTGCGTTTATTGTATTGAACTTTTAGTGTATTTAGTGTAATCCACGTGTTTAGTGTATTGGACTTCTTGTGTTTCTGTCCTTTAGTCTTGTTTTGACCTCGTCTTTTGGATTGTGATTTTGTACTTTTGCCTTGGAAATAAACCTTGTGAAACATCTGCCTTTTGTGGGGGTTCTGGCTTCCTCTAAGTAAAGCACAGACAACATGGAGTGCACACAGGACAGTGGTAAAATAATACGACTTTTACTGTGATAAATTCAATCAGCCCTTCAGCTCTTCTGGATGGGCTACTGTATAATGTTGCAAGCATGTCAGCTGCTATAAAAAATGTTATAAAGTTGAAGATCATGGAAGATTACGGTCTGTATTTTCTCACTTAGCCATAAGCCGAGGCATTTTAATGAGGTTTACGAATGCTTTTGATTATATCTACATACTATCTAGTCTGCACAGCGTTGGCCAGATGCCAACCCCTTGGCTTTATGAGTGTAAGTTGCATTTCATCCTGTGTTTTAACCTTTTTATAAATAGGTGCATGAGTTATGTGATTGTAATTTTTATTCCAAAGATGAAACAGAGACAGTAGAAGAATAACTAAAGTAAGGTTGGTGAATACTTGAAATTTTCTGGTGTCCCAGAGTCAGCAGTACACCTTAACCTAAGAGTTTAACATGCACAGCAACACTCTGATATTAAAGCAAGGAATGCTTAGAATAAGACATTGCCTTAAACACTGTTTACTATGGATCCCTGAAGAGGACATGTGAGGAAGAAATATGTAAAATAATACATTTTGTAAATTTTTCTCTGCCTTAATTAATTTGAGACCACAACAAAATAACACTACAGGTGACCTGTTGATGGCATAGTCACAATGATAAGCTACAAAAGTAATAAGGGAAGTGATGCCGATGACAGAAGCTGCAGGGTCGGCCTAACGGGGCTATAGAAAACGATTTTCTGTAATCAAGCAGTACTTTATGTTGGGAATGAACAATAAAATCAATTTCCTGTGCTTAACTGTGCTGTGGCGTTTAGTAAATAGGACAAATATTGTAATAATGGCACAATGCCATTATTACAAATGGCCTAGATCTAGCCTTTGGAGGTACTGAGAATATTGCTATCCTCATAAAAACAAAAGCCAAAAAACAAAATACTGTGTACAATTTATTTGGCCGTTTTTTAGAGAATATGAATGATAACACAAAAAACTTTTTTCCCTCATAGTTAGTAGTTGGGTGAAGCCATTTATGGTCAAAAAACTGTGTTTACGCTTTTTAAATCATAATGACAACAGAAACTACCCAAATGACCCTGTTTTAAAGTTTATATAGCCTAGGGATTTTGGCCTGATAACATGCACACAAGTTGACACCAACGGTTGAATTGTAACTAAAGGTAACCATCCTCACCTGTGATCTGTTTGCCTGTAATCAGTGTGTGTGTATACATGTATAT